>OZ012704.1:33375254-33745524 GCA_963942595.1 Cylloceria caligata | reverse complement strand
GGATTAATTAATTGATGTGTAACTAAGGTGTATTATTTGACATTAAAAATAGAGATCGTGAATTGATGTTGCTAGAGCCGCGGTGACGTAATTGGTAACGTACCAGGCTAGAATCCTGGAGTTCCCGGTTCGAACCCGCGCTGTGGCAATATTTTTTTACGATTTCTTTGGAAGTTAAAAATCGTCAGGTCTGGTTGCCTTATTAATTCTTAATGAATGAGTGAGGCAATCAGAGTTGACAAAAATAATTAATAATTCGATTGGTAGAGATCTTTCCGAGATCGATAACACAGGGATCTAGGTGGCGCTGACTCTAACCGGTTGCGAACTGCCAAAAATTCTCCATCAAAAAAAAATTTGGTAAAATCATTTGTCGCTTAGATTTATCACTCTTAAGAAACATATGAACGCGTATAAAAGGATTAATTAATTAATCTGTAACTAAGGTGTATTATTTGACATTAAAAATAGAGATCGTGAATTGATGTTGCTAGAGCCGCGGTGGCGTAATCGGTAACGTACCAGGCTAGAATTCTGGAGTTCCCGGTTCGAACCCGCGCTGTGGCAATATTTTTTCACGATTTCTTTAGAAGTTAAAAATCGTCAGGTTTAGTTTCCTCATTTATTCTTAATGAATGAGTGAGGCAATCGGAGTTGACAAAAATACGTAATGATTCGATTGTTAGAGATCTTTCTGAGGTCGATAACACAGGGATCTAGGTGGCGCTGACTCTAACCGGGTTGCGAACTACTAAAAATTCTCCATCAAAAAAAAATTTGGTGAAATCATTTGTAGCTTAGATTTATCACTCTTAAGAAACATATAACCGCGTATAATAGGATTAATTGATTAATCTGTAACTAAAGTGTATTATTTGACATTAAAAATAGAGATCGTGAATTGATGTTGCTAGAGCCGCGGTGGCGTAATTGGTAACGTACCAGGTTAGGATTCTGGAGTTCCCTGTTCGAACCCGGGCTGTGGCAATATTTTTTCACGATTTCTTCAGAAGTTAAAAATCGTCAGGTTTAGTTGCCTCATTTATTCTTAATGAATGAGTGAGGCGATCAGAGTTGACAAAAATACGTAATGATTCGATTGTTAGAGATCTTTCTGAGATCGATAACATAGGGATCTAGGTGGCGCTGACTCTAAGCGGGTTGCGAACTGCCAAAAATTCTCCATCAAAAAAAAATTTGGTCAAATCATTTGTAGCTTAGATTTATCACTCGTAAGAAACATATGACCGCGTATAAAAGGATTGATTAATTAATTTGTAACTGAGGTGTATTATTTGACATTAAAAATAGAGATCGTGAATTGATGTTGCTAGGGCCGCGGTGGCGTAATTGGTAACGTACCAGACGAGAATTCTGGAATACCCCGTTCGAACCCGGGCTGTGGCAATAATTTTTCACGATTTCTTTAGAAGTTAAAAATCGTCAGGTCTTGTTGCCTCATTAATTCTTAATGAATGAGTGAGGCAATCAGAGTTGACAAAAATACGTAATTATTCGATTGGTAGAGATCTTTCTGAGGTCGATAACACAGGGATCTAGGTGGCGCTGACTCTAACTGGGTTGCGAACTACCAAAAATTCTCCATCAAAAAAAAATTTGGTGAAATCATTTGTAGCTTAGATTTATCACTCTTAAGAAACATATGACCGCGTATAAAAGAATTAATTAATTAATCTGTAACTGAGGTGTATTATTTGACATTAAAAATAGAGATCGTGAATTGATGTTGCTAGAGCCGCGGTAGCGTAATCGGTAACGTACCAGGTTAGAAATCTGGATTTCCCGGTTCGAACCCGGGCTGTGGCAATATTTTTTCACGATTTCTTTAGAAGTTAAAAATCGTCAAGTCTAGTTGCCTCATTAATTCTTAATGGATGAGTGAGGCAATCAGAGTTGACAAAAATACGTAATGATTCGATTGCTAGAGATCTTTCTGAGATCGATAACACAGGGATCTAGATGGCGCTGACTCTAACCAGGATGCGAACTACCAAAAATTTTCCATCAAAAAAAAATTTGGTCAAATCATTTGTAGCTTAGATTTATCACTCGTAAGAAACATATGACCGCGTACAAAAGGATTGATTAATTAATTTGTAACTGAGGTGTATTATTTGACATTAAAAATAGAGATCTTGAATTGATGTTGCTAGAGCCGTGGTGACGTGATTGGTAACGTACCAGGTTAGAATTCTGGAGTTCCCGGTTCGAACCCGGGCTGTAGCAATATTTTTCCACGATTTCTTCAGAAGTTAAAATTCGTCAGGTTTAGTTGCCTCATTTATTCTTAATGAATGAGTGAGGAAATCAGAGTTGACAAAAATACGTAATGATTCGATTGTTAGAGATCTTTCTGAGATCGATAACATAGGGATCTAGGTGGCGCTGACTCTAACCGGGTTGCGAACTGCCAAAAATTCTCCATCAAAAAAAAAAATTTGGTCAAATCATTTGTCGCTTAGATTTATCACTCTTAAGAAACATATGACCGCGTATAATAGGATTAATTAATTAATGTGTAACTAAGGTGTATTATTTGACATTAAAAATAGAGATCGTGAATTGATGTTGCTTGAGCCGCGGTGACGTAATTGGTAACGTACCAGGCTAGAATCCTGGAGTTCCCGGTTCGAACCCGCGCTGTATCAATATTTTTTTACGATTTCTTTAGAAATTAAAAATCGTCCGGTCTGGTTGCCTCATTAATTCATAATGAATGAGTGAGGCAATCAGAGTTGACAAAAAAAATTAATGATTCGATTGGTAGAGATCTTTCTGAGATCGATAACACAGGGATCTAGGTGGCGCTGATTCTAACCGGGTTGCGAACTGCCAAAAATTCTCCATCAAAAAAAAAAATTTGGTCAAATCATTTGTCGCTTAGATTTATCACTCTTAAGAAACATATGAACGCGTATAAAAGGATTAATTAATTAATCTGTAACTAAGGTGTATTATTTGACATTAAAAATAGAGACCGTGAATTGATGTTGCTAGATCCGCGGTAGCGTAATCGGTAACGTACCAGGTTAGAATTCTGGATTTCCCAGTTCGAACCCGGGCTGTGGCAATATTTTTTCACGATTTCTTTAGAAGTTAAAAATCGTCAGGTCTAGTAGCCTCATTAATTCTTAATGGATGAGTGAGGCAATCAGAGTTGACAAAAATACGTAATGATTCGATTGCTAGAGATCTTTCTGAGATGGATAACACAGGGATCTAGATGGCGCTGGCTCTAACCAGGATACGAACTACCAAAAATTTTCCATCAAAAAAAAATTTGGTCAAATCATTTGTAGCTTAGATTTATCACTCGTAAGAAACATATGACCGCGTATAAAAGGATTGATTAATTAATTTGTAACTGAGGTGTATTATTTGACATTAAAAATAGAGATCGTGAGTTGATGATGCTAGGGCCGCGGTGGCGTAATTGGTAACGTACCAGACGAGAATTCTGGAATACCCCGTTCGAACCCGGGCTGTGGCAATAATTTTTCACGATTTCTTTAGAAGTTAAAAATCGTCAGGTCTTGTTGCCTCATTAATTCTTAATGAATGAGTGAGGCAATCAGAGTTTACAAAAATACGTAATGATTCGATTGTTAGAGATCTTTCTGAGATCGATAACACAGGGATCTAGGTAGCGCTGACTCTAACCGGGTTGCGAACTACTAAAAATTCTCCATCAAAAAAAAATTTGGTGAAATCATTTGTAGCTTAGATTTATCACTCTTAAGAAACATATAACCGCGTATAATAGGATTAATTGATTAATCTGTAACTAAAGTGTATTATTTGACATTAAAAATAGAAATCGTGAATTGATGTTGCTAGAGCCGCGGTGGCGTAATTGGTAACGTACCAGACGAGAATTCTGGAATTTCCCGTTCGAACCCAGGCTGTGGCAATATTTTTTCACGATTTCTTTAGAAGTTTATAATCGTCAGGTCTGGTTGCCTCATTAATTCTTGATGAATGAGTGAGGCAATCAGAGTTGACAAAAATACGTAATGATTCGATTGCTAGAGATCTTTCTGAGATCGATAACACAGGGATCTAGATAGCGCTGACTCTAATCAGGATGCGAACTACCAAAAATTCTCCATCGAAAAAAAAATTTGGTCAAATCATTTGTAGCTTAGATTTATCACTCTTAAGAAACATATGACCGCGTATAAAAGGATTAATTAATTAATCTGTAACTGAGGTGTATTATTTGACATTAAACATAGAGATCGTGAATTGATGTTGCTAGAGCTGTGGTGGCGTAATTGGTAACGTACCAGATTGGGATTCTGGAGTTCCCTGTTCGAACCCGCGCTGTGGCAATATTTTTTCACGATTTCTTCAGAAGTTAAAAATCGTCAGGTTTAGTTGCCTCATTTATTCTTAATGAATGAGTGAGGCGATCAGAGTTGACAAAAATACGTAATGATTCGATTGTTAGAGATCTTTCTGAGATCGATAACATAGGGATCTAGGTGGCGCTGACTCTAAGCGGGTTGCGAACTGCCAAAAATTCTCCATCAAAAAAAAATTTGGTCAAATCATTTGTAGCTTTGATTTATCACTCGTAAGAAACATATGACCGCGTATAAAAGGATTGATTAATTAATTTGTAACTGAGGTGTATTATTTGACATTAAAAATAGAGATCGTGAATTGATGTTGCTAGGGCCGCGGTGGCGTAATTGGTAACGTACCAGACGAGAATTCTGGAATACCCCGTTCGAACCCGGGCTGTGGCAATAATTTTTCACGATTTCTTTAGAAGTTAAAAATCGTCAGGTCTTGTTGCCTCATTAATTCTTAATGAATGAGTGAGGCAATCAGAGTTGACAAAAATACGTAATTATTCGATTGTTAGAGATCTTTCTGAGATCGATAACACAGGGATCTAGGTGGCGCTGACTCTAACTGGGTTGCGAACTACCAAAAATTCTCCATCAAAAAAAAATTTGGTGAAATCATTTGTAGCTTAGATTTATCACTCTTAAGAAACATATGACCGTGTATAATAGGATTAATTAATTAATCTGTAACTAAGGTGTATTATTTGACATTAAAAATAGAGATCGTGAATTGATGTTGCTAGAGCCACGGTGGCGTAAGTGGTAACGTACCAGGCTAGAATTCTGGAGTTCCCGGTTCGAACCCGCGCTGTGGCAATATTTTTTCACGATTTCTTTAGAAGTTAAAAATCGTCAGGTTTAGTTTCCTCATTTATTCTTAATGAATGAGTGAGGCAATCAGAGTTGACAAAAATACGCAATGATTCGATTGTTAGAGATCTTTCTGAGATCGATAACACAGGGATCTAGGTAGCGCTGACTCTAACCGGGTTGCGAACTACTAAAAATTCTCCATCAAAAAAAAATTTGGTGAAATCATTTGTAGCTTAGATTTATCACTCTTAAGAAACATATAACCGCGTATAATAGGATTAATTGATTAATCTGTAACTAAAGTGTATTATTTGACATTAAAAATAGAGATCGTGAATTGATGTTGCTAGAGCCGCGGTGGCGTAATTGGTAACGTACCAGACGAGAATTCTGGAATTTCCCGTTCGAACCCAGGCTGTGGCAATATTTTTTCACGATTTCTTTAGAAGTTAAAAATCGTCAGGTCTTGTTGCCTCATTAATTCTTAATGAATGAGTGAGGCAATCAGAGTTGACATAAATACGTAATTATTCGATTGTTAGAGATCTTTCTGAGATCGATAACACAGGGATCTAGGTGGCGCTGACTCTAACTGGGTTGCGAACTACCAAAAATTCTCCATCAAAAAAAAATTTGGTGAAATCATTTGTAGCTTAGATTTATCACTCTTAAGAAACATATGACCGCGTATAAAAGGATTAATTAATTAATCTGTAACTGAGGTGTATTATTTGACATTAAAAATAGAGATCGTGAATTGATGTTGCTAGAGCCGCGGTAGCGTAATCGGTAACGTACCAGGTTAGAAATCTGGATTTCCCGGTTCGAACCCGGGCTGTGGCAATATTTTTTCACGATTTCTTTAGAAGTTAAAAATCGTCAAGTCTAGTTGCCTCATTAATTCTTAATGGATGAGTGAGGCAATCAGAGTTGACAAAAATACGTAATGATTCGATTGCTAGAGATCTTTCTGAGATCGATAACACAGGGATCTAGATGGCGCTGACTCTAACCAGGATGCGAACTACCAAAAATTTTCCATTAAAAAAAAATTTGGTCAAATCATTTGTAGCTTAGATTTATCACTCGTAAGAAACATATGGCCGCGTACAAAAGGATTGATTAATTAAATTGTAACTGAGGTGTATTATTTGACATTAAAAATAGAGATCTTGAATTGATGTTGCTAGAGCCGTGGTGACGTGATTGGTAACGTACCAGGTTAGAATTCTGGAGTTCCCGGTTCGAACCCAGGCTGTGGCAATATTTTTTCACGATTTCTTTAGAAGTTTATAATCGTCAGGTCTGGTTGCCTCATTAATTCTTGATGAATGAGTGAGGCAATCAGAGTTGACAAAAATACGTAATGATTCGATTGCTAGAGATCTTTCTGAGATCGATAACACAGGGATCTAGATGGCGCTGACTCTAATCAGGATGCGAACTACCAAAAATTCTCCATCGAAAAAAAAATTTGGTCAAATCATTTGTAGCTTAGATTTATCACTCTTAAGAAACATATGACCGCGTATAAAAGGATTAATTAATTAATCTGTAACTGAGGTGTATTATTTGACATTAAACATAGAGATCGTGAATTGATGTTGCTAGAGCTGTGGTGCCGTAATTGGTAACGTACCAGGTTGCGATTCTGGAGTTCCCTGTTCGAACCCGGGCTGTGGCAATATTTTTTCACGATTTCTTCAGAAGTTAAAAATCGTCAGGTTTAGTTGCCTCATTTATTCTTAATGAATGAGTGAGGCGATCAGAGTTGACAAAAATACGTAATGATTCGATTGTTAGAGATCTTTCTGAGATCGATAACATAGGGATCTAGGTGGCGCTGACTCTAAGCGGGTTGCGAACTGCCAAAAATTCTCCATCAAAAAAAAAATTTGGTCAAATCATTTGTCGCTTAGATTTATCACTCTTAAGAAACATATGACCGCGTATAATAGGATTAATTAATTAATGTGTAACTAAGGTGTATTATATGACATTAAAAATAGAGATCGTGAATTGATGTTGCTTGAGCTGCGGTGACGTAATTGGTAACGTACCAGGCTAGAATCCTGGAGTTCCCGGTTCGAACCCGCGCTGTATCAATATTTTTTTACGATTTCTTTAGAAATTAAAAATCGTCCGGTCTGGTTGCCTCATTAATTCATAATGAATGAGTGAGGCAATCAGAGTTGACAAAAATAATTAATGATTCGATTGGTAGAGATCTTTCTGAGATCGATAACACAGGGATCTAGGTGGCGCTGATTCTAACCGGGTTGCGAACTGCCAAAAATTCTCCATCAAAAAAAAATTAGGTAAAATCATTTGTCGCTTAGATTTATCACTCTTAAGAAACATATGAACGCGTATAAAAGGATTAATTAATTAATCTGTAACTGAGGTGTATTATTTGACATTAAAAATAGAGATCGTGAATTGATGTTGCTAGAGCCGCGGTAGCGTAATCGGTAACGTACCAGGTTAGAAATCTGGATTTCCCAGTTCGAACCCGGGCTGTGGCAATATTTTTTCACGATTTCTTTAGAAGTTAAAAATCGTCAAGTCTAGTTGCCTCATTAATTCTTAATGGATGAGTGAGGCAATCAGAGTTGACAAAAATACGTAATGATTCGATTGCTAGAGATCTTTCTGAGATCGATAACACAGGGATCTAGATGGCGCTGACTCTAACCAGGATGCGAACTACCAAAAATTTTCCATCAAAAAAAAATTTGGTCAAATCATTTGTCGCTTAGATTTATCACTCTTAAGAAACATATGACCGCGTATAATAGGATTAATTAATTAATGTGTAACTAAGGTGTATTATTTGACATTAAAAATAGAGATCGTGAATTGGTGTTGCTTGAGGCGCGGTGACGTAATTGGTAACGTACCGGGCTGAAATCCTGGAGTTCCCGGTTCGAATCCGCGCTGTATCAATATTTTTTTACGATTTCTTTAGAAATTAAAAATCGTCCGGTCTGGTTGCCTCATTAATTCATAATGAATGAGTGAGGCAATCAGAGTTGACAAAAAAAATTAATGATTCGATTGGTAGAGATCTTTCTGAGATCGATAACACAGGGATCTAGGTGGCGCTGATTCTAACCGGGTTGCGAACTGCCAAAAATTCTCCATCAAAAAAAATTAGGTAAAATCATTTGTCGCTTAGATTTATCACTCTTAAGAAACATATGAACGCGTATAAAAGGATTAATTAATTAATCTGTAACTAAGGTGTATTATTTGACATTAAAAATAGAGACCGTGAATTGATGTTGCTAGATCCGCGGTAGCGTAATCGGTAACGTACCAGGTTAGAATTCTGGATTTCCCGGTTCGAACCCGGGCTGTGGCAATATTTTTTCACGATTTCTTTAGAAGTTAAAAATCGTCAGGTTTAGTTGCCTCATTTATTCTTAATGAATGAGTGAGGAAATCAGAGTTGACAAAAATACGTAATGATTCGATTGTTAGAGATCTTTCTGAGATCGATAACATAGGGATCTAGGTGGCGCTGACTCTAACCGGGTTGCGCACTGCCAAAAATTCTCCATCAAAAAAAAAATTTGGTCAAATCATTTGTCGCTTAGATTTATCACTCTTAAGAAACATATGACCGCGTATAATAGGATTAATTAATTAATGTGTAACTAAGGTGTATTATTTGACATTAAAAATAGAGATCGTGAATTGATGTTGCTTGAGGCGCGGTGACGTAATTGGTAACGTACCGGGCTAGAATCCTGGAGTTCCCGGTTCGAACCCGCGCTGTATCAATATTTTTTTACGATTTCTTTAGAAATTAAAAATCGTCCGGTCTGGTTGCCTCATTAATTCATAATGAATGAGTGAGGCAATCAGAGTTGACAAAAAAAATTAATGATTCGATTGGTAGAGATCTTTCTGAGATCGATAACACAGGGATCTAGGTGGCGCTGATTCTAACCGGGTTGCGAACTGCCAAAAATTCTCCATCAAAAAAAATTAGGTAAAATCATTTGTCGCTTAGATTTATCACTCTTAAGAAACATATGAACGCGTATAAAAGGATTAATTAATTAATCTGTAACTAAGGTGTATTATTTGACATTAAAAATAGAGACCGTGAATTGATGTTGCTAGAGCCGCGGTGACGTAATTGGTAACGTACCAGGCTAGAATCCTGGAGTTCCCGGTTCGAACCCGCGCTGTGGCAATATTTTTTTACGATTTCTTTGGAAGTTAAAAATCGTCAGGTCTGGTTGCCTTATTAATTCTTAATGAATGAGTGAGGCAATCAGAGTTGACAAAAATAATTAATAACTCGATTGGTAGAGATCTTTCCGAGATCGATAACACAGGGATCTAGGTGGCGCTGACTCTAACCGGTTGCGAACTGCCAAAAATTCTCCATCAAAAAAAAATTTGGTAAAATCATTTGTCGCTTAGATTTATCACTCTTAAGAAACATATGAACGCGTATAAAAGGATTAATTAATTAATCTGTAACTAAGGTGTATTATTTGACATTAAAAATAGAGATCGTGAATTGATGTTGCTAGAGCCGCGGTGGCGTAATCGGTAACGTACCAGGCTAGAATTCTGGAGTTCCCGGTTCGAACCCGCGCTGTGGCAATATTTTTTCACGATTTCTTTAGAAGTTAAAAATCGTCAGGTTTAGTTTCCTCATTTATTCTTAATGAATGAGTGAGGCAATCGGAGTTGACAAAAATACGTAATGATTCGATTGTTAGAGATCTTTCTGAGATCGATAACACAGGGATCTAGGTGGCGCTGACTCTAACCGGGTTGCGAACTACTAAAAATTCTCCATCAAAAAAAAATTTGGTGAAATCATTTGTAGCTTAGATTTATCACTCTTAAGAAACATATAACCGCGTATAATAGGATTAATTGATTAATCTGTAACTAAAGTGTATTATTTGACATTAAAAATAGAGATCGTGAATTGATGTTGCTAGAGCCGCGGTGGCGTAATTGGTAACGTACCAGGTTAGGATTCTGGAGTTCCCTGTTCGAACCCGGGCTGTGGCAATATTTTTTCACGATTTCTTCAGAAGTTAAAAATCGTCAGGTTTAGTTGCCTCATTTATTCTTAATGAATGAGTGAGGCGATCAGAGTTGACAAAAATACGTAATGATTCGATTGTTAGAGATCTTTCTGAGATCGATAACATAGGGATCTAGGTGGCGCTGACTCTAAGCGGGTTGCGAACTGCCAAAAATTCTCCATCAAAAAAAAATTTGGTCAAATCATTTGTAGCTTAGATTTATCACTCGTAAGAAACATATGACCGCGTATAAAAGGATTGATTAATTAATTTGTAACTGAGGTGTATTATTTGACATTAAAAATAGAGATCGTGAATTGATGTTGCTAGGGCCGCGGTGGCGTAATTGGTAACGTACCAGACGAGAATTCTGGAATACCCCGTTCGAACCCGGGCTGTGGCAATAATTTTTCACGATTTCTTTAGAAGTTAAAAATCGTCAGGTCTTGTTGCCTCATTAATTCTTAATGAATGAGTGAGGCAATCAGAGTTGACAAAAATACGTAATTATTCGATTGGTAGAGATCTTTCTGAGGTCGATAACACAGGGATCTAGGTGGCGCTGACTCTAACTGGGTTGCGAACTACCAAAAATTCTCCATCAAAAAAAAATTTGGTGAAATCATTTGTAGCTTAGATTTATCACTCTTAAGAAACATATGACCGCGTATAAAAGAATTAATTAATTAATCTGTAACTGAGGTGTATTATTTGACATTAAAAATAGAGATCGTGAATTGATGTTGCTAGAGCCGCGGTAGCGTAATCGGTAACGTACCAGGTTAGAAATCTGGATTTCCCGGTTCGAACCCGGGCTGTGGCAATATTTTTTCACGATTTCTTTAGAAGTTAAAAATCGTCAAGTCTACTTGCCTCATTAATTCTTAATGGATGAGTGAGGCAATCAGAGTTGACAAAAATACGTAATGATTCGATTGCTAGAGATCTTTCTGAGATCGATAACACAGGGATCTAGATGGCGCTGACTCTAACCAGGATGCGAACTACCAAAAATTTTCCATCAAAAAAAAATTTGGTCAAATCATTTGTAGCTTAGATTTATCACTCGTAAGAAACATATGACCACGTACAAAAGGATTGATTAATTAATTTGTAACTGAGGTGTATTATTTGACATTAAAAATAGAGATCTTGAATTGATGTTGCTAGAGCCGTGGTGACGTGATTGGTAACGTACCAGGTTAGAATTCTGGAGTTCCCGGTTCGAACCCGGGCTGTAGCAATATTTTTCCACGATTTCTTCAGAAGTTAAAATTCGTCAGGTTTAGTTGCTTCATTTATTCTTAATGAATGAGTGAGGAAATCAGAGTTGACAAAAATACGTAATGATTCGATTGTTAGAGATCTTTCTGAGATCGATAACATAGGGATCTAGGTGGCGCTGACTCTAACCGGGTTGCGAACTGCCAAAAATTCTCCATCAAAAAAAAAAATTTGGTCAAATCATTTGTCGCTTAGATTTATCACTCTTAAGAAACATATGACCGCGTATAATAGGATTAATTAATTAATGTGTAACTAAGGTGTATTATTTGACATTAAAAATAGAGATCGTGAATTGATGTTGCTTGAGCCGCGGTGACGTAATTGGTAACGTACCAGGCTAGAATCCTGGAGTTCCCGGTTCGAACCCGCGCTGTATCAATATTTTTTTACGATTTCTTTAGAAATTAAAAATCGTCCGGTCTGGTTGCCTCATTAATTCATAATGAATGAGTGAGGCAATCAGAGTTGACAAAAAAAATTAATGATTCGATTGGTAGAGATCTTTCTGAGATCGATAACACAGGGATCTAGGTGGCGCTGATTCTAACCGGGTTGCGAACTGCCAAAAATTCTCCATCAAAAAAAAAAATTTGGTCAAATCATTTGTCGCTTAGATTTATCACTCTTAAGAAACATATGAACGCGTATAAAAGGATTAATTAATTAATCTGTAACTAAGGTGTATTATTTGACATTAAAAATAGAGACCGTGAATTGATGTTGCTAGATCCGCGGTAGCGTAATCGGTAACGTACCAGGTTAGAATTCTGGATTTCCCAGTTCGAACCCGGGCTGTGGCAATATTTTTTCACGATTTCTTTAGAAGTTAAAAATCGTCAGGTCTAGTAGCCTCATTAATTCTTAATGGATGAGTGAGGCAATCAGAGTTGACAAAAATACGTAATGATTCGATTGCTAGAGATCTTTCTGAGATGGATAACACAGGGATCTAGATGGCGCTGGCTCTAACCAGGATACGAACTACCAAAAATTTTCCATCAAAAAAAAATTTGGTCAAATCATTTGTAGCTTAGATTTATCACTCGTAAGAAACATATGACCGCGTATAAAAGGATTGATTAATTAATTTGTAACTGAGGTGTATTATTTGACATTAAAAATAGAGATCGTGAGTTGATGATGCTAGGGCCGCGGTGGCGTAATTGGTAACGTACCAGACGAGAATTCTGGAATACCCCGTTCGAACCCGGGCTGTGGCAATAATTTTTCACGATTTCTTTAGAAGTTAAAAATCGTCAGGTCTTGTTGCCTCATTAATTCTTAATGAATGAGTGAGGCAATCAGAGTTGACAAAAATACGTAATGATTCGATTGTTAGAGATCTTTCTGAGATCGATAACACAGGGATCTAGGTAGCGCTGACTCTAACCGGGTTGCGAACTACTAAAAATTCTCCATCAAAAAAAAATTTGGTGAAATCATTTGTAGCTTAGATTTATCACTCTTAAGAAACATATAACCGCGTATAATAGGATTAATTGATTAATCTGTAACTAAAGTGTATTATTTGACATTAAAAATAGAAATCGTGAATTGATGTTGCTAGAGCCGCGGTGGCGTAATTGGTAACGTACCAGACGAGAATTCTGGAATTTCCCGTTCGAACCCAGGCTGTGGCAATATTTTTTCACGATTTCTTTAGAAGTTTATAATCGTCAGGTCTGGTTGCCTCATTAATTCTTGATGAATGAGTGAGGCAATCAGAGTTGACAAAAATACGTAATGATTCGATTGCTAGAGATCTTTCTGAGATCGATAACACAGGGATCTAGATAGCGCTGACTCTAATCAGGATGCGAACTACCAAAAATTCTCCATCGAAAAAAAAATTTGGTCAAATCATTTGTAGCTTAGATTTATCACTCTTAAGAAACATATGACCGCGTATAAAAGGATTAATTAATTAATCTGTAACTGAGGTGTATTATTTGACATTAAACATAGAGATCGTGAATTGATGTTGCTAGAGCTGTGGTGGCGTAATTGGTAACGTACCAGGTTGGGATTCTGGAGTTCCCTGTTCGAACCCGGGCTGTGGCAATATTTTTTCACGATTTCTTCAGAAGTTAAAAATCGTCAGGTTTAGTTGCCTCATTTATTCTTAATGAATGAGTGAGGCGATCAGAGTTGACAAAAATACGTAATGATTCGATTGTTAGAGATCTTTCTGAGATCGATAACATAGGGATCTAGGTGGCGCTGACTCTAAGCGGGTTGCGAACTGCCAAAAATTCTCCATCAAAAAAAAATTTGGTCAAATCATTTGTAGCTTTGATTTATCACTCGTAAGAAACATATGACCGCGTATAAAAGGATTGATTAATTAATTTGTAACTGAGGTGTATTATTTGACATTAAAAATAGAGATCGTGAATTGATGTTGCTAGGGCCGCGGTGGCGTAATTGGTAACGTACCAGACGAGAATTCTGGAATACCCCGTTCGAACCCGGGCTGTGGCAATAATTTTTCACGATTTCTTTAGAAGTTAAAAATCGTCAGGTCTTGTTGCCTCATTAATTCTTAATGAATGAGTGAGGCAATCAGAGTTGACAAAAATACGTAATTATTCGATTGTTAGAGATCTTTCTGAGATCGATAACACAGGGATCTAGGTGGCGCTGACTCTAACTGGGTTGCGAACTACCAAAAATTCTCCATCAAAAAAAAATTTGGTGAAATCATGTGTAGCTTAGATTTATCACTCTTAAGAAACATATGACCGTGTATAATAGGATTAATTAATTAATCTGTAACTAAGGTGTATTATTTGACATTAAAAATAGAGATCGTGAATTGATGTTGCTAGAGCCACGGTGGCGTAAGTGGTAACGTACCAGGCTAGAATTCTGGAGTTCCCGGTTCGAACCCGCGCTGTGGCAATATTTTTTCACGATTTCTTTAGAAGTTAAAAATCGTCAGGTTTAGTTTCCTCATTTATTCTTAATGAATGAGTGAGGCAATCAGAGTTGACAAAAATACGCAATGATTCGATTGTTAGAGATCTTTCTGAGATCGATAACACAGGGATCTAGGTAGCGCTGACTCTAACCGGGTTGCGAACTACTAAAAATTCTCCATCAAAAAAAAATTTGGTGAAATCATTTGTAGCTTAGATTTATCACTCTTAAAAAACATATAACCGCGTATAATAGGATTAATTGATTAATCTGTAACTAAAGTGTATTATTTGACATTAAAAATAGAGATCGTGAATTGATGTTGCTAGAGCCGCGGTGGCGTAATTGGTAACGTACCAGACGAGAATTCTGGAATTTCCCGTTCGAACCCAGGCTGTGGCAATATTTTTTCACGATTTCTTTAGAAGTTAAAAATCGTCAGGTCTTGTTGCCTCATTAATTCTTAATGAATGAGTGAGGCAATCAGAGTTGACATAAATACGTAATTATTCGATTGTTAGAGATCTTTCTGAGATCGATAACACAGGGATCTAGGTGGCGCTGACTCTAACTGGGTTGCGAACTACCAAAAATTCTCCATCAAAAAAAAATTTGGTGAAATCATTTGTAGCTTAGATTTATCACTCTTAAGAAACATATGACCGCGTATAAAAGGATTAATTAATTAATCTGTAACTGAGGTGTATTATTTGACATTAAAAATAGAGATCTTGAATTGATGTTGCTAGAGCCGTGGTGACGTGATTGGTAACGTACCAGGTTAGAATTCTGGAGTTCCCGGTTCGAACCCAGGCTGTGGCAATATTTTTTCACGATTTCTTTAGAAGTTTATAATCGTCAGGTCTGGTTGCCTCATTAATTCTTGATGAATGAGTGAGGCAATCAGAGTTGACAAAAATACGTAATGATTCGATTGCTAGAGATCTTTCTGAGATCGATAACACAGGGATCTAGATGGCGCTGACTCTAATCAGGATGCGAACTACCAAAAATTCTCCATCGAAAAAAAAATTTGGTCAAATCATTTGTAGCTTAGATTTATCACTCTTAAGAAACATATGACCGCGTATAAAAGGATTAATTAATTAATCTGTAACTGAGGTGTATTATTTGACATTAAACATAGAGATCGTGAATTGATGTTGCTAGAGCTGTGGTGCCGTAATTGGTAACGTACCAGGTTGCGATTCTGGAGTTCCCTGTTCGAACCCGGGCTGTGGCAATATTTTTTCACGATTTCTTCAGAAGTTAAAAATCGTCAGGTTTAGTTGCCTCATTTATTCTTAATGAATGAGTGAGGCGATCAGAGTTGACAAAAATACGTAATGATTCGATTGTTAGAGATCTTTCTGAGATCGATAACATAGGGATCTAGGTGGCGCTGACTCTAAGCGGGTTGCGAACTGCCAAAAATTCTCCATCAAAAAAAAAATTTGGTCAAATCATTTGTCGCTTAGATTTATCACTCTTAAGAAACATATGACCGCGTATAATAGGATTAATTAATTAATGTGTAACTAAGGTGTATTATATGACATTAAAAATAGAGATCGTGAATTGATGTTGCTTGAGCTGCGGTGACGTAATTGGTAACGTACCAGGCTAGAATCCTGGAGTTCCCGGTTCGAACCCGCGCTGTATCAATATTTTTTTACGATTTCTTTAGAAATTAAAAATCGTCCGGTCTGGTTGCCTCATTAATTCATAATGAATGAGTGAGGCAATCAGAGTTGACAAAAATAATTAATGATTCGATTGGTAGAGATCTTTCTGAGATCGATAACACAGGGATCTAGGTGGCGCTGATTCTAACCGGGTTGCGAACTGCCAAAAATTCTCCATCAAAAAAAAATTAGGTAAAATCATTTGTCGCTTAGATTTATCACTCTTAAGAAACATATGAACGCGTATAAAAGGATTAATTAATTAATCTGTAACTGAGGTGTATTATTTGACATTAAAAATAGAGATCGTGAATTGATGTTGCTAGAGCCGCGGTAGCGTAATCGGTAACGTACCAGGTTAGAAATCTGGATTTCCCAGTTCGAACCCGGGCTGTGGCAATATTTTTTCACGATTTCTTTAGAAGTTAAAAATCGTCAAGTCTAGTTGCCTCATTAATTCTTAATGGATGAGTGAGGCAATCAGAGTTGACAAAAATACGTAATGATTCGATTGCTGGAGATCTTTCTGAGATCGATAACACAGGGATCTAGATGGCGCTGACTCTAACCAGGATGCGAACTACCAAAAATTTTCCATCAAAAAAAAATTTGGTCAAATCATTTGTAGCTTAAATTTATCACTCGTAAGAAACATATGACCGCGTACAAAAGGATTGATTAATTAATTTGTAACTGAGGTGTATTATTTGACATTAAAAATAGAGATCTTCAATTGATGTTGCTAGAGCCGTGGTGACGTGATTGGTAACGTACCAGGTTAGAATTCTGGAGTTCCCGGTTCGAACCCGGGCTGTAGCAATATTTTTCCACGATTTCTTCAGAAGTTAAAAATCGTCAGGTTTAGTTGCCTCATTTATTCTTAATGAATGAGTGAGGAAATCAGAGTTGACAAAAATACGTAATGATTCGATTGTTAGAGATCTTTCTGAGATCGATAACATAGGGATCTAGGTGGCGCTGACTCTAACCGGGTTGCGAACTGCCAAAAATTCTCCATCAAAAAAAAAATTTGGTCAAATCATTTGTCGCTTAGATTTATCACTCTTAAGAAACATATGACCGCGTATAATAGGATTAATAAATTAATCTGTAAATGAGGTGTATTATTTGACATTAAACATAGAGATCGTGAATTGATGTTGCTAGAGCTGTGGTGGCGTAATTGGTAACGTACCAGGTTGGGATTCTGGAGTTCCCTGTTCGAACCCGGGCTGTGGCAATATTTTTTCACGATTTCTTCAGAAGTTAAAAATCGTCAGGTTTAGTTGCCTCATTTATTCTTAATGAATGAGTGAGGCGATCAGAGTTGACAAAAATACGTAATGATTCGATTGTTAGAGATCTTTCTGAGATCGATAACATAGGGATCTAGGTGGCGCTGACTCTAAGCGGGTTGCGAACTGCGAAAAATTCTCCATCAAAAAAAAAATTTGGTCAAATCATTTGTCGCTTAGATTTATCACTCTTAAGAAACATATGACCGCGTATAATAGGATTAATTAATTAATGTGTAACTAAGGTGTATTATATGGCATTAAAAATAGAGATCGTAAATTGATGTTGCTTGAGCTGCGGTGACGTAATTGGTAACGTACCAGGCTAGAATCCTGGAGTTCCCGGTTCGAACCCGCGCTGTATCAATATTTTTTTACGATTTCTTTAGAAATTAAAAATCGTCCGGTCTGGTTGCCTCATTAATTCATAATGAATGAGTGAGGCAATCAGAGTTGACAAAAAAAATTAATGATTCGATTGGTAGAGATCTTTCTGAGATCGATAACACAGGGATCTAGGTGGCGCTGAATCTAACCGGGTTGCGAACTGCCAAAAATTCTCCATCAAAAAAAAATTAGGTAAAATCATTTGTCGCTTAGATTTATCACTCTTAAGAAACATATGAACGCGTATAAAAGGATTAATTAATTAATCTGTAACTGAGGTGTATTATTTGACATTAAAAATAGAGATCGTGAATTGATGTTGCTAGAGCCGCGGTAGCGTAATCGGTAACGTACCAGGTTAGAAATCTGGATTTCCCAGTTCGAACCCGGGCTGTGGCAATATTTTTTCACGATTTCTTTAGAAGTTAAAAATCGTCAAGTCTAGTTGCCTCATTAATTCTTAATGGATGAGTGAGGCAATCAGAGTTGACAAAAATACGTAATGATTCGATTGCTAGAGATCTTTCTGAGATCGATAACACAGGGATCTAGATGGCGCTGACTCTAACCAGGATGCGAACTACCAAAAATTTTCCATCAAAAAAAAATTTGGTCAAATCATTTGTCGCTTAGATTTATCACTCTTAAGAAACATATGACCGCGTATAATAGGATTAATTAATTAATGTGTAACTAAGGTGTATTATTTGACATTAAAAATAGAGATCGTGAATTGGTGTTGCTTGAGGCGCGGTGACGTAATTGGTAACGTACCGGGCTGAAATCCTGGAGTTCCCGGTTCGAATCCGCGCTGTATCAATATTTTTTTACGATTTCTTTAGAAATTAAAAATCGTCCGGTCTGGTTGCCTCATTAATTCATAATGAATGAGTGAGGCAATCAGAGTTGACAAAAAAAATTAATGATTCGATTGGTAGAGATCTTTCTGAGATCGATAACACAGGGATCTAGGTGGCGCTGATTCGAACCGGGTTGCGAACTGCCAAAAATTCTCCATCAAAAAAAATTAGGTAAAATCATTTGTCGCTTAGATTTATCACTCTTAAGAAACATATGAACGCGTATAAAAGGATTAATTAATTAATCTGTAACTAAGGTGTATTATTTGACATTAAAAATAGAGACCGTGAATTGATGTTGCTAGATCCGCGGTAGCGTAATCGGTAACGTACCAGGTTAGAATTCTGGATTTCCCGGTTCGAACCCGGGCTGTGGCAATATTTTTTCACGATTTCTTTAGAAGTTAAAAATCGTCAGGTTTAGTTGCCTCATTTATTCTTAATGAATGAGTGAGGAAATCAGAGTTGACAAAAATACGTAATGATTCGATTGTTAGAGATCTTTCTGAGATCGATAACATAGGGATCTAGGTGGCGCTGACTCTAACCGGGTTGCGCACTGCCAAAAATTCTCCATCAAAAAAAAAATTTGGTCAAATCATTTGTCGCTTAGATTTATCACTCTTAAGAAACATATGACCGCGTATAATAGGATTAATTAATTAATGTGTAACTAAGGTGTATTATTTGACATTAAAAATAGAGATCGTGAATTGATGTTGCTTGAGGCGCGGTGACGTAATTGGTAACGTACCGGGCTAGAATCCTGGAGTTCCCGGTTCGAACCCGCGCTGTATCAATATTTTTTTACGATTTCTTTAGAAATTAAAAATCGTCCGGTCTGGTTGCCTCATTAATTCATAATGAATGAGTGAGGCAATCAGAGTTGACAAAAAAAATTAATGATTCGATTGGTAGAGATCTTTCTGAGATCGATAACACAGGGATCTAGGTGGCGCTGATTCTAACCGGGTTGCGAACTGCCAAAAATTCTCCATCAAAAAAAATTAGGTAAAATCATTTGTCGCTTAGATTTATCACTCTTAAGAAACATATGAACGCGTATAAAAGGATTAATTAATTAATCTGTAACTAAGGTGTATTATTTGACATTAAAAATAGAGACCGTGAATTGATGTTGCTAGATCCGCGGTAGCGTAATCGGTAACGTACCAGGTTAGAATTCTGGATTTCCCGGTTCGAACCCGGGCTGTGGCAATATTTTTTCACGATTTCTTAAGAAGTTAAAAATCGTCAGGTCTAGTAGCCTCATTAATTCTTAATGGATGAGTGAGGCAATCAGAGTTGACAAAAATACGTAATGATTCGATTGCTAGAGATCTTTCTGAGATGGATAACACCGGGATCTAAATAGCGCTGGCTCTAACAAGGATACGAACTACGAAAAATTTTCCATCAAAAAAAAATTTGGTCAAATCATTTGTAGCTTAGATTTATCACTCGTAAGAAACATATGACCGCGTATAAAAGGATTGATTAATTAATTTGTAACTGAGGTGTATTATTTGACATTAAAAATAGAGATCGTGAATTGATGTTGCTAGGGCCGCGGTGGCGTAATTGGTAACGTACCAGACGAGAATTCTGGAATACCCCGTTCGAACCCGGGCTGTGGCAATAATTTTTCACGATTTCTTTAGAAGTTAAAAATCGTCAGGTCTTGTTGCCTCATTAATTCTTAATGAATGAGTGAGGCAATCAGAGTTGACAAAAATACGTAATTATTCGATTGTTAGAGATCTTTCTGAGATCGATAACACAGGGATCTAGGTGGCGCTGACTCTAACTGGGTTGCGAACTACCAAAAATTCTCCATCAAAAAAAAATTTGGTGAAATCATTTGTAGCTTAGATTTATCACTCTTAAGAAACATATGACCGTGTATAATAGGATTAATTAATTAATCTGTAACTAAGGTGTATTATTTGACATTAAAAATAGAGATCGTGAATTGATGTTGCTAGAGCCGCGGTGGCGTAAGTGGTAACGTACCAGGCTAGAATTCTGGAGTTCCCGGTTCGAACCCGCGCTGTGGCAATATTTTTTCACGATTTCTTTAGAAGTTAAAAATCGTCAGGTTTAGTTTCCTCATTTATTCTTAATGAATGAGTGAGGCAATCAGAGTTGACAAAAATACGTAATGATTCGATTGTTAGAGATCTTTCTGAGAGCGATAACACAGGGATCTAGGTAGCGCTGACTCTAACCGGGTTGCGAACTACTAAAAATTCTCCATCAAAAAAAAATTTGGTGAAATCATTTGTAGCTTAGATTTATCACTCTTAAGAAACATATAACCGCGTATAATAGGATTAATTGATTAATCTGTAACTAAAGTGTATTATTTGACATTAAAAATAGAGATCGTGAATTGATGTTGCTAGAGCCGCGGTGGCGTAATTGGTAACGTACCAGACGAGAATTCTGGAATTTCCCGTTCGAACCCAGGCTGTGGCAATATTTTTTCACGATTTCTTTAGAAGTTTAAAATCGTCAGGTCTGGTTGCCTCATTAATTCTTAATGAATGAGTAAGGCAATCAGAGTTGACAAAAATACGTAATGATTCGATTGTTAGAGATCTTTCTGAGATCGATAACATAGGGATCTAGGTGGCGCTGACTCTAAGCGGGTTGCGAACTGCCAAAAATTCTCCATCAAAAAAAAATTTGGTCAAATCATTTGTAGCTTACATTTATCACTCTTAAGAAACATATGACCGCGTATAATAGGATTAATTAATTAATGTGTAACTAAGGTGTATTATTTGACATTAAAAATAGAGATCGTGAATTGATGTTGCTTGAGCCGCGGTGACGTAATTGGTAACGTACCAGGCTAGAATCCGGGAGTTCCCGGTTCGAACCCGCGCTGTGGCAATATTTTTTTACGATTTCTTTAGAAATTAAAAATCGTCCAGTCTGGTTGCCTTATTAATTCATAATGAATGACTGAGGCAATCAGAGTTGACAAAAATAATTAATGATTCGATTGCTAGAGATCTTTCTGAGATCGATAACACAGGGATCTAGATGGCGCTGACTCTAACCAGGATGCGAACTACCAAAAATTTTCCATCAAAAAAAAATTTGGTCAAATCATTTGTAGCTTAGATTTATCACTCGTAAGAAAGATATGACCGCGTACAAAAAGATTGATTAATTAATTTGTAATTGAGGTGTATTATTTGACATTAAAAATAGAGATCTTGAATTGATGTTGCTAGAGCCGTGGTGACGTGATTGGTAACGTACCAGGTTAGAATTCTGGAGTTCCCGGTTCGAACCCGGGCTGTAGCAATATTTTTCCACGATTTCTTCAGAAGTTAAAAATCGTCAGGTTTAGTTGCCTCATTTATTCTTAATGAATGAGTGAGGAAATCAGAGTTGACAAAAATACGTAATGATTCGATTGTTAGAGATCTTTCTGAGATCGATAACATAGGGATCTAGGTGGCGCTGACTCTAACCGGGTTGCGAACTGCCAAAAATTCTCCATCAAAAAAAAAATTTGGTCAAATCATTTGTCGCTTAGATTTATCACTCTTAAGAAACATATGACCGCGTATAATAGGATTAATTAATTAATGTGTAACTAAGGTGTATTATGTGACATTAAAAATAGAGATCGTGAATTGATGTTGCTTGAGCCGCGGTGACGTAATTGGTAACGTACCAGGCTAGAATCCGGGAGTTCCCGGTTCGAACCCGCGCTGTGGCAATATTTTTTTACGATTTCTTTAGAAATTAAAAATCGTCCGGTCTGGTTGCCTCATTAATTCATAATGAATGAGTGAGGAAATCAGAGTTGACAAAAATACGTAATGATTCGATTGTTAGAGATCTTTCTGAGATCGATAACATAGGGATCTAGGTGGCGCTGACTCTAACCGGGTTGCGAACTGCCAAAAATTCTCCATCAAAAAAAAAATTTGGTCAAATCATTTGTCGCTTAGATTTATCACTCTTAAGAAACATATGACCGCGTATAATAGGATTAATTAATTAATGTGTAACTAAGGTGTATTATTTGACATTAAAAATAGAGATCGTGAATTGATGTTGCTTGAGGCGCGGTGACGTAATTGGTAACGTACCGGGCTGAAATCCTGGAGTTCCCGGTTCGAATCCGCGCTGTATCAATATTTTTTTACGATTTCTTTAGAAATTAAAAATCGTCCGGTCTGGTTGCCTCATTAATTCATAATGAATGAGTGAGGCAATCAGAGTTGACAAAAAAAATTAATGATTCGATTGGTAGAGATCTTTCTGAGATCGATAACACAGGGATCTAGGTGGCGCTGATTCTAACCGGGTTGCGAACTGCCAAAAATTCTCCATAAAAAAAAATTAGGTAAAATCATTTGTCGCTTAGATTTATCACTCTTAAGAAACATATGAACGCGTATAAAAGGATTAATCAATTAATCTGTAACTAAGGTGTATTATTTGACATTAAAAATAGAGACCGTGAATTGATGTTGCTAGATCCGCGGTAGCGTAATCGGTAACGTACCAGGTTAGAATTCTGGATTTCCCGGTTCGAACCCGGGCTGTGGCAATATTTTTTCACGATTTCTTTAGAAGTTAAAAATCGTCAGGTTTAGTTGCCTCATTTATTCTTAATGAATGAGTGAGGAAATCAGAGTTGACAAAAATACGTAATGATTCGATTGTTAGAGATCTTTCTGAGATCGATAACATAGGGATCTAGGTGGCGCTGACTCTAACCGGGTTGCGAACTGCCAAAAATTCTCCATCAAAAAAAAAATTTGGTCAAATCATTTGTCGCTTAGATTTATCACTCTTAAGAAACATATGACCGCGTATAATAGGATTAATTAATTAATGTGTAACTAAGGTGTATTATTTGACATTAAAAATAGAGATCGTGAATTGATGTTGCTTGAGGCGCGGTGACGTAATTGGTAACGTACCGGGCTAGAATCCTGGAGTTCCCGGTTCGAACCCGCGCTGTATCAATATTTTTTTACGATTTCTTTAGAAATTAAAAATCGTCCGGTCTGGTTGCCTCATTAATTCATAATGAATGAGTGAGGCAATCAGAGTTGACAAAAAAAATTAATGATTCGATTGGTAGAGATCTTTCTGAGATCGATAACACAGGGATCTAGGTGGCGCTGATTCTAACCGGGTTGCGAACTGCCAAAAATTCTCCATCAAAAAAAATTAGGTAAAATCATTTGTCGCTTAGATTTATCACTCTTAAGAAACATATGAACGCGTATAAAAGGATTAATTAATTAATCTGTAACTAAGGTGTATTATTTGACATTAAAAATAGAGACCGTGAATTGATGTTGCTAGATCCGCGGTAGCGTAATCGGTAACGTACCAGGTTAGAATTCTGGATTTCCCGGTTCGAACCCGGGCTGTGGCAATATTTTTTCACGATTTCTTTAGAAGTTAAAAATCGTCAGGTTTAGTTGCCTCATTTATTCTTAATGAATGAGTGAGGAAATCAGAGTTGACAAAAATACGTAATGATTCGATTGTTAGAGATCTTTCTGAGATCGATAACATAGGGATCTAGGTGGCGCTGACTCTAACCGGGTTGCGAACTGCCAAAAATTCTCCATCAAAAAAAAAATTTGGTCAAATCATTTGTCGCTTAGATTTATCACTCTTAAGAAACATATGACCGCGTATAATAGGATTAATTAATTAATGTGTAACTAAGGTGTATTATTTGACATTAAAAATAGAGATCGTGAATTGATGTTGCTTGAGGCGCGGTGACGTAATTGGTAACGTACCGGGCTAGAATCCTGGAGTTCCCGGTTCGAACCCGCGCTGTATCAATATTTTTTTACGATTTCTTTAGAAATTAAAAATCGTCCGGTCTGGTTGCCTCATTAATTCATAATGAATGAGTGAGGCAATCAGAGTTGACAAAAAAAATTAATGATTCGATTGGTAGAGATCTTTCTGAGATCGATAACACAGGGATCTAGGTGGCGCTGATTCTAACCGGGTTGCGAACTGCCAAAAATTCTCCATCAAAAAAAATTAGGTAAAATCATTTGTCGCTTAGATTTATCACTCTTAAGAAACATATGAACGCGTATAAAAGGATTAATTAATTAATCTGTAACTAAGGTGTATTATTTGACATTAAAAATAGAGACCGTGAATTGATGTTGCTAGATCCGCGGTAGCGTAATCGGTAACGTACCAGGTTAGAATTCTGGATTTCCCGGTTCGAACCCGGGCTGTGGCAATATTTTTTCACGATTTCTTTAGAAGTTAAAAATCGTCAGGTCTAGTAGCCTCATTAATTCTTAATGGATGAGTGAGGCAATCAGAGTTGACAAAAATACGTAATGATTCGATTGCTAGAGATCTTTCTGAGATGGATAACACAGGGATCTAAATAGCGCTGGCTCTAACCAGGATACGAACTACCAAAAATTTTCCATCAAAAAAAAATTTGGTCAAATCATTTGTAGCTTAGATTTATCACTTGTAAGAAACATATGACCGCGTATAAAAGGATTGATTAATTAATTTGTAACTGAGGTGTATTATTTGACATTAAAAATAGAGATCGTGAATTGATGTTGCTAGGGCCGCGGTGGCGTAATTGGTAACGTACCAGACGAGAATTCTGGAATACCCCGTTCGAACCCGGGCTGTGGCAATAATTTTTCACGATTTCTTTAGAAGTTAAAAATCGTCAGGTCTTGTTGCCTCATTAATTCTTAATGAATGAGTGAGGCAATCAGAGTTGACAAAAATACGTAATTATTCGATTGTTAGAGATCTTTCTGAGATCGATAACACAGGGATCTAGGTGGCGCTGACTCTAACTGGGTTGCGAACTACCAAAAATTCTCCATCAAAAAAAAATTTGGTGAAATCATTTGTAGCTTAGATTTATCACTCTTAAGAAACATATGACCGTGTATAATAGGATTAATTAATTAATCTGTAACTAAGGTGTATTATTTGACATTAAAAATAGAGATCGTGAATTGATGTTGCTAGAGCCGCGGTGGCGTAAGTGGTAACGTACCAGGCTAGAATTCTGGAGTTCCCGGTTCGAACCCGCGCTGTGGCAATATTTTTTCACGATTTCTTTAGAAGTTAAAAATCGTCAGGTTTAGTTTCCTCATTTATTCTTAATGAATGAGTGAGGCAATCAGAGTTGACAAAAATACGTAATGATTCGATTGTTAGAGATCTTTCTGAGAGCGATAACACAGGGATCTAGGTAGCGCTGACTCTAACCGGGTTGCGAACTACTAAAAATTCTCCATCAAAAAAAAATTTGGTGAAATCATTTGTAGCTTAGATTTATCACTCTTAAGAAACATATAACCGCGTATAATAGGATTAATTGATTAATCTGTAACTAAAGTGTATTATTTGACATTAAAAATAGAGATCGTGAATTGATGTTGCTAGAGCCGCGGTGGCGTAATTGGTAACGTACCAGACGAGAATTCTCGAATTTCCCGTTCGAACCCAGGCTGTGGCAATATTTTTTCACGATTTCTTTAGAAGTTTAAAATCGTCAGGTCTGGTTGCCTCATTAATTCTTAATGAATGAGTAAGGCAATCAGAGTTGACAAAAATACGTAATGATTCGATTGTTAGAGATCTTTCTGAGATCGATAACATAGGGATCTAGGTGGCGCTGACTCTAAGCGGGTTGCGAACTGCCAAAAATTCTCCATCAAAAAAAAATTTGGTCAAATCATTTGTAGCTTACATTTATCACTCTTAAGAAACATATGACCGCGTATAATAGGATTAATTAATTAATGTGTAACTAAGGTGTATTATTTGACATTAAAAATAGAGATCGTGAATTGATGTTGCTTGAGCCGCGGTGACGTAATTGGTAACGTACCAGGCTAGAATCCGGGAGTTCCCGGTTCGAACCCGCGCTGTGGCAATATTTTTTTACGATTTCTTTAGAAATTAAAAATCGTCCGGTCTGGTTGCCTTATTAATTCATAATGAATGACTGAGGCAATCAGAGTTGACAAAAATAATTAATGATTCGATTGCTAGAGATCTTTCTGAGATCGATAACACAGGGATCTAGATGGCGCTGACTCTAACCAGGATGCGAACTACCAAAAATTTTCCATCAAAAAAAAATTTGGTCAAATCATTTGTAGCTTAGATTTATCACTCGTAAGAAAGATATGACCGCGTACAAAAAGATTGATTAATTAATTTGTAATTGAGGTGTATTATTTGACATTAAAAATAGAGATCTTGAATTGATGTTGCTAGAGCCGTGGTGACGTGATTGGTAACGTACCAGGTTAGAATTCTGGAGTTCCCGGTTCGAACCCGGGCTGTAGCAATATTTTTCCACGATTTCTTCAGAAGTTAAAAATCGTCAGGTTTAGTTGCCTCATTTATTCTTAATGAATGAGTGAGGAAATCAGAGTTGACAAAAATACGTAATGATTCGATTGTTAGAGATCTTTCTGAGATCGATAACATAGGGATCTAGGTGGCGCTGACTCTAACCGGGTTGCGAACTGCCAAAAATTCTCCATCAAAAAAAAAATTTGGTCAAATCATTTGTCGCTTAGATTTATCACTCTTAAGAAACATATGACCGCGTATAATAGGATTAATTAATTAATGTGTAACTAAGGTGTATTATGTGACATTAAAAATAGAGATCGTGAATTGATGTTGCTTGAGCCGCGGTGACGTAATTGGTAACGTACCAGGCTAGAATCCGGGAGTTCCCGGTTCGAACCCGCGCTGTGGCAATATTTTTTTACGATTTCTTTAGAAATTAAAAATCGTCCGGTCTGGTTGCCTCATTAATTCATAATGAATGAGTGAGGAAATCAGAGTTGACAAAAATACGTAATGATTCGATTGTTAGAGATCTTTCTGAGATCGATAACATAGGGATCTAGGTGGCGCTGACTCTAACCGGGTTGCGAACTGCCAAAAATTCTCCATCAAAAAAAAAATTTGGTCAAATCATTTGTCGCTTAGATTTATCACTCTTAAGAAACATATGACCGCGTATAATAGGATTAATTAATTAATGTGTAACTAAGGTGTATTATTTGACATTAAAAATAGAGATCGTGAATTGATGTTGCTTGAGGCGCGGTGACGTAATTGGTAACGTACCGGGCTGAAATCCTGGAGTTCCCGGTTCGAATCCGCGCTGTATCAATATTTTTTTACGATTTCTTTAGAAATTAAAAATCGTCCGGTCTGGTTGCCTCATTAATTCATAATGAATGAGTGAGGCAATCAGAGTTGACAAAAAAAATTAATGATTCGATTGGTAGAGATCTTTCTGAGATCGATAACACAGGGATCTAGGTGGCGCTGATTCTAACCGGGTTGCGAACTGCCAAAAATTCTCCATAAAAAAAAATTAGGTAAAATCATTTGTCGCTTAGATTTATCACTCTTAAGAAACATATGAACGCGTATAAAAGGATTAATTAATTAATCTGTAACTAAGGTGTATTATTTGACATTAAAAATAGAGACCGTGAATTGATGTTGCTAGATCCGCGGTAGCGTAATCGGTAACGTACCAGGTTAGAATTCTGGATTTCCCGGTTCGAACCCGGGCTGTGGCAATATTTTTTCACGATTTCTTTAGAAGTTAAAAATCGTCAGGTTTAGTTGCCTCATTTATTCTTGATGAATGAGTGAGGAAATCAGAGTTGACAAAAATACGTAATGATTCGATTGTTAGAGATCTTTCTGAGATCGATAACATAGGGATCTAGGTGGCGCTGACTCTAACCGGGTTGCGAACTGCCAAAAATTCTCCATCAAAAAAAAAATTTGGTCAAATCATTTGTCGCTTAGATTTATCACTCTTAAGAAACATATGACCGCGTATAATAGGATTAATTAATTAATGTGTAACTAAGGTGTATTATTTGACATTAAAAATAGAGATCGTGAATTGATGTTGCTTGAGGCGCGGTGACGTAATTGGTAACGTACCGGGCTAGAATCCTGGAGTTCCCGGTTCGAACCCGCGCTGTATCAATATTTTTTTACGATTTCTTTAGAAATTAAAAATCGTCCGGTCTGGTTGCCTCATTAATTCATAATGAATGAGTGAGGCAATCAGAGTTGACAAAAAAAATTAATGATTCGATTGGTAGAGATCTTTCTGAGATCGATAACACAGGGATCTAGGTGGCGCTGATTCTAACCGGGTTGCGAACTGCCAAAAATTCTCCATCAAAAAAAATTAGGTAAAATCATTTGTCGCTTAGATTTATCACTCTTAAGAAACATATGAACGCGTATAAAAGGATTAATTAATTAATCTGTAACTAAGGTGTATTATTTGACATTAAAAATAGAGACCGTGAATTGATGTTGCTAGATCCGCGGTAGCGTAATCGGTAACGTACCAGGTTAGAATTCTGGATTTCCCGGTTCGAACCCGGGCTGTGGCAATATTTTTTCACGATTTCTTTAGAAGTTAAAAATCGTCAGGTTTAGTTGCCTCATTTATTCTTAATGAATGAGTGAGGAAATCAGAGTTGACAAAAATACGTAATGATTCGATTGTTAGAGATCTTTCTGAGATCGATAACATAGGGATCTAGGTGGCGCTGACTCTAACCGGGTTGCGAACTGCCAAAAATTCTCCATCAAAAAAAAAATTTGGTCAAATCATTTGTCGCTTAGATTTATCACTCTTAAGAAACATATGACCGCGTATAATAGGATTAATTAATTAATGTGTAACTAAGGTGTATTATTTGACATTAAAAATAGAGATCGTGAATTGATGTTGCTTGAGGCGCGGTGACGTAATTGGTAACGTACCGGGCTAGAATCCTGGAGTTCCCGGTTCGAACCCGCGCTGTATCAATATTTTTTTACGATTTCTTTAGAAATTAAAAATCGTCCGGTCTGGTTGCCTCATTAATTCATAATGAATGAGTGAGGCAATCAGAGTTGACAAAAAAAATTAATGATTCGATTGGTAGAGATCTTTCTGAGATCGATAACACAGGGATCTAGGTGGCGCTGATTCTAACCGGGTTGCGAACTGCCAAAAATTCTCCATCAAAAAAAATTAGGTAAAATCATTTGTCGCTTAGATTTATCACTCTTAAGAAACATATGAACGCGTATAAAAGGATTAATTAATTAATCTGTAACTAAGGTGTATTATTTGACATTAAAAATAGAGACCGTGAATTGATGTTGCTAGATCCGCGGTAGCGTAATCGGTAACGTACCAGGTTAGAATTCTGGATTTCCCGGTTCGAACCCGGGCTGTGGCAATATTTTTTCACGATTTCTTTAGAAGTTAAAAATCGTCAGGTCTAGTAGCCTCATTAATTCTTAATGGATGAGTGAGGCAATCAGAGTTGACAAAAATACGTAATGATTCGATTGCTAGAGATCTTTCTGAGATGGATAACACAGGGATCTAAATAGCGCTGGCTCTAACCAGGATACGAACTACCAAAAATTTTCCATCAAAAAAAAATTTGGTCAAATCATTTGTAGCTTAGATTTATCACTTGTAAGAAACATATGACCGCGTATAAAAGGATTGATTAATTAATTTGTAACTGAGGTGTATTATTTGACATTAAAAATAGAGATCGTGAATTGATGTTGCTAGGGCCGCGGTGGCGTAATTGGTAACGTACCAGACGAGAATTCTGGAATACCCCGTTCGAACCCGGGCTGTGGCAATAATTTTTCACGATTTCTTTAGAAGTTAAAAATCGTCAGGTCTTGTTGCCTCATTAATTCTTAATGAATGAGTGAGGCAATCAGAGTTGACAAAAATACGTAATTATTCGATTGTTAGAGACCTTTCTGAGATCGATAACACAGGGATCTAGGTGGCGCTGACTCTAACTGGGTTGCGAACTACCAAAAATTCTCCATCAAAAAAAAATTTGGTGAAATCATTTGTAGCTTAGATTTATCACTCTTAAGAAACATATGACCGTGTATAATAGGATTAATTAATTAATCTGTAACTAAGGTGTATTATTTGACATTAAAAATAGAGATCGTGAATTGATGTTGCTAGAGCCGCGGTGGCGTAAGTGGTAACGTACCAGGCTAGAATTCTGGAGTTCCCGGTTCGAACCCGCGCTGTGGCAATATTTTTTCACGATTTCTTTAGAAGTTAAAAATCGTCAGGTTTAGTTTCCTCATTTATTCTTAATGAATGAGTGAGGCAATCAGAGTTGACAAAAATACGTAATGATTCGATTGTTAGAGATCTTTCTGAGAGCGATAACACAGGGATCTAGGTAGCGCTGACTCTAACCGGGTTGCGAACTACTAAAAATTCTCCATCAAAAAAAAATTTGGTGAAATCATTTGTAGCTTAGATTTATCACTCTTAAGAAACATATAACCGCGTATAATAGGATTAATTGATTAATCTGTAACTAAAGTGTATTATTTGACATTAAAAATAGAGATCGTGAATTGATGTTGCTAGAGCCGCGGTGGCGTAATTGGTAACGTACCAGACGAGAATTCTCGAATTTCCCGTTCGAACCCAGGCTGTGGCAATATTTTTTCACGATTTCTTTAGAAGTTTAAAATCGTCAGGTCTGGTTGCCTCATTAATTCTTAATGAATGAGTAAGGCAATCAGAGTTGACAAAAATACGTAATGATTCGATTGTTAGAGATCTTTCTGAGATCGATAACATAGGGATCTAGGTGGCGCTGACTCTAAGCGGGTTGCGAACTGCCAAAAATTCTCCATCAAAAAAAAATTTGGTCAAATCATTTGTAGCTTACATTTATCACTCTTAAGAAACATATGACCGCGTATAATAGGATTAATTAATTAATGTGTAACTAAGGTGTATTATTTGACATTAAAAATAGAGATCGTGAATTGATGTTGCTTGAGCCGCGGTGACGTAATTGGTAACGTACCAGGCTAGAATCCGGGAGTTCCCGGTTCGAACCCGCGCTGTGGCAATATTTTTTTACGATTTCTTTAGAAATTAAAAATCGTCCGGTCTGGTTGCCTTATTAATTCATAATGAATGACTGAGGCAATCAGAGTTGACAAAAATAATTAATGATTCGATTGCTAGAGATCTTTCTGAGATCGATAACACAGGGATCTAGATGGCGCTGACTCTAACCAGGATGCGAACTACCAAAAATTTTCCATCAAAAAAAAATTTGGTCAAATCATTTGTAGCTTAGATTTATCACTCGTAAGAAAGATATGACCGCGTACAAAAAGATTGATTAATTAATTTGTAATTGAGGTGTATTATTTGACATTAAAAATAGAGATCTTGAATTGATGTTGCTAGAGCCGTGGTGCCGTGATTGGTAACGTACCAGGTTAGAATTCTGGAGTTCCCGGTTCGAACCCGGGCTGTAGCAATATTTTTCCACGATTTCTTCAGAAGTTAAAAATCGTCAGGTTTAGTTGCCTCATTTATTCTTAATGAATGAGTGAGGAAATCAGAGTTGACAACAATACGTAATGATTCGATTGTTAGAGATCTTTCTGAGATCGATAACATAGGGATCTAGGTGGCGCTGACTCTAACCGGGTTGCGAACTGCCAAAAATTCTCCATCAAAAAAAAAATTTGGTCAAATCATTTGTCGCTTAGATTTATCACTCTTAAGAAACATATGACCGCGTATAATAGGATTAATTAATTAATGTGTAACTAAGGTGTATTATATGACATTAAAAATAGAGATCGTGAATTGATGTTGCTTGAGCTGCGGTGACGTAATTGGTAACGTACCAGGCTAGAATCCTGGAGTTCCCGGTTCGAACCCGCGCTGTATCAATATTTTTTTACGATTTCTTTAGAAATTAAAAATCGTCCGGTCTGGTTGCCTCATTAATTCATAATGAATGAGTGAGGCAATCAGAGTTGACAAAAATAATTAATGATTCGATTGGTAGAGATCTTTCTGAGATCGATAACACAGGGATCTAGGTGGCGCTGATTCTAACCGGGTTGCGAACTGCCAAAAATTCTCCATCAAAAAAAAATTAGGTAAAATCATTTGTCGCTTAGATTTATCACTCTTAAGAAACATATGAACGCGTATAAAAGGATTAATTAATTAATCTGTAACTAAGGTGTATTATTTGACATTAAAAATAGAGACCGTGAATTGATGTTGCTAGAGCCGCGGTAGCGTAATCGGTAAAGTACCAGGTTAGAATTCTGGATTTCCCGGTTCGAACCCGGGCTGTGGCAATATTTTTTCACGATTTCTTTAGAAGTTAAAAATCGTCAGGTCTAGTAGCCTCATTAATTCTTAATGGATGAGTGAGGCAATCAGAGTTGACAAAAATACGTAATGATTCGATTGCTAGAGATCTTTCTGAGATCGATAACACAGGGATCTAGATGGCGCTGACTCTAACCAGGATGCGAACTACCAAAAATTTTCCATCAAAAAAAAATTTGGTCCAATCATTTGTAGCTTAGATTTATCACTCATAAGAAACATATGACCGCGTATAAAAGGATTGATTAATTAATTTGTAACTGAGGTGTATTATTTGACATTAAAAATAGAGATCTTGAATTGATGTTGCTAGAGCCGTGGTGACGTGATTGGTAACGTACCAGGTTAGAATTCTGGAGTTCCCGGTTCGAACCCGGGCTGTAGCAATATTTTTCCACGATTTCTTCAGAAGTTAAAAATCGTCAGGTTTAGTTGCCTCATTTATTCTTAATGAATGAGTGAGGAAATCAGAGTTGACAAAAATACGTAATGATTCGATTGTTAGAGATCTTTCTGAGATCGATAACATAGGGATCTAGGTGGCGCTGACTCTAACCGGGTTGCGAACTGCCAAAAATTCTCCATCAAAAAAAAAATTTGGTCAAATCATTTGTCGCTTAGATTTATCACTCTTAAGAAACATATGACCGCGTATAATAGGATTAATTAATTAATGTGTAACTAAGGTGTATTATATGACATTAAAAATAGAGATCGTGAATTGATGTTGCTTGAGCTGCGGTGACGTAATTGGTAACGTACCAGGCTAGAATCCTGGAGTTCCCGGTTCGAACCCGCGCTGTATCAATATTTTTTTACGATTTCTTTAGAAATTAAAAATCGTCCGGTCTGGTTGCCTCATTAATTCATAATGAATGAGTGAGGCAATCAGAGTTGACAAAAATAATTAATGATTCGATTGGTAGAGATCTTTCTGAGATCGATAACACAGGGATCTAGGTGGCGCTGATTCTAACCGGGTTGCGAACTGCCAAAAATTCTCCATCAAAAAAAAATTAGGTAAAATCATTTGTCGCTTAGATTTATCACTCTTAAGAAACATATGAACGCGTATAAAAGGATTAATTAATTAATCTGTAACTAAGGTGTATTATTTGACATTAAAAATAGAGACCGTGAATTGATGTTGCTAGAGCCGCGGTAGCGTAATCGGTAAAGTACCAGGTTAGAATTCTGGATTTCCCGGTTCGAACCCGGGCTGTGGCAATATTTTTTCACGATTTCTTTAGAAGTTAAAAATCGTCAGGTCTAGTAGCCTCATTAATTCTTAATGGATGAGTGAGGCAATCAGAGTTGACAAAAATACGTAATGATTCGATTGCTAGAGATCTTTCTGAGATCGATAACACAGGGATCTAGATGGCGCTGACTCTAACCAGGATGCGAACTACCAAAAATTTTCCATCAAAAAAAAATTTGGTCCAATCATTTGTAGCTTAGATTTATCACTCATAAGAAACATATGACCGCGTATAAAAGGATTGATTAATTAATTTGTAACTGAGGTGTATTATTTGACATTAAAAATAGAGATCTTGAATTGATGTTGCTAGAGCCGTGGTGACGTGATTGGTAACGTACCAGGTTAGAATTCTGGAGTTCCCGGTTCGAACCCGGGCTGTAGCAATATTTTTCCACGATTTCTTCAGAAGTTAAAAATCGTCAGGTTTAGTTGCCTCATTTATTCTTAATGAATGAGTGAGGAAATCAGAGTTGACAAAAATACGTAATGATTCGATTGTTAGAGATCTTTCTGAGATCGATAACATAGGGATCTAGGTGGCGCTGACTCTAACCGGGTTGCGAACTGCCAAAATTTCTCCATCAAAAAAAAAATTTGGTCAAATCATTTGTCGCTTAGATTTATCACTCTTAAGAAACATATGACCGCGTATAATAGGATTAATTAATTAATGTGTAACTAAGGTGTATTATTTGACATTAAAAATAGAGATCGTGAATTGATGTTGCTTGAGCTGTTGTGACGTAATTGGTAACGTACCAGGCTAGAATCCTGGAGTTCCCGGTTCGAACCCGCGCTGTATCAATATTTTTTTACGATTTCTTTAGAAATTAAAAATCGTCCGGTCTGGTTGCCTCATTAATTCATAATGAATGAGTGAGGCAATCAGAGTTGACAAAAATAATTAATGATTCGATTGGTAGAGATCTTTCTGAGATCGATAACACAGGGATCTAGGTGGCGCTGATTCTAACCGGGTTGCGAACTGCCAAAAATTCTCCATCAAAAAAAAAATTTAGTCAAATCATTTGTCGCTTAGATTTATCACTCTTAAGAAACATATGACCGCGTATAATAGGATTAATTAATTAATGTGTAACTAAGGTGTATTATTTGACATTAAAAATAGAAATCGTGAATTGATGTTGCTAGGGCCGCGGTGGCGTAATTGGTTACGTACCAGACGAGAATTCTGGAATACACCGTTCGAACCCGGGCTGTGGCAATAATTTTTCACGATTTCTTTAGAAGTTAAAAATCGTCAGGTCTTGTTGCCTCATTAATTCTTAATGAATGAGTGAGGCAATCAGAGTTGACAAAAATACGTAATTATTCGATTGTTAGAGATCTTTTTGAGATCGATAACACAGGGATCTGGGTGGCGCTGACTCTAACCGGGTTGCGAACTACCAAAAATTCTCCATCAAAAAAAAATTTGGTGAAATCATTTGTAGCTTAGATTTATCACTCGTAAGAAACATATGACCGCGTATAAAAGGATTGATTAATTAATTTGTAACTGAGGTGTATTATTTGACATTAAAAATAGAGATCGTGAATTGATGTACCTAGGGCCGCGGTGGCGTACTTGGTAACGTACCAGACGAGAATTCTGGAATACCCCGTTCGAACCCGGGCTGTGGCAATAATTTTTCACGATTTCTTTAGAAGTTAAAAATCGTCAGGTCTTGTTGCCTCATTAATTCTTAATGAATGAGTGAGGCAATCAGAGTTGACAAAAATACGTAATTATTCGATTGTTAGAGATCTTTCTGAGATCGATAACACAGGGATCTGGCTGGCGCTGACTCTAACCGGGTTGCGAACTACCAAAAATTCTCCATCAAAAAAAAATTTGGTGAAATCATTTGTAACTTAGATTTATCACTCTTAAGAAACATATGACCGCGTATAATAGGATTAATTGATTAATCTGTAACTAAGGTGTATTATTTGACATCAAAAATAGAGATCGTGAATTGATGTTGCTAGAGCCGCGGTGGCGTAATTGGTAACGTACCCGACGAGAATTCTGGAATTCCCCGTTCAAACCCGGGCTGTGGCAATATTTTTTCACGATTTCTTTAGAAGTTTAAAATCGTTAGGCCTGGTTGCCTCATTAATTCTTAATGAATAAGTGAGGCAATCAGAGTTGACAAAAATAATTAATGATTCGATTGGTAGAGATCTTTCTGAGATCGATAACACAGGGATCTAGGTGGCGCTGACTCTAACTGGGTTGCGAACTACCAAAAATTCTCCATCAAAAAAAAATTTGGTGAAATCATTTGTAGCTTAGATTTATCACTCTTAAGAAACATATGACCGTGTATAATACGATTAATTAATTAATGTGTAACTAAGGTGTATTATTTGACATTAAAAATAGAAATCGTGAATTGATGTTGCTAGGGTCGCGGTGGCGTAATTGGTTACGTACCAGACGAGAATTCTGGAATACACCGTTCGAACCCGGGCTGTGGCAATAATTTTTCACGATTTCTTTAGAAGTTAAAAATCGTCAGGTCTTGTTGCCTCATTAATTCTTAATGGATGAGTGAGGCAATCAGAGTTGACAAAAATACGTAATGATTCGATTGCTAGAGATCTTTCTGAGATCGATAACACAGGGATCTAGATGGCGCTGACTCTAACCAGGATGCGAACTACCAAAAATTTTCCATCAAAAAAAAATTTGGTCCAATCATTTGTAGCTTAGATTTATCACTCATAAGAAACATATGACCGCGTATAAAAGGATTGATTAATTAATTTGTAACTGAGGTGTATTATTTGACATTAAAAATAGAGATCTTGAATTGATGTTGCTAGAGCCGTGGTGACGTGATTGGTAACGTACCAGGTTAGAATTCTGGAGTTCCCGGTTCGAACCCGGGCTGTAGCAATATTTTTCCACGATTTCTTCAGAAGTTAAAAATCGTCAGGTTTAGTTGCCTCATTTATTCTTAATGAATGAGTGAGGAAATCAGAGTTGACAAAAATACGTAATGATTCGATTGTTAGAGATCTTTCTGAGATCGATAACATAGGGATCTAGGTGGCGCTGACTCAAACCGGGTTGCGAACTACCAAAAATTCTCCATCAAAAAAAAATTTGGTGAAATCATTTGTAGCTTAGATTTATCACTCTTAAGAAACATATGACTGTGTATAATAGGATTAATTAATTAATCTGTAACTAAGGTGTATTATTTGACATTAAAAATAGAGATCGTGAATTGATGTTGCTAGAGCCGCGGTGGCGTAATTGGTAACGTACCAGGTTAGAAATCTGGAGTTCCCGGTTCGAACCCGGGCTGTGGCAATAATTTTTCACGATTTCTTTAGAAGTTAAAAATCGTCAGGTCTTGTTGCCTCATTAATTCTTAATGAATGAGTGAGGCAATCAGAGTTGACAAAAATACGTAATTATTCGATTGTTAGAGATCTTTCTGAGATCGATAACACAGGGATCTGGGTGGCGCTGACTCTAACCGGGTTGCGAACTACCAAAAATTCTCCATCAAAAAAAAATTTGGTGAAATCATTTGTAACTTAGATTTATCACTCTTAAGAAACAAATGACCGCGTATAATAAGATTAATTGATTAATCTGTAACTAAGGTGTATTATTTGACATCAAAAATAGAGATCGTGAATTGATGTTGCTAGAGCCGCGGTGGCGTAATTGGTAACGTACCCGACGAGAATTCTGGAATTCTCCGTTCAAACCCGGGCTGTGGCAATATTTTTTCACGATTTCTTTGGAAGTTTAAAATCGTTAGGTCCTGTTGCCTCATTAATTCTTAATGAATGAGTGAGGCAATCAGAGTTGACAAAAATACGTAATTATTCGATTGTTAGAGATCTTTCTGAGATCGATAACACAGGGATCTTCGTGGCGCTGACTCTAACTGGGTTGCGAACTACCAAAAATTCTCCATCAAAAAAAAATTTGGTGAAATCATTTGTAGCTTAGATTTATCACTCTTAAGAAACATATGACCGTGTATAATAGGATTAATTAATTAATCTGTAACTAAGGTGTATTATTTGACATTAAAAATAGAGATCGTGAATTGATGTTGCTAGAGCCGCGGTGGCGTAAGTGGTAACGTACCAGGCTAGAATTCTGGAGTTGCCGGTTCGAACCCGCGCTGTGGCAATATTTTTTCACGATTTCTTTAGAAGTTAAAAATCGTCAGGTTTAGTTTCCTCATTTATTCTTAATGAATGAGTGAGGCAATCAGAGTTGACAAAAATACGTAATGATTCGATTGTTAGAGATCTTTCTGAGATCGATAACATGGGGATCTAGATGGCGCTGACTCTAACCGGTTGCAAACTGCCAAAAATTCTCCATGAAAAAAAAATTTGGTAAAATCATTTGTCGCTTAGATTTATCACTCTTAAGAAACATATGAACGCGTATAAAAGGATTAATTAATTAATCTGTAACTAAGGTGTATTATTTGACATTAAAAATAGAGATCGTGAATTGATGTTGCTAGAGCCGCGGTGGCGTAATCGGTAACGTACCAGGTTAGAATTCTGGATTTCCCGGTTCGAACCCGGGCTGTGGCAATATTTTTTCACGATTTCTTTAGAAGTTAAAAATCGTCAGGTCTAGTTGCCTCATTAATTCTTAATGGATGAGTGAGGCAATCAGAGTTGACAAAAATACGTAAAGATTCGATTGCTAGAGATCTTTCTGACATCGATAACACAGGGATCTAGATAGCGCTGACTCTAACCAGGATGCGAACTACCAAAAATTTTCCATCAAAAAAAAATTTGGTCAAATCATTTGTAGCTTAGATTTATCACTCGTAAGAAACATATGACCGCGTATAAAAGGATTGATTAATTAATTTGTAACTGAGGTGTATTATTTGACATTAAAAATAGAGATCTTGAATTGATGTTGCTAGAGCCATGGTGACGTGATTGGTAACGTACCAGGTTAGAATTCAGGAGTTCCCGGTTCGAACACGGGCTGTGGCAATATTTTTTCACGATTTCTTTAGAAGTTAAAAATCGTCAGGTCTTGTTGCCTCATTAATTCTTAATGAATGAGTGAGGCAATCAGAGTTGACAAAAATACGTAATGATTCGATTGTTAGAGATCTTTCTGAGATCGATAACACAGGGATCTAGGTAGCGCTGACTCTAACCGGGTTGCGAACTACTAAAAATTCTCCATCAAAAAAAAATTTGGTGAAATCATTTGTAGCTTAGATTTATCACTCTTAAGAAACATATAACCGCGTACAATAGGATTAATTGATTAATCTGTAACTAAAGTGTATTATTTGACATTAAAAATAGAAATCGTGAATTGATGTTGCTAGAGCCGCGGTGGCGTAATTGGTAACGTACCAGACGAGAATTCTGGAATTTCCCGTTCGAACCCAGGCTGTGGCAATATTTTTTCACGATTTCTTTAGAAGTTTATAATCGTCAGGTCTGGTTGCCTCATTAATTCTTGATGAATGAGTGAGGCAATCAGAGTTGACAAAAACACGTAATGATTCGATTGCTAGAGATCTTTCTGAGATCGATAACACAGGGATCTAGATGGCGCTGACTCTAATCGGGATGCGAACTACCAAAAATTCTCCATCGAAAAAAAAATTTGGTCAAATCATTTGTAGCTTAGATTTATCACTCTTAAGAAACATATGACCGCGTATAAAAGGATTAATTAATTAATCTGTAACTGAGGTGTATTATTTGACATTAAACATAGAGATCGTGAATTGATGTTGCTAGAGCTGTGGTGGCGTAATTGGTAACGTACCAGGTTGGGATTCTGGAGTTCCCTGTTCGAACCCGGGCTGTGGCAATATTTTTTCACGATTTCTTCAGAAGTTAAAAATCGTCAGGTTTAGTTGCCTCATTTATTCTTAATGAATGAGTGAGGCGATCAGAGTTGACAAAAATACGTAATGATTCGATTGTTAGAGATCTTTCTGAGATCGATAACATAGGGATCTAGGTGGCGCTGACTCTAAGCGGGTTGCGAACTGCCAAAAATTCTCCATCAAAAAAAAATTTGGTCAAATCATTTGTAGCTTAGATTTATCACTCGTAAGAAACATATGACCGCGTATAAAAGGATTGATTAATTAATTTGTAACTGAGGTGTATTATTTGACATTAAAAATAGAGATCGTGAATTGATGTTGCTAGGGCCGCGGTGGCGTAATTGGTAACGTACCAGACGAGAATTCTGGAATACCCCGTTCGAACCCGGGCTGTGGCAATAATTTTTCACGATTTCTTTAGAAGTTAAAAATCGTCAGGTCTTGTTGCCTCATTAATTCTTAATGAATGAGTGAGGCAATCAGAGTTGACAAAAATACGTAATTATTCGATTGTTAGAGATCTTTCTGAGATCGATAACACAGGGATCTAGGTGGCGCTGACTCTAACTGGGTTGCGAACTACCAAAAATTCTCCATCAAAAAAAAATTTGGTGAAATCATTTGTAGCTTAGATTTATCACTCTTAAGAAACATATGACCGTGTATAATGGGATTAATTAATTAATCTGTAACTAAGGTGTATTATTTGACATTAAAAATAGAGATCGTGAATTGATGTTGCTAGAGCCACGGTGGCGTAAGTGGTAACGTACCAGGCTAGAATTCTGGAGTTCCCGGTTCGAACCCGCGCTGTGGCAATATTTTTTCACGATTTCTTTAGAAGTTAAAAATCGTCAGGTTTAGTTTCCTCATTTATTCTTAATGAATGAGTGAGGCAATCAGAGTTGACAAAAATACGCAATGATTCGATTGTTAGAGATCTTTCTGAGATCGATAACACAGGGATCTAGGTAGCGCTGACTCTAACCGGGTTGCGAACTACTAAAAATTCTCCATCAAAAAAAAATTTGGTGAAATCATTTGTAGCTTAGATTTATCACTCTTAAGAAACATATAACCGCGTATAATAGGATTAATTGATTAATCTGTAACTAAAGTGTATTATTTGACATTAAAAATAGAGATCGTGAATTGATGTTGCTAGAGCCGCGGTGACGTAATTGGTAACGTACCAGACGAGAATTCTGGAATTTCCCGTTCGAACCCAGGCTGTGGCAATATTTTTTCACGATTTCTTTAGAAGTTAAAAATCGTCAGGTCTTGTTGCCTCATTAATTCTTAATGAATGAGTGAGGCAATCAGAGTTGACATAAATACGTAATTATTCGATTGTTAGAGATCTTTCTGAGATCGATAACACAGGGATCTAGGTGGCGCTGACTCTAACTGGGTTGCGAACTACCAAAAATTCTCCATCAAAAAAAAATTTGGTGAAATCATTTGTAGCTTAGATTTATCACTCTTAAGAAACATATGACCGCGTATAAAAGGATTAATTAATTAATCTGTAACTGAGGTGTATTATTTGACATTAAAAATAGAGATCGTGAATTGATGTTGCTAGAGCCGCGGTAGCGTAATCGGTAACGTACCAGGTTAGAAATCTGGATTTCCCGGTTCGAACCCGGGCTGTGGCAATAATTTTTCACGATTTCTTTAGAAGTTAAAAATCGTCAGGTCTTGTTGCCTCATTAATTCTTAATGGATGAGTGAGGCAATCAGAGTTGACAAAAATACGTAATGATTCGATTGCTAGAGATCTTTCTGAGATCGATAACACAGGGATCTAGATGGCGCTGACTCTAACCAGGATGCGAACTACCAAAAATTTTCCATCAAAAAAAAATTTGGTCCAATCATTTGTAGCTTAGATTTATCACTCATAAGAAACATATGACCGCGTATAAAAGGATTGATTAATTAATTTGTAACTGAGGTGTATTATTTGACATTAAAAATAGAGATCTTGAATTGATGTTGCTAGAGCCGTGGTGACGTGATTGGTAACGTACCAGGTTAGAATTCTGGAGTTCCCGGTTCGAACCCGGGCTGTAGCAATATTTTTCCACGATTTCTTCAGAAGTTAAAAATCGTCAGGTTTAGTTGCCTCATTTATTCTTAATGAATGAGTGAGGAAATCAGAGTTGACAAAAATACGTAATGATTCGATTGTTAGAGATCTTTCTGAGATCGATAACATAGGGATCTAGGTGGCGCTGACTCAAACCGGGTTGCGAACTACCAAAAATTCTCCATCAAAAAAAAATTTGGTGAAATCATTTGTAGCTTAGATTTATCACTCTTAAGAAACATATGACTGTGTATAATAGGATTAATTAATTAATCTGTAACTAAGGTGTATTATTTGACATTAAAAATAGAGATCGTGAATTGATGTTGCTAGAGCCGCGGTGGCGTAATTGGTAACGTACCAGGTTAGAAATCTGGAGTTCCCGGTTCGAACCCGGGCTGTGGAAATATTTTTTCATGATTTCTTCAGAAGTTAAAAATCGTCAGGTTTAGTTTCCTCATTTATTCTTAATGAATGAGTGAGGCAATCAGAGTTGACAAAAATACGTAATGTTTCGATTGTTAGAGAGCTTTCGGAGATCGATAACACAGGGATCCAGGTGGCGCTGACTCTAACCGGGTTGCGAACGACTAAAAATTCTCCATCAAAAAAAAATTTGGTGAAATCATTTGTAGCTTAGATTTATCACTCGTAAGAAACATATGACCGCGTATAAAAGGATTGATTAATTAATTTGTAACTGAGGTGTATTATTTGACATTAAAAATAGAGATCGTGAATTGATGTACCTAGGGCCGCGGTGGCGTACTTGGTAACGTACCAGACGAGAATTCTGGAATACCCCGTTCGAACCCGGGCTGTGGCAATAATTTTTCACGATTTCTTTAGAAGTTAAAAATCGTCAGGTCTTGTTGCCTCATTAATTCTTAATGAATGAGTGAGGCAATCAGAGTTGACAAAATACGTAATTATTCGATTGTTAGAGATCTTTCTGAGATCGATAACACAGGGATCTGGCTGGCGCTGACTCTAACCGGGTTGCGAACTACCAAAAATTCTCCATCAAAAAAAAATTTTGTGAAATCATTTGTAACTTAGATTTATCACTCTTAAGAAACATATGACCGCGTATAATAGGATTAATTGATTAATCTGTAACTAAGGTGTATTATTTGACATCAAAAATAGAGATCGTGAATTGATGTTGCTAGAGCCGCGGTGGCGTAATTGGTAACGTACCCGACGAGAATTCTGGAATTCCCCGTTCAAACCCGGGCTGTGGCAATATTTTTTCACGATTTCTTTAGAAGTTTAAAATCGTTAGGCCTGGTTACCTCATTAATTCTTAATGAATAAGTGAGGCAATCAGAGTTGACAAAAATAATTAATGATTCGATTGGTAGAGATCTTTCTGAGATCGATAACACAGGGATCTAGGTGGCGCTGACTCTAACTGGGTTGCGAACTACCAAAAATTCTCCATCAAAAAAAAATTTGGTGAAATCATTTGTAGCTTAGATTTATCACTCTTAAGAAACATATGACCGTGTATAATACGATTAATTAATTAATGTGTAACTAAGGTGTATTATTTGACATTAAAAATAGAAATCGTGAATTGATGTTGCTAGGGCCGCGGTGGCGTAATTGGTTACGTACCAGACGAGAATTCTGGAATACACCGTTCGAACCCGGGCTGTGGCAATAATTTTTCACGATTTCTTTAGAAGTTAAAAATCGTCAGGTCTTGTTGCCTCATTAATTCTTAATGAATGAGTGAGGCAATCAGAGTTGACAAAAATACGTAATTATTCGATTGTTAGAGATCTTTCTGAGATCGATAACACAGGGATCTGGGTGGCGCTGACTCTAACCGGGTTGCGAACTACCAAAAATTCTCCATCAAAAAAAAATTTGGTGAAATCATTTGTAACTTAGATTTATCACTCTTAAGAAACAAATGACCGCGTATAATAAGATTAATTGATTAATCTGTAACTAAGGTGTATTATTTGACATCAAAAATAGAGATCGTGAATTGATGTTGCTAGAGCCGCGGTGGCGTAATTGGTAACGTACCCGACGAGAATTCTGGAATTCTCCGTTCAAACCCGGGCTGTGGCAATATTTTTTCACGATTTCTTTGGAAGTTTAAAATCGTTAGGTCCTGTTGCCTCATTAATTCTTAATGAATGAGTGAGGCAATCAGAGTTGACAAAAATACGTAATTATTCGATTGTTAGAGATCTTTCTGAGATCGATAACACAGGGATCTTCGTGGCGCTGACTCTAACTGGGTTGCGAACTACCAAAAATTCTCCATCAAAAAAAAATTTGGTGAAATCATTTGTAGCTTAGATTTATCACTCTTAAGAAACATATGACCGTGTATAATAGGATTAATTAATTAATCTGTAACTAAGGTGTATTATTTGACATTAAAAATAGAGATCGTGAATTGATGTTGCTAGAGCCGCGGTGGCGTAAGTGGTAACGTACCAGGCTAGAATTCTGGAGTTGCCGGTTCGAACCCGCGCTGTGGCAATATTTTTTCACGATTTCGTTAGAAGTTAAAAATCGTCAGGTTTAGTTTCCTCATTTATTCTTAATGAATGAGTGAGGCAATCAGAGTTGACAAAAATACGTAATGATTCGATTGTTAGAGATCTTTCTGAGATCGATAACATGGGGATCTAGATGGCGCTGACTCTAACCGGTTGCAAACTGCCAAAAATTCTCCATGAAAAAAAAATTTGGTAAAATCATTTGTCGCTTAGATTTATCACTCTTAAGAAACATATGAACGCGTATAAAAGGATTAATTAATTAATCTGTAACTAAGGTGTATTATTTGACATTAAAAATAGAGATCGTGAATTGATGTTGCTAGAGCCGCGGTGGCGTAATCGGTAACGTACCAGGTTAGAATTCTGGATTTCCCGGTTCGAACCCGGGCTGTGGCAATATTTTTTCACGATTTCTTTAGAAGTTAAAAATCGTCAGGTCTAGTTGCCTCATTAATTCTTAATGGATGAGTGAGGCAATCAGAGTTGACAAAAATACGTAAAGATTCGATTGCTAGAGATCTTTCTGACATCGATAACACAGGGATCTAGATAGCGCTGACTCTAACCAGGATGCGAACTACCAAAAATTTTCCATCAAAAAAAAATTTGGTCAAATCATTTGTAGCTTAGATTTATCACTCGTAAGAAACATATGACCGCGTATAAAAGGATTGATTAATTAATTTGTAACTGAGGTGTATTATTTGACATTAAAAATAGAGATCTTGAATTGATGTTGCTAGAGCCATGGTGACGTGATTGGTAACGTACCAGGTTAGAATTCAGGAGTTCCCGGTTCGAACACGGGCTGTGGCAATATTTTTTCACGATTTCTTTAGAAGTTAAAAATCGTCAGGTCTTGTTGCCTCATTAATTCTTAATGAATGAGTGAGGCAATCAGAGTTGACAAAAATACGTAATGATTCGATTGTTAGAGATCTTTCTGAGATCGATAACACAGGGATCTAGGTAGCGCTGACTCTAACCGGGTTGCGAACTACTAAAAAGTCTCCATCAAAAAAAAATTTGGTGAAATCATTTGTAGCTTAGATTTATCACTCTTAAGAAACATATAACCGCGTACAATAGGATTAATTGATTAATCTGTAACTAAAGTGTATTATTTGACATTAAAAATAGAAATCGTGAATTGATGTTGCTAGAGCCGCGGTGGCGTAATTGGTAACGTACCAGACGAGAATTCTGGAATTTCCCGTTCGAACCCAGGCTGTGGCAATATTTTTTCACGATTTCTTTAGAAGTTTATAATCGTCAGGTCTGGTTGCCTCATTAATTCTTGATGAATGAGTGAGGCAATCAGAGTTGACAAAAACACGTAATGATTCGATTGCTAGAGATCTTTCTGAGATCGATAACACAGGGATCTAGATGGCGCTGACTCTAATCAGGATGCGAACTACCAAAAATTCTCCATCGAAAAAAAAATTTGGTCAAATCATTTGTAGCTTAGATTTATCACTCTTAAGAAACATATGACCGCGTATAAAAGGATTAATTAATTAATCTGTAACTGAGGTGTATTATTTGACATTAAACATAGAGATCGTGAATTGATGTTGCTAGAGCTGTGGTGGCGTAATTGGTAACGTACCAGGTTGGGATTCTGGAGTTCCCTGTTCGAACCCGGGCTGTGGCAATATTTTTTCACGATTTCTTCAGAAGTTAAAAATCGTCAGGTTTAGTTGCCTCATTTATTCTTAATGAATGAGTGAGGCGATCAGAGTTGACAAAAATACGTAATGATTCGATTGTTAGAGATCTTTCTGAGATCGATAACATAGGGATCTAGGTGGCGCTGACTCTAAGCGGGTTGCGAACTGCCAAAAATTCTCCATCAAAAAAAAATTTGGTCAAATCATTTGTAGCTTAGATTTATCACTCGTAAGAAACATATGACCGCGTATAAAAGGATTGATTAATTAATTTGTAACTGAGGTGTATTATTTGACATTAAAAATAGAGATCGTGAATTGATGTTGCTAGGGCCGCGGTGGCGTAATTGGTAACGTACCAGACGAGAATTCTGGAATACCCCGTTCGAACCCGGGCTGTGGCAATAATTTTTCACGATTTCTTTAGAAGTTAAAAATCGTCAGGTCTTGTTGCCTCATTAATTCTTAATGAATGAGTGAGGCAATCAGAGTTGACAAAAATACGTAATTATTCGATTGTTAGAGATCTTTCTGAGATCGATAACACAGGGATCTAGGTGGCGCTGACTCTAACTGGGTTGCGAACTACCAGAAATTCTCCATCAAAAAAAAATTTGGTGAAATCATTTGTAGCTTAGATTTATCACTCTTAAGAAACATATGACCGTGTATAATGGGATTAATTAATTAATCTGTAACTAAGGTGTATTATTTGACATTAAAAATAGAGATCGTGAATTGATGTTGCTAGAGCCACGGTGGCGTAAGTGGTAACGTACCAGGCTAGAATTCTGGAGTTCCCGGTTCGAACCCGCGCTGTGGCAATATTTTTTCACGATTTCTTTAGAAGTTAAAAATCGTCAGGTTTAGTTTCCTCATTTATTCTTAATGAATGAGTGAGGCAATCAGAGTTGACAAAAATACGCAATGATTCGATTGTTAGAGATCTTTCTGAGATCGATAACACAGGGATCTAGGTAGCGCTGACTCTAACCGGGTTGCGAACTACTAAAAATTCTCCATCAAAAAAAAATTTGGTGAAATCATTTGTAGCTTAGATTTATCACTCTTAAGAAACATATAACCACGTATAATAGGATTAATTGATTAATCTGTAACTAAAGTGTATTATTTGACATTAAAAATAGAGATCGTGAATTGATGTTGCTAGAGCCGCGGTGGCGTAATTGGTAACGTACCAGACGAGAATTCTGGAATTTCCCGTTCGAACCCAGGCTGTGGCAATATTTTTTCACGATTTCTTTAGAAGTTAAAAATCGTCAGGTCTTGTTGCCTCATTAATTCTTAATGAATGAGTGAGGCAATCAGAGTTGACATAAATACGTAATTATTCGATTGTTAGAGATCTTTCTGAGATCGATAACACAGGGATCTAGGTGGCGCTGACTCTAACTGGGTTGCGAACTACCAAAAATTCTCCATCAAAAAAAAATTTGGTGAAATCATTTGTAGCTTAGATTTATCACTCTTAAGAAACATATGACCGCGTATAAAAGGATTAATTAATTAATCTGTAACTGAGGTGTATTATTTGACATTAAAAATAGAGATCGTGAATTGATGTTGCTAGAGCCGCGGTAGCGTAATCGGTAACGTACCAGGTTAGAAATCTGGATTTCCCGGTTCGAACCCGGGCTGTGGCAATATTTTTTCACGATTTCTTTAGAAGTTAAAAATCGTCAAGTCTAGTTGCCTCATTAATTCTTAATGGATGAGTGAGGCAATCAGAGTTGACAAAAATACGTAATGATTCGATTGCTAGAGATCTTTCTGAGATCGATAACACAGGGATCTAGATGGCGCTGACTCTAACCAGGATGCGAACTACCAAAAATTTTCCATCAAAAAAAAATTTGGTCAAATCATTTGTAGCTTAGATTTATCACTCGTAAGAAACATATGGCCGCGTACAAAAGGATTGATTAATTAAATTGTAACTGAGGTGTATTATTTGACATTAAAAATAGAGATCTTGAATTGATGTTGCTAGAGCCGTGGTGACGTGATTGGTAACGTACCAGGTTAGAATTCTGGAGTTCCCGGTTCGAACCCAGGCTGTGGCAATATTTTTTCACGATTTCTTTAGAAGTTTATAATCGTCAGGTCTGGTTGCCTCATTAATTCTTGATGAATGAGTGAGGCAATCAGAGTTGACAAAAATACGTAATGATTCGATTGCTAGAGATCTTTCTGAGATCGATAACACAGGGATCTAGATGGCGCTGACTCTAATCAGGATGCGAACTACCAAAAATTCTCCATCGAAAAAAAAATTTGGTCAAATCATTTGTAGCTTAGATTTATCACTCTTAAGAAACATATGACCGCGTATAAAAGGATTAATTAATTAATCCGTAACTGAGGTGTATTATTTGACATTAAACATAGAGATCGTGAATTGATGTTGCTAGAGCTGTGGTGGCGTAATTGGTAACGTACCAGGTTGGGATTCTGGAGTTCCCTGTTCGAACCCGGGCTGTGGCGATATTTTTTCACGATTTCTTCAGAAGTTAAAAATCGTCAGGTTTAGTTGCCTCATTTATTCTTAATGAATGAGTGAGGCGATCAGAGTTGACAAAAATACGTAATGATTCGATTGTTAGAGATCTTTCTGAGATCGATAACATAGGGATCTAGGTGGCGCTGACTCTAAGCGGGTTGCGAACTGCCAAAAATTCTCCATCAAAAAAAAAATTTGGTCAAATCATTTGTCGCTTAGATTTATCACTCTTAAGAAACATATGACCGCGTATAATAGGATTAATTAATTAATGTGTAACTAAGGTGTATTATATGACATTAAAAATAGAGATCGTGAATTGATGTTGCTTGAGCTGCGGTGACGTAATTGGTAACGTACCAGGCTAGAATCCTGGAGTTCCCGGTTCGAACCCGCGCTGTATCAATATTTTTTTACGATTTCTTTAGAAATTAAAAATCGTCCGGTCTGGTTGCCTCATTAATTCATAATGAATGAGTGAGGCAATCAGAGTTGACAAAAATAATTAATGATTCGATTGGTAGAGATCTTTCTGAGATCGATAACACAGGGATCTAGGTGGCGCTGATTCTAACCGGGTTGCGAACTGCCAAAAATTCTCCATAAAAAAAAAATTAGGTAAAATCATTTGTCGCTTAGATTTATCACTCTTAAGAAACATATGAACGCGTATAAAAGGATTAATTAATTAATCTGTAACTGAGGTGTATTATTTGACATTAAAAATAGAGATCGTGAATTGATGGTGCTAGAGCCGCGGTAGCGTAATCGGTAACGTACTAGGTTAGAAATCTGGATTTCCCAGTTCGAACACGGGCTGTGGCAATATTTTTTCACGATTTCTTTAGAAGTTAAAAATCGTCAAGTCTAGTTGCCTCATTAATTCTTAATGGATGAGTGAGGCAATCAGAGTTGACAAAAATACGTAATGATTCGATTGCTAGAGATCTTTCTGAGATCGATAACACAGGGATCTAGATGGCGCTGACTCTAACCAGGATGCGAACTACCAAAAATTTTCCAACAAAAAAAAATTTGGTCAAATCATTTGTAGCTTAAATTTATCACTCGTAAGAAACATATGACCGCGTACAAAAGGATTGATTAATTAATTTGTAACTGAGGTGTATTATTTGACATTAAAAATAGAGATCTTCAATTGATGTTGCTAGAGCCGTGGTGACGTGATTGGTAACGTACCAGGTTAGAATTCTGGAGTTCCCGGTTCGAACCCGGGCTGTAGCAATATTTTTCCACGATTTCTTCAGAAGTTAAAAATCGTCAGGTTTAGTTGCCTCATTTATTCTTAATGAATGAGTGAGGAAATCAGAGTTGACGAAAATACGTAATGATTCGATTGTTAGAGATCTTTCTGAGATCGATAACATAGGGATCTAGGTGGCGCTGACTCTAACCGGGTTGCGAACTGCCAAAAATTCTCAATCAAAAAAAAAATTTGGTCAAATCATTTGTCGCTTAGATTTATCACTCTTAAGAAACATATGACCGCGTATAATAGGATTAATTAATTAATGTGTAACTAAGGTGTATTATTTGACATTAAAAATAGAGATCGTGAATTGATGTTGCTTGAGGCGCGGTGACGTAATTGGTAACGTACCGGGCTGAAATCCTGGAGTTCCCGGTTCGAATCCGCGCTGTATCAATATTTTTTTACGATTTCTTTAGAAATTAAAAATCGTCCGGTCGGGTTGCCTCATTAATTCATAATGAATGAGTGAGGCAATCAGAGTTGACAAAAAAAATTAATGATTCGATTGGTAGAGATCTTTCTGAGATCGATAACACAGGGATCTAGGTGGCGCTGATTCTAACCGGGTTGCGAACTGCCAAAAATTCTCCATCAAAAAAAATTAGGTAAAATCATTTGTCGCTTAGATTTATCACTCTTAAGAAACATATGAACGCGCATAAAAGGATTAATTAATTAATCTGTAACTAAGGTGTATTATTTGACATTAAAAATAGAGACCGTGAATTGATGTTGCTAGATCCGCGGTAGCGTAATCGGTAACGTACCAGGTTAGAAGTCTGGATTTCCCGGTTCGAACCCGGGCTGTGGCAATATTTTTTCACGATTTCTTTAGAAGTTAAAAATCGTCAGGTTTAGTTGCCTCATTTATTCTTAATGAATGAGTGAGGAAATCAGAGTTGACAAAAATACGTAATGATTCGATTGTTAGAGATCTTTCTGTGATCGATAACATAGGGATCTAGGTCGCGCTGACTCTAACCGGGTTGCGCACTGCCAAAAATTCTCCATCAAAAAAAAAATTTGGTCAAATCATTTGTCGCTTAGATTTATCACTCTTAAGAAACATATGACCGCGTATAATAGGATTAATTAATTAATGTGTAACTAAGGTGTATTATTTGACATTAAAAATAGAGATCGTGAATTGATGTTGCTTGAGGCGCGGTGACGTAATTGGTAACGTACCGGGCTAGAATCCTGGAGTTCCCGGTTCGAACCCGCGCTGTATCAATATTTTTTTACGATTTCTTTAGAAATTAAAAATCGTCCGGTCTGGTTGCCTCATTAATTCATAATGAATGAGTGAGGCAATCAGAGTTGACAAAAAAAATTAATGATTCGATTGGTAGAGATCTTTCTGAGATCGATAACACAGGGATCTAGGTGGCGCTGATTCTAACCGGGTTGCGAACTGCCAAAAATTCTCCATAAAAAAAAATTAGGTAAAATCATTTGTCGCTTAGATTTATCACTCTTAAGAAACATATGAACGCGTATAAAAGGATTAATTAATTAATCTGTAACTAAGGTGTATTATTTGACATTAAAAATAGAGACCGTGAATTGATGTTGCTAGATCCGCGGTAGCGTAAACGGTAACGTACCAGGTTAGAATTCTGGATTTCCCGGTTCGAACCCGGGCTGTGGCAATATTTTTTCACGATTTCTTTAGAAGTTAAAAATCGTCAGGTCTAGTAGCCTCATTAATTCTTAATGGATGAGTGAGGCAATCAGAGTTGACAAAAATACGTAATGATTCGATTGCTAGAGATCTTTCTGAGATGGATAACACAGGGATCTAAATAGCGCTGGCTCTAACAAGGATACGAACTACCAAAAATTTTCCATCAAAAAAAAATTTGGTCAAATCATTTGTAGCTTAGATTTATCACTCGTAAGAAACATATGACCGCGTATAAAAGGATTGATTAATTAATTTGTAACTGAGGTGTATTATTTGACATTAAAAATAGAGATCGTGAATTGATGTTGCTAGGGCCGCGGTGGCGTAATTGGTAACGTACCAGACGAGAATTCTGGAATACCCCGTTCGAACCCGGGCTGTGGCAATAATTTTTCACGATTTCTTTAGAAGTTAAAAATCGTCAGGTCTTGTTGCCTCATTAATTCTTAATGAATGAGTGAGGCAATCAGAGTTGACAAAAATACGTAATTATTCGATTGTTAGAGATCTTTCTGAGATCGATAACACAGGGATCTAGGTGGCGCTGACTCTAACTGGGTTGCGAACTACCAAAAATTCTCCATCAAAAAAAAATTTGGTGAAATCATTTGTAGCTTAGATTTATCACTCTTAAGAAACATATGACCGTGTATAATGGGATTAATTAATTAATCTGTAACTAAGGTGTATTATTTGACATTAAAAATAGAGATCGTGAATTGATGTTGCTAGAGCCACGGTGGCGTAAGTGGTAACGTACCAGGCTAGAATTCTGGAGTTCCCGGTTCGAACCCGCGCTGTGGCAATATTTTTTCACGATTTCTTTAGAAGTTAAAAATCGTCAGGTTTAGTTTCCTCATTTATTCTTAATGAATGAGTGAGGCAATCAGAGTTGACAAAAATACGCAATGATTCGATTGTTAGAGATCTTTCTGAGATCGATAACACAGGGATCTAGGTAGCGCTGACTCTAACCGGGTTGCGAACTACTAAAAATTCTCCATCAAAAAAAAATTTGGTGAAATCATTTGTAGCTTAGATTTATCACTCTTAAGAAACATATAACCGCGTATAATAGGATTAATTGATTAATCTGTAACTAAAGTGTATTATTTGACATTAAAAATAGAGATCGTGAATTGATGTTGCTAGAGCCGCGGTGGCGTAATTGGTAACGTACCAGACGAGAATTCTGGAATTTCCCGTTCGAACCCAGGCTGTGGCAATATTTTTTCACGATTTCTTTAGAAGTTAAAAATCGTCAGGTCTTGTTGCCTCATTAATTCTTAATGAATGAGTGAGGCAATCAGAGTTGACATAAATACGTAATTATTCGATTGTTAGAGATCTTTCTGAGATCGATAACACAGGGATCTAGGTGGCGCTGACTCTAACTGGGTTGCGAACTACCAAAAATTCTCCATCAAAAAAAAATTTGGTGAAATCATTTGTAGCTTAGATTTATCACTCTTAAGAAACATATGACCGCGTATAAAAGGATTAATTAATTAATCTGTAACTGAGGTGTATTATTTGACATTAAAAATAGAGATCGTGAATTGATGTTGCTAGAGCCGCGGTAGCGTAATCGGTAACGTACCAGGTTAGAAATCTGGATTTCCCGGTTCGAACCCGGGCTGTGGCAATATTTTTTCACGATTTCTTTAGAAGTTAAAAATCGTCAAGTCTAGTTGCCTCATTAATTCTTAATGGATGAGTGAGGCAATCAGAGTTGACAAAAATACGTAATGATTCGATTGCTAGAGATCTTTCTGAGATCGATAACACAGGGATCTGGATGGCGCTGACTCTAACCAGGATGCGAACTACCAAAAATTTTCCATCAAAAAAAAATTTGGTCAAATCATTTGTAGCTTAGATTTATCACTCGTAAGAAACATATGGCCGCGTACAAAAGGATTGATTAATTAAATTGTAACTGAGGTGTATTATTTGACATTAAAAATAGAGATCTTGAATTGATGTTGCTAGAGCCGTGGTGACGTGATTGGTAACGTACCAGGTTAGAATTCTGGAGTTCCCGGTTCGAACCCAGGCTGTGGCAATATTTTTTCACGATTTCTTTAGAAGTTTATAATCGTCAGGTCTGGTTGCCTCATTAATTCTTGATGAATGAGTGAGGCAATCAGAGTTGACAAAAATACGTAATGATTCGATTGCTAGAGATCTTTCTGAGATCGATAACACAGGGATCTAGATGGCGCTGACTCTAATCAGGATGCGAACTACCAAAAATTCTCCATCGAAAAAAAAATTTGGTCAAATCATTTGTAGCTTAGATTTATCACTCTTAAGAAACATATGACCGCGTATAAAAGGATTAATTAATTAATCTGTAACTGAGGTGTATTATTTGACATTAAACATAGAGATCGTGAATTGATGTTGCTAGAGCTGTGGTGGCGTAATTGGTAACGTACCAGGTTGGGATTCTGGAGTTCCCTGTTCGAACCCGGGCTGTGGCAATATTTTTTCACGATTTCTTCAGAAGTTAAAAATCGTCAGGTTTAGTTGCCTCATTTATTCTTAATGAATGAGTGAGGCGATCAGAGTTGACAAAAATACGTAATGATTCGATTGTTAGAGATCTTTCTGAGATCGATAACATAGGGATCTAGGTGGCGCTGACTCTAAGCGGGTTGCGAACTGCCAAAAATTCTCCATCAAAAAAAAAATTTGGTCAAATCATTTGTCGCTTAGATTTATCACTCTTAAGAAACATATGACCGCGTATAATAGGATTAATTAATTAATGTGTAACTAAGGTGTATTATTTGACATTAAAAATAGAGATCGTGAATTGATGTTGCTTGAGGCGCGGTGACGTAATTGGTAACGTACCGGGCTGAAATCCTGGAGTTCCCGGTTCGAATCCGCGCTGTATCAATATTTTTTTACGATTTCTTTAGAAATTAAAAATCGTCCGGTCTGGTTGCCTCATTAATTCATAATGAATGAGTGAGGCAATCAGAGTTGACAAAAAAAATTAATGATTCGATTGGTAGAGATCTTTCTGAGATCGATAACACAGGGATCTAGGTGGCGCTGATTCTAACCGGGTTGCGAACTGCCAAAAATTCTCCATCAAAAAAAATTAGGTAAAATCATTTGTCGCTTAGATTTATCACTCTTAAGAAACATATGAACGCGTATAAAAGGATTAATTAATTAATCTGTAACTAAGGTGTATTATTTGACATTAAAAATAGAGACCGTGAATTGATGTTGCTAGATCCGCGGTAGCGTAATCGGTAACGTACCAGGTTAGAATTCTGGATTTCCCGGTTCGAACCCGGGCTGTGGCAATATTTTTTCACGATTTCTTTAGAAGTTAAAAATCGTCAGGTTTAGTTGCCTCATTTATTCTTAATGAATGAGTGAGGAAATCAGAGTTGACAAAAATACGTAATGATTCGATTGTTAGAGATCTTTCTGAGATCGATAACATAGGGATCTAGGTGGCGCTGACTCTAACCGGGTTGCGCACTGCCAAAAATTCTCCATCAAAAAAAAAATTTGGTCAAATCATTTGTCGCTTAGATTTATCACTCTTAAGAAACATATGACCGCGTATAATAGGATTAATTAATTAATGTGTAACTAAGGTGTATTATTTGACATTAAAAATAGAGATCGTGAATTGATGTTGCTTGAGGCGCGGTGACGTAATTGGTAACGTACCGGGCTAGAATCCTGGAGTTCCCGGTTCGAACCCGCGCTGTATCAATATTTTTTTACGATTTCTTTAGAAATTAAAAATCGTCCGGTCTGGTTGCCTCATTAATTCATAATGAATGAGTGAGGCAATCAGAGTTGACAAAAAAAATTAATGATTCGATTGGTAGAGATCTTTCTGAGATCGATAACACAGGGATCTAGGTGGCGCTGATTCTAACCGGGTTGCGAACTGCCAAAAATTCTCCATCAAAAAAAATTAGGTAAAATCATTTGTCGCTTAGATTTATCACTCTTAAGAAACATATGAACGCGTATAAAAGGATTAATTAATTAATCTGTAACTAAGGTGTATTATTTGACATTAAAAATAGAGACCGTGAATTGATGTTGCTAGATCCGCGGTAGCGTAATCGGTAACGTACCAGGTTAGAATTCTGGATTTCCCGGTTCGAACCCGGGCTGTGGCAATATTTTTTCACGATTTCTTTGGAAGTTAAAAATCGTCAGGTCTAGTAGCCTCATTAATTCTTAATGGATGAGTGAGGCAATCAGAGTTGACAAAAATACGTAATGATTCGATTGCTAGAGATCTTTCTGAGATGGATAACACAGGGATCTAAATAGCGCTGGCTCTAACAAGGATACGAACTACCAAAAATTTTCCATCAAAAAAAAATTTGGTCAAATCATTTGTAGCTTAGATTTATCACTCGTAAGAAACATATGACCGCGTATAAAAGGATTGATTAATTAATTTGTAACTGAGGTGTATTATTTGACATTAAAAATAGAGATCGTGAATTGATGTTGCTAGGGCCGCGGTGGCGTAATTGGTAACGTACCAGACGAGAATTCTGGAATACCCCGTTCGAACCCGGGCTGTGGCAATAATTTTTCACGATTTCTTTAGAAGTTAAAAATCGTCAGGTCTTGTTGCCTCATTAATTCTTAATGAATGAGTGAGGCAATCAGAGTTGACAAAAATACGTAATTATTCGATTGTTAGAGATCTTTCTGAGATCGATAACACAGGGATCTAGGTGGCGCTGACTCTAACTGGGTTGCGAACTACCAGAAATTCTCCATCAAAAAAAAATTTGGTGAAATCATTTGTAGCTTAGATTTATCACTCTTAAGAAACATATGACCGTGTATAATAGGATTAATTAATTAATCTGTAACTAAGGTGTATTATTTGACATTAAAAATAGAGATCGTGAATTGATGTTGCTAGAGCCGCGGTGGCGTAAGTGGTAACGTACCAGGCTAGAATTCTGGAGTTCCCGGTTCGAACCCGCGCTGTGGCAATATTTTTTCACGATTTCTTTAGAAGTTAAAAATCGTCAGGTTTAGTTTCCTCATTTATTCTTAATGAATAAGTGAGGCAATCAGAGTTGACAAAAATACGTAATGATTCGATTGTTAGAGATCTTTCTGAGAGCGATAACACAGGGATCTAGGTAGCGCTGACTCTAACCGGGTTGCGAACTACTAAAAATTCTCCATCAAAAAAAAATTTGGTGAAATCATTTGTAGCTTAGATTTATCACTCTTAAGAAACATATAACCGCGTATAATAGGATTAATTGATTAATCTGTAACTAAAGTGTATTATTTGACATTAAAAATAGAGATCGTGAATTGATGTTGCTAGAGCCGCGGTGGCGTAATTGGTAACGTACCAGACGAGAATTCTGGAATTTCCCGTTCGAACCCAGGCTGTGGCAATATTTTTTCACGATTTCTTTAGAAGTTTGAAATCGTCAGGTCTGTTTGCCTCATTAATTCTTAATGAATGAGTAAGGCAATCAGAGTTGACAAAAATACGTAATGATTCGATTGTTAGAGATCTTTCTGAGATCGATAACATAGGGATCTAGGTGGCGCTGACTCTAAGCGGGTTGCGAACTGCCAAAAATTCTCCATCAAAAAAAAATTTGGTCAAATCATTTGTAGCTTACATTTATCACTCTTAAGAAACATATGACCGCGTATAATAGGATTAATTAATTAATGTGTAACTAAGGTGTATTATTTGACATTAAAAATAGAGATCGTGAATTGATGTTGCTTGAGCCGCGGTGACGTAATTGGTAACGTACCAGGCTAGAATCCGGGAGTTCCCGGTTCGAACCCGCGCTGTGGCAATATTTTTTTACGATTTCTTTAGAAATTAAAAATCGTCCGGTCTGGTTGCCTTATTAATTCATAATGAATGACTGAGGCAATCAGAGTTGACAAAAATAATTAATGATTCGATTGCTAGAGATCTTTCTGAGATCGATAACACAGGGATCTAGATGGCGCTGACTCTAACCAGGATGCGAACTACCAAAAATTTTCCATCAAAAAAAAATTTGGTCAAATCATTTGTAGCTTAGATTTATCACTCGTAAGAAAGATATGACCGCGTACAAAAAGATTGATTAATTAATTTGTAATTGAGGTGTATTATTTGACATTAAAAATAGAGATCTTGAATTGATGTTGCTAGAGCCGTGGTGACGTGATTGGTAACGTACCAGGTTAGAATTCTGGAGTTCCCGGTTCGAACCCGGGCTGTAGCAATATTTTTCCACGATTTCTTCAGAAGTTAAAAATCGTCAGGTTTAGTTGCCTCATTTATTCTTAATGAATGAGTGAGGAAATCAGAGTTGACAAAAATACGTAATGATTCGATTGTTAGAGATCTTTCTAAGATCGATAACATAGGGATCTAGGTGGCGCTGACTCTAACCGGGTTGCGAACTGCCAAAAATTCTCCATCAAAAAAAAAATTTGGTCAAATCATTTGTCGCTTAGATTTATCACTCTTAAGAAACATATGACCGCGTATAATAGGATTAATTAATTAATGTGTAACTAAGGTGTATTATGTGACATTAAAAATAGAGATCGTGAATTGATGTTGCTTGAGCCGCGGTGACGTAATTGGTAACGTACCAGGCTAGAATCCGGGAGTTCCCGGTTCGAACCCGCGCTGTGGCAATATTTTTTTACGATTTCTTTAGAAATTAAAAATCGTCCGGTCTGGTTGCCTCATTAATTCATAATGAATGAGTGAGGAAATCAGAGTTGACAAAAATACGTAATGATTCGATTGTTAGAGATCTTTCTGAGATCGATAACATAGGGATCTAGGTGGCGCTGACTCTAACCGGGTTGCGAACTGCCAAAAATTCTCCATCAAAAAAAAAATTTGGTCAAATCATTTGTCGCTTAGATTTATCACTCTTAAGAAACATATGACCGCGTATAATAGGATTAATTAATTAATGTGTAACTAAGGTGTATTATTTGACATTAAAAATAGAGATCGTGAATTGATGTTGCTTGAGGCGCGGTGACGTAATTGGTAACGTACCGGGCTGAAATCCTGGAGTTCCCGGTTCGAATCCGCGCTGTATCAATATTTTTTTACGATTTCTTTAGAAATTAAAAATCGTCCGGTCTGGTTGCCTCATTAATTCATAATGAATGAGTGAGGCAATCAGAGTTGACAAAAAAAATTAATGATTCGATTGGTAGAGATCTTTCTGAGATCGATAACACAGGGATCTAGGTGGCGCTGATTCTAACCGGGTTGCGAACTGCCAAAAATTCTCCATAAAAAAAAACTAGGTAAAATCATTTGTCGCTTAGATTTATCACTCTTAAGAAACATATGAACGCGTATAAAAGGATTAATTAATTAATCTGTAACTAAGGTGTATTATTTGACATTAAAAATAGAGACCGTGAATTGATGTTGCTAGATCCGCGGTAGCGTAATCGGTAACGTACCAGGTTAGAATTCTGGATTTCCCGGTTCGAACCCGGGCTGTGGCAATATTTTTTCACGATTTCTTTAGAAGTTAAAAATCGTCAGGTTTAGTTGCCTCATTTATTCTTAATGAATGAGTGAGGAAATCAGAGTTGACAAAAATACGTAATGATTCGATTGTTAGAGATCTTTCTGAGATCGATAACATAGGGATCTAGGTGGCGCTGACTCTAACCGGGTTGCGAACTGCCAAAAATTCTCCATCAAAAAAAAAATTTGGTCAAATCATTTGTCGCTTAGATTTATCACTCTTAAGAAACATATGACCGCGTATAATAGGATTAATTAATTAATGTGTAACTAAGGTGTATTATTTGACATTAAAAATAGAGATCGTGAATTGATGTTGCTTGAGGCGCGGTGACGTAATTGGTAACGTACCGGGCTAGAATCCTGGAGTTCCCGGTTCGAACCCGCGCTGTATCAATATTTTTTTACGATTTCTTTAGAAATTAAAAATCGTCCGGTCTGGTTGCCTCATTAATTCATAATGAATGAGTGAGGCAATCAGAGTTGACAAAAAAAATTAATGATTCGATTGGTAGAGATCTTTCTGAGATCGATAACACAGGGATCTAGGTGGCGCTGATTCTAACCGGGTTGCGAACTGCCAAAAATTCTCCATCAAAAAAAATTAGGTAAAATCATTTGTCGCTTAGATTTATCACTCTTAAGAAACATATGAACGCGTATAAAAGGATTAATTAATTAATCTGTAACTAAGGTGTATTATTTGACATTAAAAATAGAGACCGTGAATTGATGTTGCTAGATCCGCGGTAGCGTAATCGGTAACGTACCAGGTTAGAATTCTGGATTTCCCGGTTCGAACCCGGGCTGTGGCAATATTTTTTCACGATTTCTTTAGAAGTTAAAAATCGTCAGGTCTAGTAGCCTTATTAATTCTTAATGGATGAGTGAGGCAATCAGAGTTGACAAAAATACGTAATGATTCGATTGCTAGAGATCTTTCTGAGATGGATAACACAGGGATCTAAATAGCGCTGGCTCTAACCAGGATACGAACTACCAAAAATTTTCCATCAAAAAAAAATTTGGTCAAATCATTTGTAGCTTAGATTTATCACTTGTAAGAAACATATGACCGCGTATAAAAGGATTGATTAATTAATTTGTAACTGAGGTGTATTATTTGACATTAAAAATAGAGATCGTGAATTGATGTTGCTAGGGCCGCGGTGGCGTAATTGGTAACGTACCAGACGAGAATTCTGGAATACCCCGTTCGAACCCGGGCTGTGGCAATAATTTTTCACGATTTCTTTAGAAGTTAAAAATCGTCAGGTCTTGTTGCCTCATTAATTCTTAATGAATGAGTGAGGCAATCAGAGTTGACAAAAATACGTAATTATTCGATTGTTAGAGATCTTTCTGAGATCGATAACACAGGGATCTAGGTGGCGCTGACTCTAACTGGGTTGCGAACTACCAAAAATTCTCCATCAAAAAAAAATTTGGTGAAATCATTTGTAGCTTAGATTTATCACTCTTAAGAAACATATGACCGTGTATAATAGGATTAATTAATTAATCTGTAACTAAGGTGTATTATTTGACATTAAAAATAGAGATCGTGAATTGATGTTGCTAGAGCCGCGGTGGCGTAAGTGGTAACGTACCAGGCTAGAATTCTGGAGTTCCCGGTTCGAACCCGCGCTGTGGCAATATTTTTTCACGATTTCTTTAGAAGTTAAAAATCGTCAGGTTTAGTTTCCTCATTTATTCTTAATGAATGAGTGAGGCAATCAGAGTTGACAAAAATACGTAATGATTCGATTGTTAGAGATCTTTCTGAGAGCGATAACACAGGGATCTAGGTAGCGCTGACTCTAACCGGGTTGCGAACTACTAAAAATTCTCCATCAAAAAAAAATTTGGTGAAATCATTTGTAGCTTAGATTTATCACTCTTAAGAAACATATAACCGCGTATAATAGGATTAATTGATTAATCTGTAACTAAAGTGTATTATTTGACATTAAAAATAGAGATCGTGAATTGATGTTGCTAGAGCCGCGGTGGCGTAATTGGTAACGTACCAGACGAGAATTCTCGAATTTCCCGTTCGAACCCAGGCTGTGGCAATATTTTTTCACGATTTCTTTAGAAGTTTAAAATCGTCAGGTCTGGTTGCCTCATTAATTCTTAATGAATGAGTAAGGCAATCAGAGTTGACAAAAATACGTAATGATTCGATTGTTAGAGATCTTTCTGAGATCGATAACATAGGGATCTAGGTGGCGCTGACTCTAAGCGGGTTGCGAACTGCTAAAAATTCTCCATCAAAAAAAAATTTGGTCAAATCATTTGTAGCTTACATTTATCACTCTTAAGAAACATATGACCGCGTATAATAGGATTAATTAATTAATGTGTAACTAAGGTGTATTATTTGACATTAAAAATAGAGATCGTGAATTGATGTTGCTTGAGCCGCGGTGACGTAATTGGTAACGTACCAGGCTAGAATCCGGGAGTTCCCGGTTCGAACCCGCGCTGTGGCAATATTTTTTTACGATTTCTTTAGAAATTAAAAATCGTCCGGTCTGGTTGCCTTATTAATTCATAATGAATGACTGAGGCACCAGAGTTGACAAAAATAATTAATGATTCGATTGCTAGAGATCTTTCTGAGATCGATAACACAGGGATCTAGATGGCGCTGACTCTAACCAGGATGCGAACTACCAAAAATTTTCCATCAAAAAAAAATTTGGTCAAATCATTTGTAGCTTAGATTTCTCACTCGTAAGAAAGATATGACCGCGTACAAAAAGATTGATTAATTAATTTGTAATTGAGGTGTATTATTTGACATTAAAAATAGAGATCTTGAATTGATGTTGCTAGAGCCGTGGTGACGTGATTGGTAACGTACCAGGTTAGAATTCTGGAGTTCCCGGTTCGAACCCGGGCTGTAGCAATATTTTTCCACGATTTCTTCAGAAGTTAAAAATCGTCAGGTTTAGTTGCCTCATTTATTCTTAATGAATGAGTGAGGAAATCAGAGTTGACAAAAATACGTAATGATTCGATTGTTAGAGATCTTTCTGAGATCGATAACATAGGGATCTAGGTGGCGCTGACTCTAACCGGGTTGCGAACTGCCAAAAATTCTCCATCAAAAAAAAAATTTGGTCAAATCATTTGTCGCTTAGATTTATCACTCTTAAGAAACATATGACCGCGTATAATAGGATTAATTAATTAATGTGTAACTAAGGTGTATTATATGACATTAAAAATAGAGATCGTGAATTGATGTTGCTTGAGCTGCGGTGACGTAATTGGTAACGTACCAGGCTAGAATCCTGGAGTTCCCGGTTCGAACCCGCGCTGTATCAATATTTTTTTACGATTTCTTTAGAAATTAAAAATCGTCCGGTCTGGTTGCCTCATTAATTCATAATGAATGAGTGAGGCAATTAGAGTTGACAAAAATAATTAATGATTCGATTGGTAGAGATCTTTCTGAGATCGATAACACAGGGATCTAGGTGGCGCTGATTCTAACCGGGTTGCGAACTGCCAAAAATTCTCCATCAAAAAAAAATTAGGTAAAATCATTTGTCGCTTAGATTTATCACTCTTAAGAAACATATGAACGCGTATAAAAGGATTAATTAATTAATCTGTAACTAAGGTGTATTATTTGACATTAAAAATAGAGACCGTGAATTGATGTTGCTAGAGCCGCGGTAGCGTAATCGGTAAAGTACCAGGTTAGAATTCTGGATTTCCCGGTTCGAACCCGGGCTGTGGCAATATTTTTTCACGATTTCTTTAGAAGTTAAAAATCGTCAGGTCTAGTAGCCTCATTAATTCTTAATGGATGAGTGAGGCAATCAGAGTTGACAAAAATACGTAATGATTCGATTGCTAGAGATCTTTCTGAGATCAATAACACAGGGATCTAGATGGCGCTGACTCTAACCAGGATGCGAACTACCAAAAATTTTCCATCAAAAAAAAATTTGGTCCAATCATTTGTAGCTTAGATTTATCACTCATAAGAAACATATGACCGCGTATAAAAGGATTGATTAATTAATTTGTAACTGAGGTGTATTATTTGACATTAAAAATAGAGATCTTGAATTGATGTTGCTAGAGCCGTGGTGACGTGATTGGTAACGTACCAGGTTAGAATTCTGGAGTTCCCGGTTCGAACCCGGGCTGTAGCAATATTTTTCCACGATTTCTTCAGAAGTTAAAAATCGTCAGGTTTAGTTGCCTCATTTATTCTTAATGAATGAGTGAGGAAATCAGAGTTGACAAAAATACGTAATGATTCGATTGTTAGAGATCTTTCTGAGATCGATAACATAGGGATCTAGGTGGCGCTGACTCTAACCGGGTTGCGAACTGCCAAAAATTCTCCATCAAAAAAAAAATTTGGTCAAATCATTTGTCGCTTAGATTTATCACTCTTAAGAAACATATGACCGCGTATAATAGGATTAATTAATTAATGTGTAACTAAGGTGTATTATTTGACATCAAAAATAGAGATCGTGAATTGATGTTGCTTGAGCTGCGGTGACGTAATTGGTAACGTACCAGGCTAGAATCCTGGAGTTCCCGGTTCGAACCCGCGCTGTATCAATATTTTTTTACGATTTCTTTAGAAATTAAAAATCGTCCGGTCTGGTTGCCTCATTAATTCATAATGAATGAGTGAGGCAATCAGAGTTGACAAAAATAATTAATGATTCGATTGGTAGAGATCTTTCTGAGATCGATAACACAGGGATCTAGGTGGCGCTGATTCTAACCGGGTTGCGAACTGCCAAAAATTCTCCATCAAAAAAAAAATTTAGTCAAATCATTTGTCGCTTAGATTTATCACTCTTAAGAAACATATGACCGCGTATAATAGGATTAATTAATTAATGTGTAACTAAGGTGTATTATTTGACATTAAAAATAGAAATCGTGAATTGATGTTGCTAGGGCCGCGGTGGCGTAATTGGTTACGTACCAGACGAGAATTCTGGAATACACCGTTCGAACCCGGGCTGTGGCAATAATTTTTCACGATTTCTTTAGAAGTTAAAAATCGTCAGGTCTTGTTGCCTCATTAATTCTTAATGAATGAGTGAGGCAATCAGAGTTGACAAAAATACGTAATTATTCGATTGTTAGAGATCTTTCTGAGATCGATAACACAGGGATCTAGGTGGCGCTGACTCTAACTGGGTTGCGAACTACCAAAAATTCTCCATCAAAAAAAAATTTGGTGAAATCATTTGTAGCTTAGATTTATCACTCTTAAGAACCATATGACCGTGTATAATGGGATTAATTAATTAATCTGTAACTAAGGTGTATTATTTGACATTAAAAATAGAGATCGTGAATTGATGTTGCTAGAGCCACGGTGGCGTAAGTGGTAACGTACCAGGCTAGAATTCTGGAGTTCCCGGTTCGAACCCGCGCTGTGGCAATATTTTTTCACGATTTCTTTAGAAGTTAAAAATCGTCAGGTTTAGTTTCCTCATTTATTCTTAATGAATGAGTGAGGCAATCAGAGTTGACAAAAATACGCAATGATTCGATTGTTAGAGATCTTTCTGAGATCGATAACACAGGGATCTAGGTAGCGCTGACTCTAACCGGGTTGCGAACTACTAAAAATTCTCCATCAAAAAAAAATTTGGTGAAATCATTTGTAGCTTAGATTTATCACTCTTAAGAAACATATAACCGCGTATAATAGGATTAATTGATTAATCTGTAACTAAAGTGTATTATTTGACATTAAAAATAGAGATCGTGAATTGATGTTGCTAGAGCCGCGGTAGCGTAATCGGTAACGTACCAGGTTAGAAATCTGGATTTCCCGGTTCGAACCCGGGCTGTGGCAATATTTTTTCACGATTTCTTTAGAAGTTAAAAATCGTCAAGTCTAGTTGCCTCATTAATTCTTAATGGATGAGTGAGGCAATCAGAGTTGACAAAAATACGTAATGATTCGATTGCTAGAGATCTTTCTGAGATCGATAACACAGGGATCTAGATGGCGCTGACTCTAACCAGGATGCGAACTACCAAAAATTTTCCATCAAAAAAAAATTTGGTCAAATCATTTGTAGCTTAGATTTATCACTCGTAAGAAACATATGGCCGCGTACAAAAGGATTGATTAATTAAATTGTAACTGAGGTGTATTATTTGACATTAAAAATAGAGATCTTGAATTGATGTTGCTAGAGCCGTGGTGACGTGATTGGTAACGTACCAGGTTAGAATTCTGGAGTTCCCGGTTCGAACCCAGGCTGTGGCAATATTTTTTCACGATTTCTTTAGAAGTTTATAATCGTCAGGTCTGGTTGCCTCATTAATTCTTGATGAATGAGTGAGGCAATCAGAGTTGACAAAAATACGTAATGATTCGATTGCTAGAGATCTTTCTGAGATCGATAACACAGGGATCTAGATGGCGCTGACTCTAATCAGGATGCGAACTACCAAAAATTCTCCATCGAAAAAAAAATTTGGTCAAATCATTTGTAGCTTAGATTTATCACTCTTAAGAAACATATGACCGCGTATAAAAGGATTAATTAATTAATCCGTAACTGAGGTGTATTATTTGACATTAAACATAGAGATCGTGAATTGATGTTGCTAGAGCTGTGGTGGCGTAATTGGTAACGTACCAGGTTGGGATTCTGGAGTTCCCTGTTCGAACCCGGGCTGTGGCGATATTTTTTCACGATTTCTTCAGAAGTTAAAAATCGTCAGGTTTAGTTGCCTCATTTATTCTTAATGAATGAGTGAGGCGATCAGAGTTGACAAAAATACGTAATGATTCGATTGTTAGAGATCTTTCTGAGATCGATAACATAGGGATCTAGGTGGCGCTGACTCTAAGCGGGTTGCGAACTGCCAAAAATTCTCCATCAAAAAAAAAATTTGGTCAAATCATTTGTCGCTTAGATTTATCACTCTTAAGAAACATATGACCGCGTATAATAGGATTAATTAATTAATGTGTAACTAAGGTGTATTATATGACATTAAAAATAGAGATCGTGAATTGATGTTGCTTGAGCTGCGGTGACGTAATTGGTAACGTACCAGGCTAGAATCCTGGAGTTCCCGGTTCGAACCCGCGCTGTATCAATATTTTTTTACGATTTCTTTAGAAATTAAAAATCGTCCGGTCTGGTTGCCTCATTAATTCATAATGAATGAGTGAGGCAATCAGAGTTGACAAAAATAATTAATGATTCGATTGGTAGAGATCTTTCTGAGATCGATAACACAGGGATCTAGGTGGCGCTGATTCTAACCGGGTTGCGAACTGCCAAAAATTCTCCATAAAAAAAAAATTAGGTAAAATCATTTGTCGCTTAGATTTATCACTCTTAAGAAACATATGAACGCGTATAAAAGGATTAATTAATTAATCTGTAACTGAGGTGTATTATTTGACATTAAAAATAGAGATCGTGAATTGATGTTGCTAGAGCCGCGGTAGCGTAATCGGTAACGTACTAGGTTAGAAATCTGGATTTCCCAGTTCGAACACGGGCTGTGGCAATATTTTTTCACGATTTCTTTAGAAGTTAAAAATCGTCAAGTCTAGTTGCCTCATTAATTCTTAATGGATGAGTGAGGCAATCAGAGTTGACAAAAATACGTAATGATTCGATTGCTAGAGATCTTTCTGAGATCGATAACACAGGGATCTAGATGGCGCTGACTCTAACCAGGATGCGAACTACCAAAAATTTTCCATCAAAAAAAAATTTGGTCAAATCATTTGTAGCTTAAATTTATCACTCGTAAGAAACATATGACCGCGTACAAAAGGATTGATTAATTAATTTGTAACTGAGGTGTATTATTTGACATTAAAAATAGAGATCTTCAATTGATGTTGCTAGAGCCGTGGTGACGTGATTGGTAACGTACCAGGTTAGAATTCTGGAGTTCCCGGTTCGAACCCGGGCTGTAGCAATATTTTTCCACGATTTCTTCAGAAGTTAAAAATCGTCAGGTTTAGTTGCCTCATTTATTCTTAATGAATGAGTGAGGAAATCAGAGTTGACGAAAATACGTAATGATTCGATTGTTAGAGATCTTTCTGAGATCGATAACATAGGGATCTAGGTGGCGCTGACTCTAACCGGGTTGCGAACTGCCAAAAATTCTCCATCAAAAAAAAAATTTGGTCAAATCATTTGTCGCTTAGATTTATCACTCTTAAGAAACATATGACCGCGTATAATAGGATTAATTAATTAATGTGTAACTAAGGTGTATTATTTGACATTAAAAATAGAGATCGTGAATTGATGTTGCTTGAGGCGCGGTGACGTAATTGGTAACGTACCGGGCTGAAATCCTGGAGTTCCCGGTTCGAATCCGCGCTGTATCAATATTTTTTTACGATTTCTTTAGAAATTAAAAATCGTCCGGTCTGGTTGCCTCATTAATTCATAATGAATGAGTGAGGCAATCAGAGTTGACAAAAAAAATTAATGATTCGATTGGTAGAGATCTTTCTGAGATCGATAACACAGGGATCTAGGTGGCGCTGATTCTAACCGGGTTGCGAACTGCCAAAAATTCTCCATCAAAAAAAATTAGGTAAAATCATTTGTCGCTTAGATTTATCACTCTTAAGAAACATATGAACGCGCATAAAAGGATTAATTAATTAATCTGTAACTAAGGTGTATTATTTGACATTAAAAATAGAGACCGTGAATTGATGTTGCTAGATCCGCGGTAGCGTAATCGGTAACGTACCAGGTTAGAAGTCTGGATTTCCCGGTTCGAACCCGGGCTGTGGCAATATTTTTTCACGATTTCTTTAGAAGTTAAAAATCGTCAGGTTTAGTTGCCTCATTTATTCTTAATGAATGAGTGAGGAAATCAGAGTTGACAAAAATACGTAATGATTCGATTGTTAGAGATCTTTCTGTGATCGATAACATAGGGATCTAGGTCGCGCTGACTCTAACCGGGTTGCGCACTGCCAAAAATTCTCCATCAAAAAAAAAATTTGGTCAAATCATTTGTCGCTTAGATTTATCACTCTTAAGAAACATATGACCGCGTATAATAGGATTAATTAATTAATGTGTAACTAAGGTGTATTATTTGACATTAAAAATAGAGATCGTGAATTGATGTTGCTTGAGGCGCGGTGACGTAATCGGTAACGTACCAGGTTAGAAATCTGGATTTCCCGGTTCGAACCCGGGCTGTGGCAATATTTTTTCACGATTTCTTTAGAAGTTAAAAATCGTCAAGTCTAGTTGCCTCATTAATTCTTAATGGATGAGTGAGGCAATCAGAGTTGACAAAAATACGTAATGATTCGATTGCTAGAGATCTTTCTGAGATCGATAACACAGGGATCTAGATGGCGCTGACTCTAACCAGGATGCGAACTACCAAAAATTTTCCATCAAAAAAAAATTTGGTCAAATCATTTGTAGCTTAGATTTATCACTCGTAAGAAACATATGGCCGCGTACAAAAGGATTGATTAATTAAATTGTAACTGAGGTGTATTATTTGACATTAAAAATAGAGATCTTGAATTGATGTTGCTAGAGCCGTGGTGACGTGATTGGTAACGTACCAGGTTAGAATTCTGGAGTTCCCGGTTCGAACCCAGGCTGTGGCAATATTTTTTCACGATTTCTTTAGAAGTTTATAATCGTCAGGTCTGGTTGCCTCATTAATTCTTGATGAATGAGTGAGGCAATCAGAGTTGACAAAAATACGTAATGATTCGATTGCTAGAGATCTTTCTGAGATCGATAACACAGGGATCTAGATGGCGCTGACTCTAATCAGGATGCGAACTACCAAAAATTCTCCATCGAAAAAAAAATTTGGTCAAATCATTTGTAGCTTAGATTTATCACTCTTAAGAAACATATGACCGCGTATAAAAGGATTAATTAATTAATCCGTAACTGAGGTGTATTATTTGACATTAAACATAGAGATCGTGAATTGATGTTGCTAGAGCTGTGGTGGCGTAATTGGTAACGTACCAGGTTGGGATTCTGGAGTTCCCTGTTCGAACCCGGGCTGTGGCGATATTTTTTCACGATTTCTTCAGAAGTTAAAAATCGTCAGGTTTAGTTGCCTCATTTATTCTTAATGAATGAGTGAGGCGATCAGAGTTGACAAAAATACGTAATGATTCGATTGTTAGAGATCTTTCTGAGATCGATAACATAGGGATCTAGGTGGCGCTGACTCTAAGCGGGTTGCGAACTGCCAAAAATTCTCCATCAAAAAAAAAATTTGGTCAAATCATTTGTCGCTTAGATTTATCACTCTTAAGAAACATATGACCGCGTATAATAGGATTAATTAATTAATGTGTAACTAAGGTGTATTATATGACATTAAAAATAGAGATCGTGAATTGATGTTGCTTGAGCTGCGGTGACGTAATTGGTAACGTACCAGGCTAGAATCCTGGAGTTCCCGGTTCGAACCCGCGCTGTATCAATATTTTTTTACGATTTCTTTAGAAATTAAAAATCGTCCGGTCTGGTTGCCTCATTAATTCATAATGAATGAGTGAGGCAATCAGAGTTGACAAAAATAATTAATGATTCGATTGGTAGAGATCTTTCTGAGATCGATAACACAGGGATCTAGGTGGCGCTGATTCTAACCGGGTTGCGAACTGCCAAAAATTCTCCATAAAAAAAAAATTAGGTAAAATCATTTGTCGCTTAGATTTATCACTCTTAAGAAACATATGAACGCGTATAAAAGGATTAATTAATTAATCTGTAACTGAGGTGTATTATTTGACATTAAAAATAGAGATCGTGAATTGATGTTGCTAGAGCCGCGGTAGCGTAATCGGTAACGTACTAGGTTAGAAATCTGGATTTCCCAGTTCGAACACGGGCTGTGGCAATATTTTTTCACGATTTCTTTAGAAGTTAAAAATCGTCAAGTCTAGTTGCCTCATTAATTCTTAATGGATGAGTGAGGCAATCAGAGTTGACAAAAATACGTAATGATTCGATTGCTAGAGATCTTTCTGAGATCGATAACACAGGGATCTAGATGGCGCTGACTCTAACCAGGATGCGAACTACCAAAAATTTTCCATCAAAAAAAAATTTGGTCAAATCATTTGTAGCTTAAATTTATCACTCGTAAGAAACATATGACCGCGTACAAAAGGATTGATTAATTAATTTGTAACTGAGGTGTATTATTTGACATTAAAAATAGAGATCTTCAATTGATGTTGCTAGAGCCGTGGTGACGTGATTGGTAACGTACCAGGTTAGAATTCTGGAGTTCCCGGTTCGAACCCGGGCTGTAGCAATATTTTTCCACGATTTCTTCAGAAGTTAAAAATCGTCAGGTTTAGTTGCCTCATTTATTCTTAATGAATGAGTGAGGAAATCAGAGTTGACGAAAATACGTAATGATTCGATTGTTAGAGATCTTTCTGAGATCGATAACATAGGGATCTAGGTGGCGCTGACTCTAACCGGGTTGCGAACTGCCAAAAATTCTCCATCAAAAAAAAAATTTGGTCAAATCATTTGTCGCTTAGATTTATCACTCTTAAGAAACATATGACCGCGTATAATAGGATTAATTAATTAATGTGTAACTAAGGTGTATTATTTGACATTAAAAATAGAGATCGTGAATTGATGTTGCTTGAGGCGCGGTGACGTAATTGGTAACGTACCGGGCTGAAATCCTGGAGTTCCCGGTTCGAATCCGCGCTGTATCAATATTTTTTTACGATTTCTTTAGAAATTAAAAATCGTCCGGTCTGGTTGCCTCATTAATTCATAATGAATGAGTGAGGCAATCAGAGTTGACAAAAAAAATTAATGATTCGATTGGTAGAGATCTTTCTGAGATCGATAACACAGGGATCTAGGTGGCGCTGATTCTAACCGGGTTGCGAACTGCCAAAAATTCTCCATCAAAAAAAATTAGGTAAAATCATTTGTCGCTTAGATTTATCACTCTTAAGAAACATATGAACGCGCATAAAAGGATTAATTAATTAATCTGTAACTAAGGTGTATTATTTGACATTAAAAATAGAGACCGTGAATTGATGTTGCTAGATCCGCGGTAGCGTAATCGGTAACGTACCAGGTTAGAAGTCTGGATTTCCCGGTTCGAACCCGGGCTGTGGCAATATTTTTTCACGATTTCTTTAGAAGTTAAAAATCGTCAGGTTTAGTTGCCTCATTTATTCTTAATGAATGAGTGAGGAAATCAGAGTTGACAAAAATACGTAATGATTCGATTGTTAGAGATCTTTCTGTGATCGATAACATAGGGATCTAGGTCGCGCTGACTCTAACCGGGTTGCGCACTGCCAAAAATTCTCCATCAAAAAAAAAATTTGGTCAAATCATTTGTCGCTTAGATTTATCACTCTTAAGAAACATATGACCGCGTATAATAGGATTAATTAATTAATGTGTAACTAAGGTGTATTATTTGACATTAAAAATAGAGATCGTGAATTGATGTTGCTTGAGGCGCGGTGACGTAATTGGTAACGTACCGGGCTAGAATCCTGGAGTTCCCGGTTCGAACCCGCGCTGTATCAATATTTTTTTACGATTTCTTTAGAAATTAAAAATCGTCCGGTCTGGTTGCCTCATTAATTCATAATGAATGAGTGAGGCAATCAGAGTTGACAAAAAAAATTAATGATTCGATTGGTAGAGATCTTTCTGAGATCGATAACACAGGGATCTAGGTGGCGCTGATTCTAACCGGGTTGCGAACTGCCAAAAATTCTCCATAAAAAAAAATTAGGTAAAATCATTTGTCGCTTAGATTTATCACTCTTAAGAAACATATGAACGCGTATAAAAGGATTAATTAATTAATCTGTAACTAAGGTGTATTATTTGACATTAAAAATAGAGACCGTGAATTGATGTTGCTAGATCCGCGGTAGCGTAAACGGTAACGTACCAGGTTAGAATTCTGGATTTCCCGGTTCGAACCCGGGCTGTGGCAATATTTTTTCACGATTTCTTTAGAAGTTAAAAATCGTCAGGTCTAGTAGCCTCATTAATTCTTAATGGATGAGTGAGGCAATCAGAGTTGACAAAAATACGTAATGATTCGATTGCTAGAGATCTTTCTGAGATGGATAACACAGGGATCTAAATAGCGCTGGCTCTAACAAGGATACGAACTACCAAAAATTTTCCATCAAAAAAAAATTTGGTCAAATCATTTGTAGCTTAGATTTATCACTCGTAAGAAACATATGACCGCGTATAAAAGGATTGATTAATTAATTTGTAACTGAGGTGTATTATTTGACATTAAAAATAGAGATCGTGAATTGATGTTGCTAGGGCCGCGGTGGCGTAATTGGTAACGTACCAGACGAGAATTCTGGAATACCCCGTTCGAACCCGGGCTGTGGCAATAATTTTTCACGATTTCTTTAGAAGTTAAAAATCGTCAGGTCTTGTTGCCTCATTAATTCTTAATGAATGAGTGAGGCAATCAGAGTTGACAAAAATACGTAATTATTCGATTGTTAGAGATCTTTCTGAGATCGATAACACAGGGATCTAGGTGGCGCTGACTCTAACTGGGTTGCGAACTACCAAAAATTCTCCATCAAAAAAAAATTTGGTGAAATCATTTGTAGCTTAGATTTATCACTCTTAAGAAACATATGACCGTGTATAATGGGATTAATTAATTAATCTGTAACTAAGGTGTATTATTTGACATTAAAAATAGAGATCGTGAATTGATGTTGCTAGAGCCACGGTGGCGTAAGTGGTAACGTACCAGGCTAGAATTCTGGAGTTCCCGGTTCGAACCCGCGTTGTGGCAATATTTTTTCACGATTTCTTTAGAAGTTAAAAATCGTCAGGTTTAGTTTCCTCATTTATTCTTAATGAATGAGTGAGGCAATCAGAGTTGACAAAAATACGCAATGATTCGATTGTTAGAGATCTTTCTGAGATCGATAACACAGGGATCTAGGTAGCGCTGACTCTAACCGGGTTGCGAACTACTAAAAATTCTCCATCAAAAAAAAATTTGGTGAAATCATTTGTAGCTTAGATTTATCACTCTTAAGAAACATATAACCGCGTATAATAGGATTAATTGATTAATCTGTAACTAAAGTGTATTATTTGACATTAAAAATAGAGATCGTGAATTGATGTTGCTAGAGCCGCGGTGGCGTAATTGGTAACGTACCAGACGAGAATTCTGGAATTTCCCGTTCGAACCCAGGCTGTGGCAATATTTTTTCACGATTTCTTTAGAAGTTAAAAATCGTCAGGTCTTGTTGCCTCATTAATTCTTAATGAATGAGTGAGGCAATCAGAGTTGACATAAATACGTAATTATTCGATTGTTAGAGATCTTTCTGAGATCGATAACACAGGGATCTAGGTGGCGCTGACTCTAACTGGGTTGCGAACTACCAAAAATTCTCCATCAAAAAAAAATTTGGTGAAATCATTTGTAGCTTAGATTTATCACTCTTAAGAAACATATGACCGCGTATAAAAGGATTAATTAATTAATCTGTAACTGAGGTGTATTATTTGACATTAAAAATAGAGATCGTGAATTGATGTTGCTAGAGCCGCGGTAGCGTAATCGGTAACGTACCAGGTTAGAAATCTGGATTTCCCGGTTCGAACCCGGGCTGTGGCAATATTTTTTCACGATTTCTTTAGAAGTTAAAAATCGTCAAGTCTAGTTGCCTCATTAATTCTTAATGGATGAGTGAGGCAATCAGAGTTGACAAAAATACGTAATGATTCGATTGCTAGAGATCTTTCTGAGATCGATAACACAGGGATCTAGATGGCGCTGACTCTAAGCGGGTTGCGAACTGCCAAAAATTCTCCATCAAAAAAAAAATTTGGTCAAATCATTTGTCGCTTAGATTTATCACTCTTAAGAAACATATGACCGCGTATAATAGGATTAATTAATTAATGTGTAACTAAGGTGTATTATTTGACATTAAAAATAGAGATCGTGAATTGATGTTGCTTGAGGCGCGGTGACGTAATTGGTAACGTACCGGGCTGAAATCCTGGAGTTCCCGGTTCGAATCCGCGCTGTATCAATATTTTTTTACGATTTCTTTAGAAATTAAAAATCGTCCGGTCTGGTTGCCTCATTAATTCATAATGAATGAGTGAGGCAATCAGAGTTGACAAAAAAAATTAATGATTCGATTGGTAGAGATCTTTCTGAGATCGATAACACAGGGATCTAGGTGGCGCTGATTCTAACCGGGTTGCGAACTGCCAAAAATTCTCCATCAAAAAAAATTAGGTAAAATCATTTGTCGCTTAGATTTATCACTCTTAAGAAACATATGAACGCGTATAAAAGGATTAATTAATTAATCTGTAACTAAGGTGTATTATTTGACATTAAAAATAGAGACCGTGAATTGATGTTGCTAGATCCGCGGTAGCGTAATCGGTAACGTACCAGGTTAGAATTCTGGATTTCCCGGTTCGAACCCGGGCTGTGGCAATATTTTTTCACGATTTCTTTAGAAGTTAAAAATCGTCAGGTTTAGTTGCCTCATTTATTCTTAATGAATGAGTGAGGAAATCAGAGTTGACAAAAATACGTAATGATTCGATTGTTAGAGATCTTTCTGAGATCGATAACATAGGGATCTAGGTGGCGCTGACTCTAACCGGGTTGCGCACTGCCAAAAATTCTCCATCAAAAAAAAAATTTGGTCAAATCATTTGTCGCTTAGATTTATCACTCTTAAGAAACATATGACCGCGTATAATAGGATTAATTAATTAATGTGTAACTAAGGTGTATTATTTGACATTAAAAATAGAGATCGTGAATTGATGTTGCTTGAGGCGCGGTGACGTAATTGGTAACGTACCGGGCTAGAATCCTGGAGTTCCCGGTTCGAACCCGCGCTGTATCAATATTTTTTTACGATTTCTTTAGAAATTAAAAATCGTCCGGTCTGGTTGCCTCATTAATTCATAATGAATGAGTGAGGCAATCAGAGTTGACAAAAAAAATTAATGATTCGATTGGTAGAGATCTTTCTGAGATCGATAACACAGGGATCTAGGTGGCGCTGATTCTAACCGGGTTGCGAACTGCCAAAAATTCTCCATCAAAAAAAATTAGGTAAAATCATTTGTCGCTTAGATTTATCACTCTTAAGAAACATATGAACGCGTATAAAAGGATTAATTAATTAATCTGTAACTAAGGTGTATTATTTGACATTAAAAATAGAGACCGTGAATTGATGTTGCTAGATCCGCGGTAGCGTAATCGGTAACGTACCAGGTTAGAATTCTGGATTTCCCGGTTCGAACCCGGGCTGTGGCAATATTTTTTCACGATTTCTTTAGAAGTTAAAAATCGTCAGGTCTAGTAGCCTTATTAATTCTTAATGGATGAGTGAGGCAATCAGAGTTGACAAAAATACGTAATGATTCGATTGCTAGAGATCTTTCTGAGATGGATAACACAGGGATCTAAATAGCGCTGGCTCTAACCAGGATACGAACTACCAAAAATTTTCCATCAAAAAAAAATTTGGTCAAATCATTTGTAGCTTAGATTTATCACTTGTAAGAAACATATGACCGCGTATAAAAGGATTGATTAATTAATTTGTAACTGAGGTGTATTATTTGACATTAAAAATAGAGATCGTGAATTGATGTTGCTAGGGCCGCGGTGGCGTAATTGGTAACGTACCAGACGAGAATTCTGGAATACCCCGTTCGAACCCGGGCTGTGGCAATAATTTTTCACGATTTCTTTAGAAGTTAAAAATCGTCAGGTCTTGTTGCCTCATTAATTCTTAATGAATGAGTGAGGCAATCAGAGTTGACAAAAATACGTAATTATTCGATTGTTAGAGATCTTTCTGAGATCGATAACACAGGGATCTAGGTGGCGCTGACTCTAACTGGGTTGCGAACTACCAAAAATTCTCCATCAAAAAAAAATTTGGTGAAATCATTTGTAGCTTAGATTTATCACTCTTAAGAAACATATGACCGTGTATAATAGGATTAATTAATTAATCTGTAACTAAGGTGTATTATTTGACATTAAAAATAGAGATCGTGAATTGATGTTGCTAGAGCCGCGGTGGCGTAAGTGGTAACGTACCAGGCTAGAATTCTGGAGTTCCCGGTTCGAACCCGCGCTGTGGCAATATTTTTTCACGATTTCTTTAGAAGTTAAAAATCGTCAGGTTTAGTTTCCTCATTTATTCTTAATGAATGAGTGAGGCAATCAGAGTTGACAAAAATACGTAATGATTCGATTGTTAGAGATCTTTCTGAGAGCGATAACACAGGGATCTAGGTAGCGCTGACTCTAACCGGGTTGCGAACTACTAAAAATTCTCCATCAAAAAAAAATTTGGTGAAATCATTTGTAGCTTAGATTTATCACTCTTAAGAAACATATAACCGCGTATAATAGGATTAATTGATTAATCTGTAACTAAAGTGTATTATTTGACATTAAAAATAGAGATCGTGAATTGATGTTGCTAGAGCCGCGGTGGCGTAATTGGTAACGTACCAGACGAGAATTCTCGAATTTCCCGTTCGAACCCAGGCTGTGGCAATATTTTTTCACGATTTCTTTAGAAGTTTAAAATCGTCAGGTCTGGTTGCCTCATTAATTCTTAATGAATGAGTAAGGCAATCAGAGTTGACAAAAATACGTAATGATTCGATTGTTAGAGATCTTTCTGAGATCGATAACATAGGGATCTAGGTGGCGCTGACTCTAAGCGGGTTGCGAACTGCTAAAAATTCTCCATCAAAAAAAAATTTGGTCAAATCATTTGTAGCTTACATTTATCACTCTTAAGAAACATATGACCGCGTATAATAGGATTAATTAATTAATGTGTAACTAAGGTGTATTATTTGACATTAAAAATAGAGATCGTGAATTGATGTTGCTTGAGCCGCGGTGACGTAATTGGTAACGTACCAGGCTAGAATCCGGGAGTTCCCGGTTCGAACCCGCGCTGTGGCAATATTTTTTTACGATTTCTTTAGAAATTAAAAATCGTCCGGTCTGGTTGCCTTATTAATTCATAATGAATGACTGAGGCAATCAGAGTTGACAAAAATAATTAATGATTCGATTGCTAGAGATCTTTCTGAGATCGATAACACAGGGATCTAGATGGCGCTGACTCTAACCAGGATGCGAACTACCAAAAATTTTCCATCAAAAAAAAATTTGGTCAAATCATTTGTAGCTTAGATTTCTCACTCGTAAGAAAGATATGACCGCGTACAAAAAGATTGATTAATTAATTTGTAATTGAGGTGTATTATTTGACATTAAAAATAGAGATCTTGAATTGATGTTGCTAGAGCCGTGGTGACGTGATTGGTAACGTACCAGGTTAGAATTCTGGAGTTCCCGGTTCGAACCCGGGCTGTAGCAATATTTTTCCACGATTTCTTCAGAAGTTAAAAATCGTCAGGTTTAGTTGCCTCATTTATTCTTAATGAATGAGTGAGGAAATCAGAGTTGACAAAAATACGTAATGATTCGATTGTTAGAGATCTTTCTGAGATCGATAACATAGGGATCTAGGTGGCGCTGACTCTAACCGGGTTGCGAACTGCCAAAAATTCTCCATCAAAAAAAAAATTTGGTCAAATCATTTGTCGCTTAGATTTATCACTCTTAAGAAACATATGACCGCGTATAATAGGATTAATTAATTAATGTGTAACTAAGGTGTATTATATGACATTAAAAATAGAGATCGTGAATTGATGTTGCTTGAGCTGCGGTGACGTAATTGGTAACGTACCAGGCTAGAATCCTGGAGTTCCCGGTTCGAACCCGCGCTGTATCAATATTTTTTTACGATTTCTTTAGAAATTAAAAATCGTCCGGTCTGGTTGCCTCATTAATTCATAATGAATGAGTGAGGCAATCAGAGTTGACAAAAATAATTAATGATTCGATTGGTAGAGATCTTTCTGAGATCGATAACACAGGGATCTAGGTGGCGCTGATTCTAACCGGGTTGCGAACTGCCAAAAATTCTCCATCAAAAAAAAATTAGGTAAAATCATTTGTCGCTTAGATTTATCACTCTTAAGAAACATATGAACGCGTATAAAAGGATTAATTAATTAATCTGTAACTAAGGTGTATTATTTGACATTAAAAATAGAGACCGTGAATTGATGTTGCTAGAGCCGCGGTAGCGTAATCGGTAAAGTACCAGGTTAGAATTCTGGATTTCCCGGTTCGAACCCGGGCTGTGGCAATATTTTTTCACGATTTCTTTAGAAGTTAAAAATCGTCAGGTCTAGTAGCCTCATTAATTCTTAATGGATGAGTGAGGCAATCAGAGTTGACAAAAATACGTAATGATTCGATTGCTAGAGATCTTTCTGAGATCGATAACACAGGGATCTAGATGGCGCTGACTCTAACCAGGATGCGAACTACCAAAAATTTTCCATCAAAAAAAAATTTGGTCCAATCATTTGTAGCTTAGATTTATCACTCATAAGAAACATATGACCGCGTATAAAAGGATTGATTAATTAATTTGTAACTGAGGTGTATTATTTGACATTAAAAATAGAGATCTTGAATTGATGTTGCTAGAGCCGTGGTGACGTGATTGGTAACGTACCAGGTTAGAATTCTGGAGTTCCCGGTTCGAACCCGGGCTGTAGCAATATTTTTCCACGATTTCTTCAGAAGTTAAAAATCGTCAGGTTTAGTTGCCTCATTTATTCTTAATGAATGAGTGAGGAAATCAGAGTTGACAAAAATACGTAATGATTCGATTGTTAGAGATCTTTCTGAGATCGATAACATAGGGATCTAGGTGGCGCTGACTCTAACCGGGTTGCGAACTGCCAAAAATTCTCCATCAAAAAAAAAATTTGGTCAAATCATTTGTCGCTTAGATTTATCACTCTTAAGAAACATATGACCGCGTATAATAGGATTAATTAATTAATGTGTAACTAAGGTGTATTATTTGACATCAAAAATAGAGATCGTGAATTGATGTTGCTTGAGCTGCGGTGACGTAATTGGTAACGTACCAGGCTAGAATCCTGGAGTTCCCGGTTCGAACCCGCGCTGTATCAATATTTTTTTACGATTTCTTTAGAAATTAAAAATCGTCCGGTCTGGTTGCCTCATTAATTCATAATGAATGAGTGAGGCAATCAGAGTTGACAAAAATAATTAATGATTCGATTGGTAGAGATCTTTCTGAGATCGATAACACAGGGATCTAGGTGGCGCTGATTCTAACCGGGTTGCGAACTGCCAAAAATTCTCCATCAAAAAAAAAATTTAGTCAAATCATTTGTCGCTTAGATTTATCACTCTTAAGAAACATATGACCGCGTATAATAGGATTAATTAATTAATGTGTAACTAAGGTGTATTATTTGACATTAAAAATAGAAATCGTGAATTGATGTTGCTAGGGCCGCGGTGGCGTAATTGGTTACGTACCAGACGAGAATTCTGGAATACACCGTTCGAACCCGGGCTGTGGCAATAATTTTTCACGATTTCTTTAGAAGTTAAAAATCGTCAGGTCTTGTTGCCTCATTAATTCTTAATGAATGAGTGAGGCAATCAGAGTTGACAAAAATACGTAATTATTCGATTGTTAGAGATCTTTTTGAGATCGATAACACAGGGATCTGGGTGGCGCTGACTCTAACCGGGTTGCGAACTACCAAAAATTCTCCATCAAAAAAAAATTTGGTGAAATCATTTGTAACTTAGATTTATCACTCTTAAGAAACAAATGACCGCGTATAATAAGATTAATTGATTAATCTGTAACTAAGGTGTATTATTTGACATCAAAAATAGAGATCGTGAATTGATGTTGCTAGAGCCGCGGTGGCGTAATTGGTAACGTACCCGACGAGAATTCTGGAATTCTCCGTTCAAACCCGGGCTGTGGCAATATTTTTTCACGATTTCTTTAGAAGTTTAAAATCGTTAGGTCTGGTTGCCTCATTAATTCTTAATGAATAAGTGAGGCAATCAGAGTTGACAAAAATAATTAATGATTCGATTGGTAGAGATCTTTCTGAGATCGATAACACAGGGATCTAGGTGGCGCTGACTCTAACTGGGTTGCGAACTGCCGAAAATTCTCCATAAAAAAAATTTGGTCAAATCATTTGTGGCTTAGATTTATCACTCTTAAGAAACATATGACTGTGTATAATAGGATTAATTAATTAATCTGTAACTAAGGTGTATTATTTGACATTAAAAATAGAGATCGTGAATTGATGTTGCTAGAGCCGCGGTGGCGTAATTGGTAACGTACCAGGTTAGAAATCTGGAGTTCCCGGTTCGAACCCGGGCTGTGGAAATATTTTTTCATGATTTCTTCAGAAGTTAAAAATCGTCAGGTTTAGTTTCCTCATTTATTCTTAATGAATGAGTGAGGCAATCAGAGTTGACAAAAATACGTAATGTTTCGATTGTTAGAGAGCTTTCGGAGATCGATAACACAGGGATCCAGGTGGCGCTGACTCTAACCGGGTTGCGAAATACTAAAAATTCTCCATCAAAAAAAAATTTGGTGAAATCATTTGTAGCTTAGATTTATCACTCGTAAGAAACATATGACCGCGTATAAAAGGATTGATTAATTAATTTGTAACTGAGGTGTATTATTTGACATTAAAAATAGAGATCGTGAATTGATGTACCTAGGGCCGCGGTGGCGTACTTGGTAACGTACCAGACGAGAATTCTGGAATACCCCGTTCGAACCCGGGCTGTGGCAATAATTTTTCACGATTTCTTTAGAAGTTAAAAATCGTCAGGTCTTGTTGCCTCATTAATTCTTAATGAATGAGTGAGGCAATCAGAGTTGACAAAAATACGTAATTATTCGATTGTTAGAGATCTTTCTGAGATCGATAACACAGGGATCTGGCTGGCGCTGACTCTAACCGGGTTGCGAACTACCAAAAATTCTCCATCAAAAAAAAATTTGGTGAAATCATTTGTAACTTAGATTTATCACTCTTAAGAAACATATGACCGCGTATAATAGGATTAATTGATTAATCTGTAACTAAGGTGTATTATTTGACATCAAAAATAGAGATCGTGAATTGATGTTGCTAGAGCCGCGGTGGCGTAATTGGTAACGTACCCGACGAGAATTCTGGAATTCCCCGTTCAAACCCGGGCTGTGGCAATATTTTTTCACGATTTCTTTAGAAGTTTAAAATCGTTAGGCCTGGTTGCCTCATTAATTCTTAATGAATAAGTGAGGCAATCAGAGTTGACAAAAATAATTAATGATTCGATTGGTAGAGATCTTTCTGAGATCGATAACACAGGGATCTAGGTGGCGCTGACTCTAACTGGGTTGCGAACTACCAAAAATTCTCCATCAAAAAAAAATTTGGTGAAATCATTTGTAGCTTAGATTTATCACTCTTAAGAAACATATGACCGTGTATAATACGATTAATTAATTAATGTGTAACTAAGGTGTATTATTTGACATTAAAAATAGAAATCGTGAATTGATGTTGCTAGGGCCGCGGTGGCGTAATTGGTTACGTACCAGACGAGAATTCTGGAATACACCGTTCGAACCCGGGCTGTGGCAATAATTTTTCACGATTTCTTTAGAAGTTAAAAATCGTCAGGTCTTGTTGCCTCATTAATTCTTAATGGATGAGTGAGGCAATCAGAGTTGACAAAAATACGTAATGATTCGATTGCTAGAGATCTTTCTGAGATCGATAACACAGGGATCTAGATGGCGCTGACTCTAACCAGGATGCGAACTACCAAAAATTTTCCATCAAAAAAAAATTTGGTCCAATCATTTGTAGCTTAGATTTATCACTCATAAGAAACATATGACCGCGTATAAAAGGATTGATTAATTAATTTGTAACTGAGGTGTATTATTTGACATTAAAAATAGAGATCTTGAATTGATGTTGCTAGAGCCGTGGTGACGTGATTGGTAACGTACCAGGTTAGAATTCTGGAGTTCCCGGTTCGAACCCGGGCTGTAGCAATATTTTTCCACGATTTCTTCAGAAGTTAAAAATCGTCAGGTTTAGTTGCCTCATTTATTCTTAATGAATGAGTGAGGAAATCAGAGTTGACAAAAATACGTAATGATTCGATTGTTAGAGATCTTTCTGAGATCGATAACATAGGGATCTAGGTGGCGCTGACTCAAACCGGGTTGCGAACTACCAAAAATTCTCCATCAAAAAAAAATTTGGTGAAATCATTTGTAGCTTAGATTTATCACTCTTAAGAAACATATGACTGTGTATAATAGGATTAATTAATTAATCTGTAACTAAGGTGTATTATTTGACATTAAAAATAGAGATCGTGAATTGATGTTGCTAGACCCGCGGTGGCGTAATTGGTAACGTACCAGGTTAGAAATCTGGAGTTCCCGGTTCGAACCCGGGCTGTGGAAATATTTTTTCATGATTTCTTCAGAAGTTAAAAATCGTCAGGTTTAGTTTCCTCATTTATTCTTAATGAATGAGTGAGGCAATCAGAGTTGACAAAAATACGTAATGTTTCGATTGTTAGAGAGCTTTCGGAGATCGATAACACAGGGATCCAGGTGGCGCTGACTCTAACCGGGTTGCGAACTACTAAAAATTCTCCATCAAAAAAAAATTTGGTGAAATCATTTGTAGCTTAGATTTATCACTCGTAAGAAACATATGACCGCGTATAAAAGGATTGATTAATTAATTTGTAACTGAGGTGTATTATTTGACATTAAAAATAGAGATCGTGAATTGATGTACCTAGGGCCGCGGTGGCGTACTTGGTAACGTACCAGACGAGAATTCTGGAATACCCCGTTCGAACCCGGGCTGTGGCAATAATTTTTCACGATTTCTTTAGAAGTTAAAAATCGTCAGGTCTTGTTGCCTCATTAATTCTTAATGAATGAGTGAGGCAATCAGAGTTGACAAAAATACGTAATTATTCGATTGTTAGAGATCTTTCTGAGATCGATAACACAGGGATCTGGCTGGCGCTGACTCTAACCGGGTTGCGAACTACCAAAAATTCTCCATCAAAAAAAAATTTTGTGAAATCATTTGTAACTTAGATTTATCACTCTTAAGAAACATATGACCGCGTATAATAGGATTAATTGATTAATCTGTAACTAAGGTGTATTATTTGACATCAAAAATAGAGATCGTGAATTGATGTTGCTAGAGCCGCGGTGGCGTAATTGGTAACGTACCCGACGAGAATTCTGGAATTCCCCGTTCAAACCCGGGCTGTGGCAATATTTTTTCACGATTTCTTTAGAAGTTTAAAATCGTTAGGCCTGGTTACCTCATTAATTCTTAATGAATAAGTGAGGCAATCAGAGTTGACAAAAATAATTAATGATTCGATTGGTAGAGATCTTTCTGAGATCGATAACACAGGGATCTGGGTGGCGCTGACTCTAACCGGGTTGCGAACTACCAAAAATTCTCCATCAAAAAAAAATTTGGTGAAATCATTTGTAACTTAGATTTATCACTCTTAAGAAACAAATGACCGCGTATAATAAGATTAATTGATTAATCTGTAACTAAGGTGTATTATTTGACATCAAAAATAGAGATCGTGAATTGATGTTGCTAGAGCCGCGGTGGCGTAATTGGTAACGTACCCGACGAGAATTCTGGAATTCTCCGTTCAAACCCGGGCTGTGGCAATATTTTTTCACGATTTCTTTAGAAGTTTAAAATCGTCAGGTCTGGTTGCCTCATTAATTCTCAATGAATGAGTGAGGCAATCAGAGTTGACAAAAATACGTAATGATTCGATTGCTAGAGATCTTTCTGAGATCGATAACACAGGGATCTAGATCGCGCTGACTCTAGACAGGATGCGAACTACCAAAAATTCTCCATCGAAAAAAAAATTTGGTCAAATCATTTGTAGCTTAGATTTATCACTCTTAAGAAACATATGACCGCGTATAAAAGGATTAATTAATTAATCTGTAACTGAGGTGTATTATTTGACATTAAACATAGAGATCGTGAATTGATGTTGCTAGAGCTGTGGTGGCGTAATTGGTAACGTACCAGGTTAGGATTCTGGAGTTCCCTGTTCGAACCCGGGCTGTGGCAATATTTTTTCACGATTTCTTCAGAAGTTAAAAATCGTCAGGTTTAGTTGCCTCATTTATGCTTAATGTATGAGTGAGGCGATCAGAGTTGACAAAAATACGTAATGATTCGATTGTTAGAGATCTTTCTGAGATCGATAACATAGGGATCTAGGTGGCGCTGACTCTAAGCGGGTTGCGAACTACTAAAAATTCTCCATCAAAAAAAAATTTGGTGAAATCATTTGTAGCTTAGATTTATCACTCTTAAGAAACATATAACCGCGTATACTAGGATTAATTGATTAATCTGTAACTAAAGTGTATTATTTGACATTAAAAATAGAGATCGTGAATTGATGTTGCTAGAGCCGCGGTGGCGTAATTGGTAACGTACCAGACGAGAATTCTGGAATTTCCCGTTCGAACCCAGGCTGTGGCAATATTTTTTCACGATTTCTTTAGAAGTTTAAAATCGTCAGGTCTGGTTGCCTCATTAATTCTTAATGAATGAGTGAGGCAATCAGAGTTGACAAAAATACGTAATGATTCGATTGCTAGAGATCTTTCTGAGATCGATAACACAGGGATCTAGATGGCGCTGACTCTAGACAGGATGCGAACTACCAAAAATTCTCCAGCGAAAAAAAAAATTTGGTCAAATCATTTGTAGCTTAGATTTATCACTCGTAAGAAAGATATGACCGCGTACAAAAAGATTGATTAATTAATTTGTAATTGAGGTGTATTATTTGACATTAAAAATGGAGATCTTGAATTGATGTTGCTAGAGCCGTGGTGACGTGATTGGTAACGTACCAGGTTAGAATTCTGGAGTTCCCGGTTCGAACCCGGGCTGTAGCAATATTTTTCCACGATTTCTTCAGAAGTTAAAAATCGTCAGGTTTAGTTGCCTCATTTATTCTTAATGAATGAGTGAGGAAATCAGAGTTGATAAAAATACGTAATGATTCGATTGTTAGAGATCTTTCTGAGATCGATAACATAGGGATCTAGGTGGCGCTGACTCTAACCGGGTTGCGAACTGCCAAAAATTCTCCATCAAAAAAAAAATTTGGTTAAATCATTTGTCGCTTAGATTTATCACTCTTAAGAAACATATGACCGCGTATTATAGGATTAATTAATTAATGTGTAACTAAGGTGTATTATATGACATTAAAAATAGAGATCGTGAATTGATGTTGCTTGAGCTGCGGTGACGTAATTGGTAACGTACCAGGCTAGAATCCTGGAGTTCTCGGTTCGAACCCGCGCTGTATCAATATTTTTTTACGATTTCTTTAGAAATTGAAAATCGTCCGGTCTGGTTGCCTCATTAATTCATAATGAATGAGTGAGGCAATCAGAGTTGACAAAAAAAATTAATGATTCGATTGGTAGAGATCTTTCTGAGATCGATAACACAGGGATCTAGGTGGCGCTGATTCTAACCGGGTTGCGAACTGCCAAAAATTCTCCATCAAAAAAAATTAGGTAAAATCATTTGTCGCTTAGATTTATCACTCTTAAGAAACATATGAACGCGTATAAAAGGATTAATTAATTAATCTGTAACTAAGGTGTATTATTTGACATTAAAAATAGAGACCGTGAATTGATGTTGCTAGATCCGCGGTAGCGTAATCGGTAACGTACCAGGTTAGAATTCTGGATTTCCCGGTTCGAACCCGGGCTGTGGCAATATTTTTTCACGATTTCTTTAGAAGTTAAAAATCGTCAGGTCTAGTAGCCTTATTAATTCTTAATGGATGAGTGAGGCAATCAGAGTTGACAAAAATACGTAATGATTCGATTGCTAGAGATCTTTCTGAGATGGATAACACAGGGATCTAAATAGCGCTGGCTCTAACCAGGATACGAACTACCAAAAATTTTCCATCAAAAAAAAATTTGGTCAAATCATTTGTAGCTTAGATTTATCACTTGTAAGAAACATATGACCGCGTATAAAAGGATTGATTAATTAATTTGTAACTGAGGTGTATTATTTGACATTAAAAATAGAGATCGTGAATTGATGTTGCTAGGGCCGCGGTGGCGTAATTGGTAACGTACCAGACGAGAATTCTGGAATACCCCGTTCGAACCCGGGCTGTAGCAATAATTTTTCACGATTTCTTTAGAAGTTAAAAATCGTCAGGTCTTGTTGCCTCATTAATTCTTAATGAATGAGTGAGGCAATCAGAGTTGACAAAAATACGTAATTATTCGATTGTTAGAGATCTTTCTGAGATCGATAACACAGGGATTCAGGTGGCGCTGACTCTAACTGGGTTGCGAACTACCAAAAATTCTCCATCAAAAAAAAATTTGGTGAAATCATTTGTAGCTTAGATTTATCACTCTTAAGAAACATATGACCGTGTATAATAGGATTAATTAATTAATCTGTAACTAAGGTGTATTATTTGACATTAAAAATAGAGATCGTGAATTGATGTTGCTAGAGCCGCGGTGGCGTAAGTGGTAACGTACCAGGCTAGAATTCTGGAGTTCCCGGTTCGAACCCGCGCTGTGGCAATATTTTTTCACGATTTCTTTAGAAGTTAAAAATCGTCAGGTTTAGTTTCCTCATTTATTCTTAATGAATGAGTGAGGCAATCAGAGTTGACAAAAATACGTAATGATTCGATTGTTAGAGATCTTTCTGAGAGCGATAACACAGGGATCTAGGTAGCGCTGACTCTAACCGGGTTGCGAACTACTAAAAATTCTCCATCAAAAAAAAATTTGGTGAAATCATTTGTAGCTTAGATTTATCACTCTTAAGAAACATATAACCGCGTATAATAGGATTAATTGATTAATCTGTAACTAAAGTGTATTATTTGACATTAAAAATAGAGATCGTGAATTGATGTTGCTAGAGCCGCGGTGGCGTAATTGGTAACGTACCAGACGAGAATTCTCGAATTTCCCGTTCGAACCCAGGCTGTGGCAATATTTTTTCACGATTTCTTTAGAAGTTTAAAATCGTCAGGTCTGGTTGCCTCATTAATTCTTAATGAATGAGTAAGGCAATCAGAGTTGACAAAAATACGTAATGATTCGATTGTTAGAGATCTTTCTGAGATCGATAACATAGGGATCTAGGTGGCGCTGACTCTAAGCGGGTTGCGAACTGCTAAAAATTCTCCATCAAAAAAAAATTTGGTCAAATCATTTGTAGCTTACATTTATCACTCTTAAGAAACATATGACCGCGTATAATAGGATTAATTAATTAATGTGTAACTAAGGTGTATTATTTGACATTAAAAATAGAGATCGTGAATTGATGTTGCTTGAGCCGCGGTGACGTAATTGGTAACGTACCAGGCTAGAATCCGGGAGTTCCCGGTTCGAACCCGCGCTGTGGCAATATTTTTTTACGATTTCTTTAGAAATTAAAAATCGTCCGGTCTGGTTGCCTTATTAATTCATAATGAATGACTGAGGCAATCAGAGTTGACAAAAATAATTAATGATTCGATTGCTAGAGATCTTTCTGAGATCGATAACACAGGGATCTAGATGGCGCTGACTCTAACCAGGATGCGAACTACCAAAAATTTTCCATCAAAAAAAAATTTGGTCAAATCATTTGTAGCTTAGATTTCTCACTCGTAAGAAAGATATGACCGCGTACAAAAAGATTGATTAATTAATTTGTAATTGAGGTGTATTATTTGACATTAAAAATAGAGATCTTGAATTGATGTTGCTAGAGCCGTGGTGACGTGATTGGTAACGTACCAGGTTAGAATTCTGGAGTTCCCGGTTCGAACCCGGGCTGTAGCAATATTTTTCCACGATTTCTTCAGAAGTTAAAAATCGTCAGGTTTAGTTGCCTCATTTATTCTTAATGAATGAGTGAGGAAATCAGAGTTGACAAAAATACGTAATGATTCGATTGTTAGAGATCTTTCTGAGATCGATAACATAGGGATCTAGGTGGCGCTGACTCTAACCGGGTTGCGAACTGCCAAAAATTCTCCATCAAAAAAAAAATTTGGTCAAATCATTTGTCGCTTAGATTTATCACTCTTAAGAAACATATGACCGCGTATAATAGGATTAATTAATTAATGTGTAACTAAGGTGTATTATATGACATTAAAAATAGAGATCGTGAATTGATGTTGCTTGAGCTGCGGTGACGTAATTGGTAACGTACCAGGCTAGAATCCTGGAGTTCCCGGTTCGAACCCGCGCTGTATCAATATTTTTTTACGATTTCTTTAGAAATTAAAAATCGTCCGGTCTGGTTGCCTCATTAATTCATAATGAGTGAGTGAGGCAATCAGAGTTGACAAAAATAATTAACGATTCGATTGGTAGAGATCTTTCTGAGATCGATAACACAGGGATCTAGGTGGCGCTGATTCTAACCGGGTTGCGAACTGCCAAAAATTCTCCATCAAAAAAAAATTAGGTAAAATCATTTGTCGCTTAGATTTATCACTCTTAAGAAACATATGAACGCGTATAAAAGGATTAGTTAATTAATCTGTAACTAAGGTGTATTATTTGACATTAAAAATAGAGACCGTGAATTGATGTTGCTAGAGCCGCGGTAGCGTAATCGGTAAAGTACCAGGTTAGAATTCTGGATTTCCCGGTTCGAACCCGGGCTGTGGCAATATTTTTTCACGATTTCTTTAGAAGTTAAAAATCGTCAGGTCTAGTAGCCTCATTAATTCTTAATGGATGAGTGAGGCAATCAGAGTTGACAAAAATACGTAATGATTCGATTGCTAGAGATCTTTCTGAGATCGATAACACAGGGATCTAGATGGCGCTGACTCTAACCAGGATGCGAACTACCAAAAATTTTCCATCAAAAAAAAATTTGGTCCAATCATTTGTAGCTTAGATTTATCACTCATAAGAAACATATGACCGCGTATAAAAGGATTGATTAATTAATTTGTAACTGAGGTGTATTATTTGACATTAAAAATAGAGATCTTGAATTGATGTTGCTAGAGCCGTGGTGACGTGATTGGTAACGTACCAGGTTAGAATTCTGGAGTTCCCGGTTCGAACCCGGGCTGTAGCAATATTTTTCCACGATTTCTTCAGAAGTTAAAAATCGTCAGGTTTAGTTGCCTCATTTATTCTTAATGAATGAGTGAGGAAATCAGAGTTGACAAAAATACGTAATGATTCGATTGTTAGAGATCTTTCTGAGATCGATAACATAGGGATCTAGGTGGCGCTGACTCTAACCGGGTTGCGAACTGCCAAAAATTCTCCATCAAAAAAAAAATTTGGTCAAATCTTTTGTCGCTTAGATTTATCACTCTTAAGAAACATATGACCGCGTATAATAGGATTAATTAATTAATGTGTAACTAAGGTGTATTATTTGACATCAAAAATAGAGATCGTGAATTGATGTTGCTTGAGCTGCGGTGACGTAATTGGTAACGTACCAGGCTAGAATCCTGGAGTTCCCGGTTCGAACCCGCGCTGTATCAATATTTTTTTACGATTTCTTTAGAAATTAAAAATCGTCCGGTCTGGTTGCCTCATTAATTCATAATGAATGAGTGAGGCAATCAGAGTTGACAAAAATAATTAATGATTCGATTGGTAGAGATCTTTCTGAGATCGATAACACAGGGATCTAGGTGGCGCTGATTCTAACCGGGTTGCGAACTGCCAAAAATTCTCCATCAAAAAAAAAATTTAGTCAAATCATTTGTCGCTTAGATTTATCACTCTTAAGAAACATATGACCGCGTATAATAGGATTAATTAATTAATGTGTAACTAAGGTGTATTATTTGACATTAAAAATAGAAATCGTGAATTGATGTTGCTAGGGCCGCGGTGGCGTAATTGGTTACGTACCAGACGAGAATTCTGGAATACACCGTTCGAACCCGGGCTGTGGCAATAATTTTTCACGATTTCTTTAGAAGTTAAAAATCGTCAGGTCTTGTTGCCTCATTAATTCTTAATGAATGAGTGAGGCAATCAGAGTTGACAAAAATACGTAATTATTCGATTGTTAGAGATCTTTTTGAGATCGATAACACAGGGATCTGGGTGGCGCTGACTCTAACCGGGTTGCGAACTACCAAAAATTCTCCATCAAAAAAAAATTTGGTGAAATCATTTGTAACTTAGATTTATCACTCTTAAGAAACAAATGACCGCGTATAATAAGATTAATTGATTAATCTGTAACTAAGGTGTATTATTTGACATCAAAAATAGAGATCGTGAATTGATGTTGCTAGAGCCGCGGTGGCGTAATTGGTAACGTACCCGACGAGAATTCTGGAATTCTCCGTTCAAACCCGGGCTGTGGCAATATTTTTTCACGATTTCTTTAGAAGTTTAAAATCGTTAGGTCTGGTTGCCTCATTAATTCTTAATGAATAAGTGAGGCAATCAGAGTTGACAAAAATAATTAATGATTCGATTGGTAGAGATCTTTCTGAGATCGATAACACAGGGATCTAGGTGGCGCTGACTCTAACTGGGTTGCGAACTGCCGAAAATTCTCCATAAAAAAAATTTGGTCAAATCATTTGTGGCTTAGATTTATCACTCTTAAGAAACATATGACTGTGTATAATAGGATTAATTAATTAATCTGTAACTAAGGTGTATTATTTGACATTAAAAATAGAGATCGTGAATTGATGTTGCTAGAGCCGCGGTGGCGTAATTGGTAACGTACCAGGTTAGAAATCTGGAGTTCCCGGTTCGAACCCGGGCTGTGGAAATATTTTTTCATGATTTCTTCAGAAGTTAAAAATCGTCAGGTTTAGTTTCCTCATTTATTCTTAATGAATGAGTGAGGCAATCAGAGTTGACAAAAATACGTAATGTTTCGATTGTTAGAGAGCTTTCGGAGATCGATAACACAGGGATCCAGGTGGCGCTGACTCTAACCGGGTTGCGAACTACTAAAAATTCTCCATCAAAAAAAAATTTGGTGAAATCATTTGTAGCTTAGATTTATCACTCGTAAGAAACATATGACCGCGTATAAAAGGATTGATTAATTAATTTGTAACTGAGGTGTATTATTTGACATTAAAAATAGAGATCGTGAATTGATGTACCTAGGGCCGCGGTGGCGTACTTGGTAACGTACCAGACGAGAATTCTGGAATACCCCGTTCGAACCCGGGCTGTGGCAATAATTTTTCACGATTTCTTTAGAAGTTAAAAATCGTCAGGTCTTGTTGCCTCATTAATTCTTAATGAATGAGTGAGGCAATCAGAGTTGACAAAAATACGTAATTATTCGATTGTTAGAGATCTTTCTGAGATCGATAACACAGGGATCTGGCTGGCGCTGACTCTAACCGGGTTGCGAACTACCAAAAATTCTCCATCAAAAAAAAATTTGGTGAAATCATTTGTAACTTAGATTTATCACTCTTAAGAAACATATGACCGCGTATAATAGGATTAATTGATTAATCTGTAACTAAGGTGTATTATTTGACATCAAAAATAGAGATCGTGAATTGATGTTGCTAGAGCCGCGGTGGCGTAATTGGTAACGTACCCGACGAGAATTCTGGAATTCCCCGTTCAAACCCGGGCTGTGGCAATATTTTTTCACGATTTCTTTAGAAGTTTAAAATCGTTAGGCCTGGTTGCCTCATTAATTCTTAATGAATAAGTGAGGCAATCAGAGTTGACAAAAATAATTAATGATTCGATTGGTAGAGATCTTTCTGAGATCGATAACACAGGGATCTAGGTGGCGCTGACTCTAACTGGGTTGCGAACTACCAAAAATTCTCCATCAAAAAAAAATTTGGTGAAATCATTTGTAGCTTAGATTTATCACTCTTAAGAAACATATGACCGTGTATAATACGATTAATTAATTAATGTGTAACTAAGGTGTATTATTTGACATTAAAAATAGAAATCGTGAATTGATGTTGCTAGGGCCGCGGTGGCGTAATTGGTTACGTACCAGACGAGAATTCTGGAATACACCGTTCGAACCCGGGCTGTGGCAATCATTTTTCACGATTTCTTTAGAAGTTAAAAATCGTCAGGTCTTGTTGCCTCATTAATTCTTAATGGATGAGTGAGGCAATCAGAGTTGACAAAAATACGTAATGATTCGATTGCTAGAGATCTTTCTGAGATCGATAACACAGGGATCTAGATGGCGCTGACTCTAACCAGGATGCGAACTACCAAAAATTTTCCATCAAAAAAAAATTTGGTCCAATCATTTGTAGCTTAGATTTATCACTCATAAGAAACATATGACCGCGTATAAAAGGATTGATTAATTAATTTGTAACTGAGGTGTATTATTTGACATTAAAAATAGAGATCTTGAATTGATGTTGCTAGAGCCGTGGTGACGTGATTGGTAACGTACCAGGTTAGAATTCTGGAGTTCCCGGTTCGAACCCGGGCTGTAGCAATATTTTTCCACGATTTCTTCAGAAGTTAAAAATCGTCAGGTTTAGTTGCCTCATTTATTCTTAATGAATGAGTGAGGAAATCAGAGTTGACAAAAATACGTAATGATTCGATTGTTAGAGATCTTTCTGAGATCGATAACATAGGGATCTAGGTGGCGCTGACTCAAACCGGGTTGCGAACTACCAAAAATTCTCCATCAAAAAAAAATTTGGTGAAATCATTTGTAGCTTAGATTTATCACTCTTAAGAAACATATGACTGTGTATAATAGGATTAATTAATTAATCTGTAACTAAGGTGTATTATTTGACATTAAAAATAGAGATCGTGAATTGATGTAGCTAGACCCGCGGTGGCGTAATTGGTAACGTACCAGGTTAGAAATCTGGAGTTCCCGGTTCGAACCCGGGCTGTGGAAATATTTTTTCATGATTTCTTCAGAAGTTAAAAATCGTCAGGTTTAGTTTCCTCATTTATTCTTAATGAATGAGTGAGGCAATCAGAGTTGACAAAAATACGTAATGTTTCGATTGTTAGAGAGCTTTCGGAGATCGATAACACAGGGATCCAGGTGGCGCTGACTCTAACCGGGTTGCGAACTACTAAAAATTCTCCATCAAAAAAAAATTTGGTGAAATCATTTGTAGCTTAGATTTATCACTCGTAAGAAACATATGACCGCGTATAAAAGGATTGATTAATTAATTTGTAACTGAGGTGTATTATTTGACATTAAAAATAGAGATCGTGAATTGATGTACCTAGGGCCGCGGTGGCGTACTTGGTAACGTACCAGACGAGAATTCTGGAATACCCCGTTCGAACCCGGGCTGTGGCAATAATTTTTCACGATTTCTTTAGAAGTTAAAAATCGTCAGGTCTTGTTGCCTCATTAATTCTTAATGAATGAGTGAGGCAATCAGAGTTGACAAAAATACGTAATTATTCGATTGTTAGAGATCTTTCTGAGATCGATAACACAGGGATCTGGCTGGCGCTGACTCTAACCGGGTTGCGAACTACCAAAAATTCTCCATCAAAAAAAAATTTTGTGAAATCATTTGTAACTTAGATTTATCACTCTTAAGAAACATATGACCGCGTATAATAGGATTAATTGATTAATCTGTAACTAAGGTGTATTATTTGACATCAAAAATAGAGATCGTGAATTGATGTTGCTAGAGCCGCGGTGGCGTAATTGGTAACGTACCCGACGAGAATTCTGGAATTCCCCGTTCAAACCCGGGCTGTGGCAATATTTTTTCACGATTTCTTTAGAAGTTTAAAATCGTTAGGCCTGGTTACCTCATTAATTCTTAATGAATAAGTGAGGCAATCAGAGTTGACAAAAATAATTAATGATTCGATTGGTAGAGATCTTTCTGAGATCGATAACACAGGGATCTGGGTGGCGCTGACTCTAACCGGGTTGCGAACTACCAAAAATTCTCCATCAAAAAAAAATTTGGTGAAATCATTTGTAACTTAGATTTATCACTCTTAAGAAACAAATGACCGCGTATAATAAGATTAATTGATTAACCTGTAACTAAGGTGTATTATTTGACATCAAAAATAGAGATCGTGAATTGATGTTGCTAGAGCCGCGGTGGCGTAATTGGTAACGTACCCGACGAGAATTCTGGAATTCTCCGTTCAAACCCGGGCTGTGGCAATATTTTTTCACGATTTCTTTAGAAGTTTAAAATCGTCAGGTCTGGTTGCCTCATTAATTCTTAATGAATGAGTGAGGCAATCAGAGTTGACAAAAATACGTAATGATTCGATTGCTAGAGATCTTTCTGAGATCGATAACACAGGGATCTAGATGGCGCTGACTCTAGACAGGATGCGAACTACCAAAAATTCTCCATCGAAAAAAAAATTTGGTCAAATCATTTGTAGCTTAGATTTATCACTCTTAAGAAACATATGACCGCGTATAAAAGGATTAATTAATTAATCTGTAACTGAGGTGTATTATTTGACATTAAACATAGAGATCGTGAATTGATGTTGCTAGAGCTGTGGTGGCGTAATTGGTAACGTACCAGGTTAGGATTCTGGAGTTCCCTGTTCGAACCCGGGCTGTGGCAATATTTTTTCACGATTTCTTCAGAAGTTAAAAATCGTCAGGTTTAGTTGCCTCATTTATGCTTAATGTATGAGTGAGGCGATCAGAGTTGACAAAAATACGTAATGATTCGATTGTTAGAGATCTTTCTGAGATCGATAACATAGGGATCTAGGTGGCGCTGACTCTAAGCGGGTTGCGAACTACTAAAAATTCTCCATCAAAAAAAAATTTGGTGAAATCATTTGTAGCTTAGATTTATCACTCTTAAGAAACATATAACCGCGTATACTAGGATTAATTGATTAATCTGTAACTAAAGTGTATTATTTGACATTAAAAATAGAGATCGTGAATTGATGTTGCTAGAGCCGCGGTGGCGTAATTGGTAACGTACCAGACGAGAATTCTGGAATTTCCCGTTCGAACCCAGGCTGTGGCAATATTTTTTCACGATTTCTTTAGAAGTTTAAAATCGTCAGGTCTGGTTGCCTCATTAATTCTTAATGAATGAGTGAGGCAATCAGAGTTGACAAAAATACGTAATGATTCGATTGCTAGAGATCTTTCTGAGATCGATAACACAGGGATCTAGATGGCGCTGACTCTAGACAGGATGCGAACTACCAAAAATTCTCCATCGAAAAAAAAATTTGGTCAAATCATTTGTAGCTTAGATTTATCACTCGTAAGAAAGATATGACCGCGTACAAAAAGATTGATTAATTAATTTGTAATTGAGGTGTATTATTTGACATTAAAAATGGAGATCTTGAATTGATATTGCTAGAGCCGTGGTGACGTGATTGGTAACGTACCAGGTTAGAATTCTGGAGTTCCCGGTTCGAACCCGGGCTGTAGCAATATTTTTCCACGATTTCTTCAGAAGTTAAAAATCGTCAGGTTTAGTTGCCTCATTTATTCTTAATGAATGAGTGAGGAAATCAGAGTTGATAAAAATACGTAATGATTCGATTGTTAGAGATCTTTCTGAGATCGATAACATAGGGATCTAGGTGGCGCTGACTCTAACCGGGTTGCGAACTGCCAAAAATTCTCCATCAAAAAAAAAATTTGGTTAAATCATTTGTCGCTTAGATTTATCACTCTTAAGAAACATATGACCGCGTATTATAGGATTAATTAATTAATGTGTAACTAAGGTGTATTATATGACATTAAAAATAGAGATCGTGAATTGATGTTGCTTGAGCTGCGGTGACGTAATTGGTAACGTACCAGGCTAGAATCCTGGAGTTCTCGGTTCGAACCCGCGCTGTATCAATATTTTTTTACGATTTCTTTAGAAATTAAAAATCGTCCGGTCTGGTTGCCTCATTAATTCATAATGAATGAGTGAGGCAATCAGAGTTGACAAAAATAATTAATGATTCGATTGGTAGAGATCTTTCTGAGATCGATAACACAGGGATCTAGGTGGCGCTGATTCTAACCGGGTTGCGAACTGCCAAAAATTCTCCATCAAAAAAAAATTAGGTAAAATCATTTGTCGCTTAGATTTATCACTCTTAAGAAACATATGAACGCGTATAAAAGGATTAATTAATTAATCTGTAACTAAGGTGTATTATTTGACATTAAAAATAGAGACCGTGAATTGATGTTGCTAGAGCCGCGGTAGCGTAATCGGTAAAGTACCAGGTTAGAATTCTGGATTTCCCGGTTCGAACCCGGGCTGTGGCAATATTTTTTCACGATTTCTTTAGAAGTTAAAAATCGTCAGGTCTAGTAGCCTCATTAATTCTTAATGGATGAGTGAGGCAATCAGAGTTGACAAAAATACGTAATGATTCGATTGCTAGAGATCTTTCTGAGATCGATAACACAGGGATCTAGATGGCGCTGACTCTAACCAGGATGCGAACTACCAAAAATTTTCCATCAAAAAAAAATTTGGTCCAATCATTGTAGCTTAGATTTATCACTCATAAGAAACATATGACCGCGTATAAAAGGATTGATTAATTAATTTGTAACTGAGGTGTATTATTTGACATTAAAAATAGAGATCTTGAGTTGATGTTGCTAGAGCCGTGGTGACGTGATTGGTAACGTACCAGGTTAGAATTCTGGAGTTCCCGGTTCGAACCCGGGCTGTAGCAATATTTTTCCACGATTTCTTCAGAAGTTAAAAATCGTCAGGTTTAGTTGCCTCATTTATTCTTAATGAATGAGTGAGGAAATCAGAGTTGACAAAAATACGTAATGATTCGATTGTTAGAGATCTTTCTGAGATCGATAACATAGGGATCTAGGTGGCGCTGACTCTAAGCGGGTTGCGAACTGCCAAAAATTCTCCATCAAAAAAAAATTTGGTCAAATCATTTGTAGCTTAGATTTATCACTCTTAAGAAACATATGACCGCGTATAATAGGATTAATTAATTAATGTGTAACTAAGGTGTATTATTTGACATTAAAAATAGAGATCGTGAATTGATGTTGCTTGAGCCGCGGTGACGTAATTGGTAACGTACCAGGCTAGGTCCGGGAGTTCCCGGTCCGAACCCGCGCTGTGGCAATATTTTTTTACGATTTCTTTAGAAATTAAAAATCGTCCGGTCTGGTTGCCTCATTAATTCATAATGAATGAGTGAGGCAATCAGAGTTGACAAAAATAATTAATGATTCGATTGGTAGAGATCTTTCTGAGATCGATAACACAGGGATCTAGGTGGCGCTGATTCTAACCGGGTTGCGAACTGCCAAAAATTCTCCATCAAAAAAAAATTAGGTAAAATCATTTGTCGCTTAGATTTATCACTCTTAAGAAACATATGAACGCGTATAAAACGATTAATTAATTAATCTGTAACTAAGGTGTATTATTTGACATTAAAAATAGAGACCGTGAATTGATGTTGCTAGAGCCGCGGTAGCGTAATCGGTAACGTACCAGGTTAGAATTCTGGATTTCCCGGTTCGAACCCGGGCTGTGGCAATATTTTTTCACGATTTCTTTAGAAGTTAAAAATCGTCAGGTCTAGTAGCCTCATTAATTCTTAATGGATGAGTGAGGCAATCAAAGTTGACAAAAATACGTAATGATTCGATTGCTAGAGATCTTTCTGAGATCGATAACACAGGGATCTAGATGGCGCTGACTCTAATCAGGATGCGAACTACCAAAAATTCTCCATCAAAAAAAAATTTGGTCAACTCATTTGTAGCTTAGATTTATCACTCGTAAGAAACATATGACCGCGTATAAAAGGGTTAATTAATTAATTTGTAACTGAGGTGTATTATTTGACATTAAAAATGGATATCGTGAATTGATGTTGCTAGAGCCGTGGTGGCGTAATTGGTAACGTACCAGGTTAGAATTCTGGAGTTCCCGGTTCAAACCCGGGCTGTGGCAATATTTTTTCACGATTTCTTCAGAAGTTAAAAATCGTCAGGTTTAGTTGCCTCATTTATTCTTAATGAATGAGTGAGGCAATCAGAGTTGACAAAAATACGTAATGATTCAATTGTTAGAGACATTTCTGAGATCGATAACATGGGGATCTAGATGGCGCTGATTCTAACCGGTTGCAAACTGCCAAAAATTCTCCATGAAAAAAAAATTTGGTAAAATCATTTGTCGCTTAGATTTATCACTCTTAAGAAACATATGAACGCGTATAAAAGGATGAATTAATTAATCTGTAACTAAAGTGTATTATTTGACATTAAAAATAGAGATCGTGAATTGATGTTGCTAGAGCCGCGGTGGCGTAATTGGTAACGTACCAGACGAGAATTCTGGAATTTCCCGTTCGAACCCAGGCTGTGGCAATATTTTTTCACGATTTCTTTAGAAGTTTAAAATCGTCAGGTCTGGTTGCCTCATTAATTCTTAATGAATGAGTGAGGCAATCAGAGTTGACAAAAATACGTAATGATTCGATTGCTAGAGATCTTTCTGAGATCGATAACACAGGGATCTAGATGGCGCTGACTCTAATCAGGATGCGAACTACCAAAAATTCTCCATCGAAAAAAAAATTTGGTCAAATCATTTGTAGCTTAGATTTATCACTCTTAAGAAACATATGACCGCGTATAAAAGGATTAATTGATTAATCTGTAACTAAGGTGTATTATTTGACATCAAAAATAGAGATCGTGAATTGATGTTGCTAGAGCCGCGGTGGCGTAATTGGTAACGTACCCGACGAGAATTCTGGAATTCCCCGTGCAAACCCGGGCTGTGGCAATATTTTTTCACGATTTCTTTAGAAGTTTAAAATCGTTAGGTCTGGCTGCCTCATTAATTGTTAATGAATAAGTGAGGCAATCAGAGTTGACAAAAATAATTAATGATTCGATTGGTAGAGATATTTCTGAGATCGATAACACAGGGATCTAGGTGGCGCTGACTCTAACTGGGTTGCGAACTGCCGAAAATTCTCCATAAAAAAAATTTGGTCAAATCATTTGTGGCTTAGATTTATCACTCTTAAGAAACATATGACCGCGTATTAAGGGATTAATTAATTAACCTGTAACCAAGGTGTATTATTTGACATTAAAAATAGAGATCGTGAATTGATGTTGCTAGAGCCGCGGTGGCGTAATTGGTAACGTACCAGGTTAGAATTCTGGAGTTCCCGGTTCAAACCCGGGCTGTGGCAATATTTTTTCACGATTTCTTCAGAAGTTAAAAATCGTCAGGTTTAGTTGCCTCATTTATTCTTAATGAATGAGTGAAGCAATCAGAGTTGACAAAAATACGTAATGATTCGATTATTAGAGATCTTTCTGAGATCGATAACATGGGGATCTAGATGGCGCTGACTCTAACCGGTTGCAAACTGCCAAAAATTCTCCATGAAAAAAAAATTTGGTAAAATCATTTGTCGCTTAGATTTATCACTCTTAAGAAACATATGAACGCGTATAAAAGGATTAATTAATTAATATGTAACTAAGGTGTATTATTTGACATTAAAAATAGAGATCGTGAATTGATGTTGCTAGAGCCGCGGTGGCGTAATCGGTAACGTACCAGGTTAGAATTCTGGATTTCCCGGTTCGAACCCGGGCTGTGGGAATATTTTTTCACGATTTCTTTAGAAGTTAAAAATCGTCAGGTCTAGTTGCCTCATTAATTCTTAATGGATGAGTGAGGCAATCAGAGTTGACAAAAATACGTAATGATTCGCTTGCTAGAGATCTTTCTGAGATCGATAACACAGGGATCTAGATGGCGCTGACTCTAACCAGGATGCGAACTACAAATAATTCTCCATCAAAAAAAAATTTGGTCAAATCATTTGTAGCTTAGATTTATCACTCGTAAGAAACATATGACCGCGTATAAAAGGGTTAATTAATTAAATTCTAACTGAGGTGTATTATTTGACATTAAAAATAGAGATCGCGAATTGATGTTGCTAGAGCCGTGGTGGCGTAATTGGTAACGTACCAGGTTAGAATTCTGGAGTTCCCGGTTCAAACCCGGGCTGTGGCAATATTTTTTCACGATTTCTTCAGAAGTTAAAAATCGTCAGGTTTAGTTGCCTCATTTATTCTTAATGAATGAGTGAGGCAATCAGAGTTGACAAAAATACGTAATGATTCGATTGTTAGAGATCTTTCTGAGATCGATAACACAGGGATCTAGGTGGCGCTGACTCTAACCGGGTTGCGAACTACTAAAAATTCTCCATCAAAAAAAAAATTTGGTTAAATCATTTGTCGCTTAGATTTATCACTCTTAAGAAACATATGACCGCGTATAATAGGATTAATTCATTAATGTGTAACTAAGGTGTATTATTTGACATTAAAAATAGAGATCGTGAATTGATGTTGCTAGAGCCGCGGTGGCGTAATTGGTAACGTACCAGGCTAGAATTCTGGAGTTCCCGGTTCGAACCCGCGCTGTGGCAATATTTTTTCACGATTTCTTTAGAAGTTAAAAATCGTCAGGTTTAGTTGCCTCATTTATTCGTAATGAATGAGTGAGGCAATCAGAGTTGACAAAAATACGTAATGATTCGATTGTTAGAGATCTTTCTGAGATCGATAACACAGGGATCTAGGTGGCGCTGACTCTAACCGGGCTGCGAACTACTAAAAATTCTCCATCAAAAAAAAATTTGGTGAAATCATTTGTAGCTTAGATTTATCACTCTTAAGAAACATATAACCGCGTATAATAGGATTAATTGATTAATCTGTAACTAAAGTGTATTATTTGACATTAAAAATAGAGATCGTGAATTGATGTTGCTAGAGCCGCGGTGGCGTAATTAGTAACGTACCAGACGAGAATTCTGGAATTTCCCGTTCGAACCCAGGCTGTGGCAATATTTTTTCACGATTTCTTTAGAAGTTTAAAATCGTCAGGTCTGCTTGCCTCATTAATTCTTAATGAATGAGTGAGGCAATCAGAGTTGACAAAAATACGTAATGATTCGATTGCTAGAGATCTTTCTGAGATCGATAACACAGGGATCTAGATGGCGCTTACTCTAATCAGGATGCGAACTACCAAAAATTCTCCATCGAAAAAAAAATTTGGTCAAATCATTTGTAGCTTAGATTTATCACTCTTAAGAAACATATGACCGCGTATAAAAGGATTAATTAATTAATCTGTAACTGAGGTGTATTATTTGACATTAAAAATAGAGATCGTGAATTGATGTTGCTAGAGCCGTGGTGGCGTAATTGGTAACGTACCAGGTTGGAATTCTGGAGTTCCCTGTTCGAACCCGGGCTGTGGCAATATTTTTTCACGATTTCGTCAGAAGTTAAAAATCGTCAGATTTAGTTGCCTCATTTATTCGTAATGAATGAGTGAGGCAATCAGAGTTGACAAAAATACGTAATGATTCGATTGTTAGAGATCTTTCTGAGATCGATAACACAGGGATCTAGGTGGCGCTGACTCTAACCGGGCTGCGAACTACTAAAAATTCTCCATCAAAAAAAAATTTGGTGAAATCATTTGTAGCTTAGATTTATCACTCTTAAGAAACATATAACCGCGTATAATAGGATTAATTGATTAATCTGTAACTAAAGTGTATTATTTGACATTAAAAATAGAGATCGTGAATTGATGTTGCTAGAGCCGCGGTGGCGTAATTAGTAACGTACCAGACGAGAATTCTGGAATTTCCCGTTCGAACCCAGGCTGTGGCAATATTTTTTCACGATTTCTTTAGAAGTTTAAAATCGTCAGGTCTGCTTGCCTCATTAATTCTTAATGAATGAGTGAGGCAATCAGAGTTGACAAAAATACGTAATGATTCGATTGCTAGAGATCTTTCTGAGATCGATAACACAGGGATCTAGATGGCGCTTACTCTAATCAGGATGCGAACTACCAAAAATTCTCCATCGAAAAAAAAATTTGGTCAAATCATTTGTCGCTTAGATTTATCACTCTTAAGAAACATATGACCGCGTATAATAGGAATAATTAATTAATGTGTAACTAAGGTGTATTATTTGACATTCAAAATAGAGATCGTGAATTGATGTTGCTAGAGCCGCGGTGTCGTAATTGGTAACGTACCAGGCTAGAATCCTGGAGTTCCCGGTTCGAACCCGCGCTGTGGCAATATTTTTTCACGATTTCTTCAGAAGTTAAAAATCGTCAGGTCTGGTTGCCTCATTAATTCTTAATGAATGAGTGAGGCAATCAGAGTTGACAAAAATAATTAATGATTCGCATGGTAGAGATCTTTCCGAGATCGATAACACAGGGATCTAGATGGCGCTGACTCTAATCACGATGCGAACTACCAAAAATTCTCCATCGAAAAAAAAATTTGGTGAAATCATTTGTAGCTTAGATTCATCACTCTTAAGAAACATATGACCGCGTATAAAAGGATTGATTAATTAATTTGTAACTGAGGTGTATTATTTGACATTAAAAATAGAGATCGTGAATTGATGTACCTAGGGCCGCGGTGGCGTACTTGGTAACGTACCAGACGAGAATTCTGGAATACCCCGTTCGAACCCGGGCTGTGGCAATAATTTTTCACGATTTCTTTAGAAGTTAAAAATCGTCAGGTCTTGTTGCCTCATTAATTCTGAATGAATGAGTGAGGCAATCAGAGTTGACAAAAATACGTAATTATTCGATTGTTAGAGATCTTTCTGAGATCGATAACACAGGGATCTGGCTGGCGCTGACTCTAACCGGGTTGCGAACTACCAAAAATTCTCCATCAAAAAAAAATTTGGTGAAATCATTTGTAACTTAGATTTATCACTCTTAAGAAACATATGACCGCGTATAATAGGATTAATTGCTTAATCTGTAACTAAGGTGTATTATTTGACATCAAAAATAGAGATCGTGAATTGATGTTGCTAGAGCCGCGGTGGCGTAATTGGTAACGTACCCGACGAGAATTCTGGAATTCCCCGTTCAAACCCGGGCTGTGGCAATATTCTTTCACGATTTCTTTAGAAGTTTAAAATCGTTAGGCCTGGTTGCCTCATTAATTCTTAATGAATAAGTGAGGCAATCAGAGTTGACAAAAATAATTAATGATTCGATTGGTAGAGATCTTTCTGAGATCGATAACACAGGGATCTAGGTGGCGCTGACTCTAACTGGGTTGCGAACTACCAAAAATTCTCCATCAAAAAAAAATTTGGTGAAATCATTTGTAGCTTAGATTTATCACTCTTAAGAAACATATGACCGTGTATAATACGATTAATTAATTAATGTGTAACTAAGGTGTATTATTTGACATTAAAAATAGAAATCGTGAATTGATGTTGCTAGGGCCGCGGTGGCGTAATTGGTTACGTACCAGACGAGAATTCTGGAATACACCGTTCGAACCCGGGCTGTGGCAATAATTTTTCACGATTTCTTTAGAAGTTAAAAATCGTCAGGTCTTGTTGCCTCATTAATTCTTAATGAATGAGTGAGGCAATCAGAGTTGACAAAAATACGTAATTATTCGATTGTTAGAGATCTTTCTGAGATCGATAACACAGGGATCTGGGTGGCGCTGACTCTAACCGGGTTGCGAACTACCAAAAATTCTCCATCAAAAAAAAATTTGGTGAAATCATTTGTAACTTAGATTTATCACTCTTAAGAAACAAATGACCGCGTATAATAAGATTAATTGATTAATCTGTAACTAAGGTGTATTATTTGACATCAAAAATAGAGATCGTGAATTGATGTTGCTAGAGCCGCGGTGGCGTAATTGGTAACGTACCCGACGAGAATTCTGGAATTCTCCGTTCAAACCCGGGCTGTGGCAATATTTTTTCACGATTTCTTTGGAAGTTTAAAATCGTTAGGTCCTGTTGCCTCATTAATTCTTAATGAATGAGTGAGGCAATCAGAGTTGACAAAAATACGTAATTATTCGATTGTTAGAGATCTTTCTGAGATCGATAACACAGGGATCTTCGTGGCGCTGACTCTAACTGGGTTGCGAACTACCAAAAATTCTCCATCAAAAAAAAATTTGGTGAAATCATTTGTAGCTTAGATTTATCACTCTTAAGAAACATATGACCGTGTATAATAGGATTAATTAATTAATCTGTAACTGAGGTGTATTATTTGACATTAAAAATAGAGATCGTGAATTGATGTTGCTAGAGCCGCGGTGGCGTAAGTGGTAACGTACCAGGCTAGAATTCTGGAGTTCCCGGTTCGAACCCGCGCTGTGGCAATATTTTTTCACGATTTCTTTAGAAGTTAAAAATCGTCACGTTTAGTTTCCTCATTTATTCTTAATGAATGAGTGAGGCAATCAGAGTTGACAAAAATACGTAATGATTCGATTGTTAGAGATCTTTCTGAGATCGATAACACAGGGATCTAGGTAGCGCTGACTCTAACCGGGTTGCGAACTACTAAAAATTCTCCATCAAAAAAAAATTTGGTGAAATCATTTGTAGCTTAGATTTATCACTCTTAAGAAACATATAACCGCGTATAATAGGATTAATTGTTTAATCTGTAACTAAAGTGTATTATTTGACATTAAAAATAGAGATCGTGAATTGATGTTGCTAGAGCCGCGGTGGCGTAATTGGTAACGTACCAGACGAGAATTCTGGAATTTCCCGTTCGAACCCAGGCTGTGGCAATATTTTTTCACGATTTCTTTAGAAGTTTAAAATCGTCAGGTCTGGTTGCCTCATTAATTCTTAATGAATGAGTGAGGCAATCAGAGTTGACAAAAATACGTAATGATTCGATTGCTAGAGATCTTTCTGAGATCGATAACACAGGGATCTAGATGGCGCTGACTCTAGACAGGATGCGAACTACCAAAAATTCTCCATCGAAAAAAAAATTTGGTCAAATCATTTGTAGCTTAGATTTATCACTTTTAAGAAACATATGACCGCGTATAAAAGGATTAATTAATTAATCTGTAACTAAGGTGTATTATTTGACATTAAAAATAGAAATCGTGAATTGATGTTGCTAGGGCCGCGGTGGCGTAATTGGTTACGTACCAGACGAGAATTCTGGAATACACCGTTCGAACCCGGGCTGTGGCAATAATTTTTAACGATTTCTTTAGAAGTTAAAAATCGTCAGGTCTTGTTGCTTCATTAATTCTTAATGAATGAGTGAGGCAATCAGAGTTGACAAAAATACGTAATTATTCGATTGTTAGAGATCTTTCTGAGATCGATAACACAGGGATCTGGGTGGCGCTGACTCTAACCGGGTTGCGAACTACCAAAAATTCTCCATCAAAAAAAAATTTGATGAAATCATTTGTAACTTAGATTTATCACTCTTAAGAAACAAATGACCGCGTATAATAAGGTTAATTGATTAATCTGTAACTAAGGTGTATTATTTGACATCAAAAATAGAGATCGTGAATTCATGTTGCTAGAGCCGCGGTGGCGTAATTGGTAACGTACCCGACGAGAATTCTGGAATTCTCCGTTCAAACCCGGGCTGTGGCAATATTTTTTCACGATTTCTTTGGAAGTTTAAAATCGTTAGGTCCTGTTGCCTCATTAATTCTTAATGAATGAGTGAGGCAATCAGAGTTGACAAAAATACGTAATTATTCGATTGTTAGAGATCTTTCTGAGATCGATAACACAGGGATCTTCGTGGCGCTGACTCTAACTGGGTTGCGGACTACCAAAAATTCTCCATCAAAAAAAAATTTGGTGAAATCATTTGTAGCTTAGATTTATCACTCTTAAGAAACATATGACCGTGTATAATAGGATTAATTAATTAATCTGTAACTAAGGTGTATTATTTGACATTGAAAATAGAGATCGTGAATTGATGTTGCTAGAGCCGCGGTGGCGTAAGTGGTAACGTACCAGGCTAGAATTCTAGAGTTCCCGGTTCGAACCCGCGCTGTGGCAATATTTTTTCACGATTTCTTTAGAAGTTAAAAATCGTCAGGTTTAGTTTCCTCATTTATTCTTAATGAATGAGTGAGGCAATCAGAGTTGACAAAAATACGTAATGATTCGATTGTTAGAGATCTTTCTGAGATCGATAACACAGGGATCTAGGTAGCGCTGACTCTAACCGGGTTGCGAACTACTAAAAATTCTCCATCAAAAAAAAATTTGGTGAAATCATTTGTAGCTTAGATTTATCACTCTTAAGAAACATATAACCGCGTATAATAGGATTAATTGATTAATCTGTAACTAAAGTGTATTATTTGACATTAAAAATAGAGATCGTGAATTGATGTTGCTAGAGCCGCAGTGGCGTAATTGGTAACGTACCAGACGAGAATTCTGGAATTTCCCGTTCGAACCCAGGCTGTGGCAATATTTTTTCACGATTTCTTTAGAAGTTTAAAATCGTCAGGTCTGGTTGCCTCATTAATTCTTAATGAATGAGTGAGGCAATCAGAGTTGACAAAAATACGTAATGATTCGATTGCTAGAGATCTTTCTGAGTTCGATAACACAGGGATCTAGATGGCGCTGACTCTAGACAGGATGCGAACTACCAAAAATTCTCCATCGAAAAAAAAATTTGGTCAAATCATTTGTAGCTTAGATTTATCACTCTTAAGAAACATATGACCGCGTATAAAAGGATTAATTAATTAATCTGTAACTGAGGTGTATTATTTGCCATTAAACATAGAGATCGTGAATTGATGTTGCTAGAGCTGTGGTGGCGTAATTGGTAACGTACCAGGTTGGGATTCTGGAGTTCCCTGTTCGAACCCGGGCTGTGGCAATATTTTTTCACGATTTCTTCAGAAGTTAAAAATCGTCAGGTTTAGTTGCCTCATTTATGCTTAATGTATGAGTGAGGCGATCAGAGTTGACAAAAATACGTAATGATTCGATTGTTAGAGATCTTTCTGAGATCGATAACATAGGGATCTAGGTGGCGCTGACTCTAAGCGGGTTGCGAACTGCCAAAAATTCTCCATCAAAAAAAAATTTGGTCAAATCATTTGTAGCTTAGATTTATCACTCTTAAGAAACATATGACCGCGTATAATAGGATCAATTAATTAATGTGTAACTAAAGTGTATTATTTGACATTAAAAATAGAGATCGTGAATTGATGTTGCTTGAGCCGCGGTGACGTAATTGGTAACGTACCAGGCTAGAATCCGGGAGTTCCCGGTCCGAACCCGCGCTGTGGCAATATTTTTTTACGACTTCTTTAGAAATTAAAAATCGTCCGGTCTGGTTGCCTCATTAATTCATAATGAATGAGTGAGGCAATCAGAGTTGACAAAAATAATTAATGATTCGATTGGTAGAGATCTTTCTGAGATCGATAACACAGGGATCTAGGTGGCGCTGATTCTAACCGGGTTGCGAACTGCCAAAAATTCTCCATCAAAAAAAAATTAGGTAAAATCATTTGTCGCTTAGATTTATCACTCTTAAGAAACATATGAACGCGTATAAAACGATTAATTAATTAATCTGTAACTAAGGTGTATTATTTGACATTAAAAATAGAGACCGTGAATTGATGTTGCTAGAGCCGCGGTAGCGTAATCGGTAACGTACCAGGTTAGAATTCTGGATTTCCCGGTTCGAACCCGGGCTGTGGCAATATTTTTTCACGATTTCTTTAGAAGTTAAAAATCGTCAGGTCTAGTAGCCTCATTAATTCTTAATGGATGAGTGAGGCAATCAGAGTTGACAAAAATACGTAATGATTCGATTGCTAGAGATCTTTCTGAGATCGACAACAGGGATCTAGATGGCGCTGACTCTAATCAGGATGCGAACTACCAAAAATTCTCCATCAAAAAAAAATTTGGTCAACTCATTTGTAGCTTAGATTTATCACTCGTAAGAAACATATGACCGCGTATAAAAGGGTTAATTAATTAATTTGTAACTGAGGTGTATTATTTGACATTAAAAATGGATATCGTGAATTGATGTTGCTAGAGCCGTGGTGGCGTAATTGGTAACGTACCAGGTTAGAATTCTGGAGTTCCCGGTCCAAACCCGGGCTGTGGCAATATTTTTTCACGATTTCTTCAGAAGTTAAAAATCGTCAGGTTTAGTTGCCTCATTTATTCTTAATGAATGAGTGAGGCAATCAGAGTTGACAAAAATACGTAATGATTCAATTGTTAGAGACATTTCTGAGATCGATAACATGGAGATCTAGATGGCGCTGATTCTAACCGGTTGCAAACTGCCAAAAATTCTCCATGAAAAAAAAATTTGGTAAAATCATTTGTCGCTTAGATTTATCACTCTTAAGAAACATATGAACGCGTATAAAAGGATGAATTAATTAATCTGTAACTAAAGTGTATTATTTGACATTAAAAATAGAGATCGTGAATTGATGTTGCTAGAGCCGCGGTGGCGTAATTGGTAACGTACCAGACGAGAATTCTGGAATTTCCCGTTCGAACCCAGGCTGTGGCAATATTTTTTCACGATTTCTTTAGAAGTTTAAAATCGTCAGGTCTGGTTGCCTCATTAATTCTTAATGAATGAGTGAGGCAATCAGAGTTGACAAAAATACGTAATGATTCGATTGCTAGAGATCTTTCTGAGATCGATAACACAGGGATCTAGATGGCGCTGACTCTAATCAGGATGCGAACTACCAAAAATTCTCCATCGAAAAAAAAATTTGGTCAAATCATTTGTAGCTTAGATTTATCACTCTTAAGAAACATATGACCGCGTATAAAAGGATTAATTGATTAATCTGTAACTAAGGTGTATTATTTGACATCAAAAATAGAGATCGTGAATTGATGTTGCTAGAGCCGCGGTGGCGTAATTGGTAACGTACCCGACGAGAATTCTGGAATTCCCCGTGCAAACCCGGGCTGTGGCAATATTTTTTCACGATTTCTTTAGAAGTTTAAAATCGTTAGGTCTGGCTGCCTCATTAATTGTTAATGAATAAGTGAGGCAATCAGAGTTGACAAAAATAATTAATGATTCGATTGGTAGAGATCTTTCTGAGATCGATAACACAGGGATCTAGGTGGCGCTGACTCTAACTGGGTTGCGAACTGCCGAAAATTCTCCATAAAAAAAATTTGGTCAAATCATTTGTGGCTTAGATTTATCACTCTTAAGAAACATATGACCGCGTATTAAGGGATTAATTAATTAACCTGTAACCAAGGTGTATTATTTGACATTAAAAATAGAGATCGTGAATTGATGTTGCTAGAGCCGCGGTGGCGTAATTGGTAACGTACCAGGTTAGAATTCTGGAGTTCCCGGTTCAAACCCGGGCTGTGGCAATATTTTTTCACGATTTCTTCAGAAGTTAAAAATCGTCAGGTTTAGTTGCCTCATTTATTCTTAATGAATGAGTTAAGCAATCAGAGTTGACAAAAATACGTAATGATTCGATTATTAGAGATCTTTCTGAGATCGATAACATGGGGATCTAGATGGCGCTGACTCTAACCGGTTGCAAACTGCCAAAAATTCTCCATGAAAAAAAAATTTGGTAAAATCATTTGTCGCTTAGATTTATCACTCTTAAGAAACATATGGACGCGTATAAAAGGATTAATTAATTAATATGTAACTAAGGTGTATTATTTGACATTAAAAATAGAGATCGTGAATTGATGTTGCTAGAGCCGCGGTGGCGTAATCGGTAACGTACCAGGTTAGAATTCTGGATTTCCCGGTTCGAACCCGGGCTGTGGCAATATTTTTTCACGATTTCTTTAGAAGTTAAAAATCGTCAGGTCTAGTTGCCTCATTAATTCCTAATGGATGAGTGAGGCAATCAGAGTTGACAAAAATACGTAATGATTCGCTTGCTAGAGATCTTTCTGAGATCGATAACACAGGGATCTAGATGGCGCTGACTCTAACCAGGATGCGAACTACAAAAAATTCTCCATCAAAAAAAAAATTGGTCAAATCATTTGTAGCTTAGATTTATCACTCGTAAGAAACATATGACCGCGTATAAAAGGGTTAATTAATTAAATTCTAACTGAGGTGTATTATTTGACATTAAAAATAGAGATCGCGAATTGATGTTGCTAGAGCCGTGGTGGCGTAATTGGTAACGTACCAGGTTAGAATTCTGGAGTTCCCGGTTCAAACCCGGGCTGTGGCAATATTTTTTCACGATTTCTTCAGAAGTTAAAAATCGTCAGGTTTAGTTGCCTCATTTATTCTTAATGAATGAGTGAGGCAATCAGAGTTGACAAAAATACGTAATGATTCGATTGTTAGAGATCTTTCTGAGATCGATAACACAGGGATCTAGGTGGCGCTGACTCTAACCGGGTTGCGAACTACTAAAAATTCTCCATCAAAAAAAAAATTTGGTTAAATCATTTGTCGCTTAGATTTATCACTCTTAAGAAACATATGACCGCGTATAATAGGATTAATTCATTAATGTGTAACTATGGTGTATTATTTGACATTAAAAATAGAGATCGTGAATTGATGTTGCTAGAGCCGCGGTGGCGTAATTGGTAAAGTACCAGGCTAGAATTCTGGAGTTCCCGGTTCGAACCCGCGCTGTGGCAATATTTTTTCAAGATTTCTTTAGAAGTTAAAAATCGTCAGGTTTAGATGCCTCATTTATTCGTAATGAATGAGTGAGGCAATCAGAGTTGACAAAAATACGTAATGATTCGATTGTTAGAGATCTTTCTGAGATCGATAACACAGGGATCTAGGTGGCGCTGACTCTAACCGGGCTGCGAACTACTAAAAATTCTCCATCAAAAAAAAATTTGGTGAAATCATTTGTAGCTTAGATTTATCACTCTTAAGAAACATATAACCGCGTATAATAGGATTAATTGATTAATCTGTAACTAAAGTGTATTATTTGACATTAAAAATCGAGATCGTGAATTGATGTTGCTAGAGCCGCGGTGGCGTAATTAGTAACGTACCAGACGAGAATTCTGGAATTTCCCGTTCGAACCCAGGCTGTGGCAATATTTTTTCACGATTTCTTTAGAAGTTTAAAATCGTCAGGTCTGCTTGCCTCATTAATTCTTAATGAATGAGTGAGGCAATCAGAGTTGACAAAAATACGTAATGATTCGATTGCTAGAGATCTTTCTGAGATCGATAACACAGGGATCTAGATGGCGCTTACTCTAATCAGGATGCGAACTACCAAAAATTCTCCATCGAAAAAAAAATTTGGTCAAATCATTTGTAGCTTAGATTTATCACTCTTAAGAAACATATGACCGCGTATAAAAGGATTAATTAATTAATCTGTAACTGAGGTGTATTATTTGACATTAAAAATAGAGATCGTGAATTGATGTTGCTAGAGCCGTGGTGGCGTAATTGGTAACGTACCAGGTTGGAATTCTGGAGTTCCCTGTTCGAACCCGGGCTGTGGCAATATTTTTTCACGATTTCGTCAGAAGTTAAAAATCGTCAGATTTAGTTGCCTCATTTATTCTTAATAAATGAGTGAGGCAATCAGAATTGACAAAAATACGTAATGATTCGATTGTTAGAGATCTTTCTGAGATCGATAACATAGGGATCTAGGTGGCGCTGACTCTAAGCGGATCGCGAACGGCCAAAAATTCTCCATAAAAAAAAAAATTTGGTCAAATCATTTGTCGCTTAGATTTATCACTCTTAAGAAACATATGACCGCGTATAATAGGAATAATTAATTAATGTGTAACTAAGGTGTATTATTTGACATTCAAAATAGAGATCGTGAATTGATGTTGCTAGAGCCGCGGTGTCGTAATTGGTAACGTACCAGGCTAGAATCCTGGAGTTCCCGGTTCGAACCCGCGCTGTGGCAATATTTTTTCACGATTTCTTCAGAAGTTAAAAATCGTCAGGTCTGGTTGCCTCATTAATTCTTAATGAATGAGTGAGGCAATCAGAGTTGACAAAAATAATTAATGATTCGCATGGTAGAGATCTTTCCGAGATCGATAACACAGGGATCTAGATGGCGCTGACTCTAATCACGATGCGAACTACCAAAAATTCTCCATCGAAAAAAAAATTTGGTGAAATCATTTGTAGCTTAGATTCATCACTCTTAAGAAACATATGACCGCGTATAAAAGTATTAATTAATTAATCTGTAACTGAGGTGTATTATTTGACGTTAAAAATAGAGATCGTGAATTGATGTTGCTAGAGCCGTGGTGGCGTAATTGGTAACGTACCAGGTTGGGATTCTGGAGTTCCCTGTTCGAACCCGGGCTGTGGCAATATTTATTCACGATTTCTTCAGAAGTTAAAAATCGTCAGGTTTAGTTGCCTCATTTATTCTTAATGAATGAGTGAGGCAATCAGAGTTGACAAAAATACGTAATGATTCGATTGTTAGAGATCTTTCTGAGATCGATAACACAGGGATCTAGGTAGCGCTGACTCTAACCAGGATGCGAACTGCCAAAAATTCTCTATCAAAAAAAAATTAGGTAAAATCATTTGTCGCTTAGATTTATCACTTTTAAGAAACATATGACCGCGTATAATAGGAATAATTAATTAATGTGTAACTAAGGTGTATTATTTGACAATCAAAATAGAGATCGTGAATTGATGTTGCTAGAGCCGCGGTGTCGTAATTGGTAACGTACCAGGCTAGAATCCTGGAGTTCCCGGTTCGAACCCGCGCTGTGGCAATATTTTTTCACGATTTCTTCAGAAGTTAAAAATCGTCAGGTCTGGTTGCCTCATTAATTCTTAATGAATGAGTGAGGCAATCAGAGTTGACAAAAATAATTAATGATTCGCATGGTGGAGATCTTTCCGAGATCGATAACACAGGGATCTAGGTGGCGCTGACTCTAAACGGGTTGCGAACTGCCAAAAATTCTCCATCAAAAAAAAATTTGGTGAAATCATTTGTCGCTTAGATTTATCACTCTTAAGAAACATATGACCGCGTATAAGAGGATTAATTAATTAATCTGTAACTGAAGTGTATTATTTGACATTAAAAATGAAGATCGTGAATTGATGTTGCTAGTGCCGCGGTGGCGTAATTGGTAACGTACCAGGCTAGAATTCTGGAGTTCCCGGTTCGAACCCGCGCTGTGGCAATATTTTTTCACGATTTCTTTAGAAGTTAAAAATCGTCAGGTTTAGTTTCCTCATTTATTCTTAATGAATGAGTGAGGCAATCAGAGTTGACAAAAATACGTAATGATTCGATTGTTATAGATCTTTCTGAGATCGATAACACAGGGATCTAGGTGGCGCTGACTCTAACCGGGTTGCGAACTACTAAAAATTCTCCATCAAAAAAAAAATTTGGTTAAATCATTTGTCGCTTAGATTTATCACTCTTAAGAAACATATGACCGCGTATAATAGGATTAATTCATTAATGTGTAACTATGGTGTATTATTTGACATTAAAAATAGAGATCGTGAATTGATGTTGCTAGAGCCGCGGTGGCGTAATTGGTAAAGTACCAGGCTAGAATTCTGGAGTTCCCGGTTCGAACCCGCGCTGTGGCAATATTTTTTCAAGATTTCTTTAGAAGTTAAAAATCGTCAGGTTTAGTTGCCTCATTTATTCGTAATGAATGAGTGAGGCAATCAGAGTTGACAAAAATACGTAATGATTCGATTGTTAGAGATCTTTCTGAGATCGATAACACAGGGATCTAGGTGGCGCTGACTCTAACCGGGCTGCGAACTACTAAAAATTCTCCATCAAAAAAAAATTTGGTGAAATCATTTGTAGCTTAGATTTATCACTCTTAAGAAACATATAACCGCGTATAATAGGATTAATTGATTAATCTGTAACTAAAGTGTATTATTTGACATTAAAAATCGAGATCGTGAATTGATGTTGCTAGAGCCGCGGTGGCGTAATTAGTAACGTACCAGACGAGAATTCTGGAATTTCCCGTTCGAACCCAGGCTGTGGCAATATTTTTTCACGATTTCTTTAGAAGTTTAAAATCGTCAGGTCTGCTTGCCTCATTAATTCTTAATGAATGAGTGAGGCAATCAGAGTTGACAAAAATACGTAATGATTCGATTGCTAGAGATCTTTCTGAGATCGATAACACAGGGATCTAGATGGCGCTTACTCTAATCAGGATGCGAACTACCAAAAATTCTCCATCGAAAAAAAAATTTGGTCAAATCATTTGTAGCTTAGATTTATCACTCTTAAGAAACATATGACCGCGTATAAAAGGATTAATTAATTAATCTGTAACTGAGGTGTATTATTTGACATTAAAAATAGAGATCGTGAATTGATGTTGCTAGAGCCGTGGTGGCGTAATTGGTAACGTACCAGGTTGGAATTCTGGAGTTCCCTGTTCGAACCCGGGCTGTGGCAATATTTTTTCACGATTTCGTCAGAAGTTAAAAATCGTCAGATTTAGTTGCCTCATTTATTCTTAATAAATGAGTGAGGCAATCAGAATTGACAAAAATACGTAATGATTCGATTGTTAGAGATCTTTCTGAGATCGATAACATAGGGATCTAGGTGGCGCTGACTCTAAGCGGATCGCGAACGGCCAAAAATTCTCCATAAAAAAAAAAATTTGGTCAAATCATTTGTCGCTTAGATTTATCACTCTTAAGAAACATATGACCGCGTATAATAGGAATAATTAATTAATGTGTAACTAAGGTGTATTATTTGACATTCAAAATAGAGATCGTGAATTGATGTTGCTAGAGCCGCGGTGTCGTAATTGGTAACGTACCAGGCTAGAATCCTGGAGTTCCCGGTTCGAACCCGCGCTGTGGCAATATTTTTTCACGATTTCTTCAGAAGTTAAAAATCGTCAGGTCTGGTTGCCTCATTAATTCTTAATGAATGAGTGAGGCAATCAGAGTTGACAAAAATAATTAATGATTCGCATGGTAGAGATCTTTCCGAGATCGATAACACAGGGATCTAGATGGCGCTGACTCTAATCACGATGCGAACTACCAAAAATTCTCCATCGAAAAAAAAATTTGGTGAAATCATTTGTAGCTTAGATTCATCACTCTTAAGAAACATATGACCGCGTATAAAAGTATTAATTAATTAATCTGTAACTGAGGTGTATTATTTGACGTTGAAAATAGAGATCGTGAATTGATGTTGCTAGAGCCGTGGTGGCGTAATTGGTAACGTACCAGGTTGGGATTCTGGAGTTCCCTGTTCGAACCCGGGCTGTGGCAATATTTATTCACGATTTCTTCAGAAGTTAAAAATCGTCAGGTTTAGTTGCCTCATTTATTCTTAATGAATGAGTGAGGCAATCAGAGTTGACAAAAATACGTAATGATTCGATTGTTAGAGATCTTTCTGAGATCCATAACACAGGGATCTAGGTAGCGCTGACTCTAACCAGGATGCGAACTGCCAAAAATTCTCTATCAAAAAAAAATTAGGTAAAATCATTTGTCGCTTAGATTTATCACTTTTAAGAAACATATGACCGCGTATAATAGGAATAATTAATTAATGTGTAACTAAGGTGTATTATTTGACAATCAAAATAGCGATCGTGAATTGATGTTGCTAGAGCCGCGGTGTCGTAATTGGTAACGTACCAGGCTAGAATCCTGGAGTTCCCGGTTCGAACCCGCGCTGTGGCAATATTTTTTCACGATTTCTTCAGAAGTTAAAAATCGTCAGGTCTGGTTGCCTCATTAATTCTTAATGAATGAGTGAGGCAATCAGAGTTGACAAAAATAATTAATGATTCGCATGGTGGAGATCTTTCCGAGATCGATAACACAGGGATCTAGGTGGCGCTGACTCTAAACGGGTTGCGAACTGCCAAAAATTCTCCATCAAAAAAAAATTTGGTGAAATCATTTGTCGCTTAGATTTATCACTCTTAAGAAACATATGACCGCGTATAAGAGGATTAATTAATTAATCTGTAACTGAAGTGTATTATTTGACATTAAAAATGAAGATCGTGAATTGATGTTGCTAGTGCCGCGGTGGCGTAATTGGTAACGTACCAGGCTAGAATTCTGGAGTTCCCGGTTCGAACCCGCGCTGTGGCAATATTTTTTCACGATTTCTTTAGAAGTTAAAAATCGTCAGGTTTAGTTTCCTCATTTATTCTTAATGAATGAGTGAGGCAATCAGAGTTGACAAAAATACGTAATGATTCGATTGTTATAGATCTTTCTGAGATCGATAACACAGGGATCTAGGTGGCGCTGACTCTAACCGGGTTGCGAACTACTAAAAATTCTCCATCAAAAAAAAATTTGGTGAAATCATTTGTAGCTTAGATTTATCATTCTTAAGAAACATATAACCGCGTATAATAGGATGAATTGATTAATCTGTAACTAAGGTGTATTATTTGACATTCAAAATAGAGATCGTAAATTGATGTTGCTAGAGCCGCAGTGGCGTAATTGGTAACGTACCAGACGAGAATTCTGGAATTTCCCGTTCGAACCCGGGCTGTGGCAATATTTTTCCACGATTTCTTTAGAAGTTTAAAATCGTCAGTTCTGGTTGCCTCAATAATTCTTAATGAATGAGTGAGGCAATCAGAGTTGACAAAAATACGTAATGATTCGATTGCTAGAGATGTTTCTGAGATCGATAACACAGGGATCTAGATGTCGCTGACTCTAATCATAATGCGAACTACCAAAAATTCTCCATCGAAAAAAAAATTTGGTCAAATCATTTGTAGCTTAGATTTATCACTCTTAATAAACATATGACCGCGTATAAAAGGATTAATTAATAATGCTGTAACTGAGGTGTATTATTTGACATTAAAAATAGAGATCGTGAATTGATGTTGCTAGAGCCGCGGTAGCGTAATTGGTAACGTACCAGACGAGAATTCTGGAAATTCCCGTTCGAACCCGGGCTGTGGCAATATTTTTCCACGATTTCTTTAGAAGTTTAAAATCGTCAGGTCTGGTTGCCTCATTAATTCTTAATGAATGAGTGAGGTAATCAGAGTTGACAAAAATACGTAATGATTCGATTGCTAGAGATCTTTCTGAGATCGATAACACAGGGATCTAGATGGCGCTGACTCTAATCACGATGCGAACTACCAAAAATTCTCCATCGAAAAAAAAATTTGGTGAAATCATTTGTAGCTTAGATTCATCACTCTTAAGAAACATATGACCGCGTATAAAAGTATTAATTAATTAATCTGTAACTGAGGTGTATTATTTGACGTTAAAAATAGAGATCGTGAATTGATGTTGCTAGAGCCGTGGTGGCGTAATTGGTAACGTACCAGGTTGGGATTCTGGAGTTCCCTGTTCGAACCCGGGCTGTGGCAATATTTATTCACGATTTCTTCAGAAGTTAAAAATCGTCAGGTTTAGTTGCCTCATTTATTCTTAATGAATGAGTGAGGCAATCAGAGTTGACAAAAATACGTAATGATTCGATTGTTAGAGATCTTTCTGAGATCGATAACACAGGGATCTAGGTAGCGCTGACTCTAACCAGGATGCGAACTGCCAAAAATTCTCTATCAAAAAAAAATTAGGTAAAATCATTTGTCGCTTAGATTTATCACTCTTAAGAAACATATGAACGCGTATAAAAGGATTAATTAATTAATCTGTAACTAAGGTGTATTATTTGACATTAAAAATAGAGACCGTGAATTGATGTTGCTAGAGTCGTGGTGACGTGATTGGTAACGTACCAGGTTAGAATTCAGGAGTTCCCGGTTCGAACACGGGCTGTGGCAATATTTTTTCACCATTTCTTCAGAAGTTAAAAATCGTCAGGTTTAGTTGCCTCATTTATTCTTAATGAATAAGTGAGGCAATCAGAGTTAACAAAAATACGTAATGTTTCGAGTGTTAGACATCTTTCTGAGATCGATAACATAGGGATCTAGGTGGCGCTGACTCTAACCGGGTTGCGAACTGCCAAAAATTCTCCATCGAAAAAAAAAATTTGGTCAAATCATTTGTCGCTTAGATTTATCACTCTTAAGAAACATTTGACCGCGTATAATAGGATTAATTAATTAATGTGTAACTAAGGTGTATTATTTGACATTAAAAACAGAGATCGTGAATTGATGTTGCTAGAGCCGCGGTGGCGTAATTGGTAACGTACCAGGCTAGAATTCTGGAGTTCCCGGTTCGAACCCGCGCTGTGGCAATATTTTTTCACGATTTCTTTAGAAGTTTAAAATCGTCAGGTCTGGTTGCCTCATTAATTCTTAATGAATGAGTGAGGCAATCAGAGTTGACAAAAATACGTAATGATTCGATTGTTATAGATCTTTCTGAGATCGATAACACAGGGATCTAGGTGGCGCTGACTCTAATCAGGATGCGAACTACCAAAAATTCTCCATCGAAAAAAAAATTTGGTCAAATCATTTGTAGCTTAGATTTATCACTCTTAAGAAACATATGACCGCGTATATAAGGATTGATTAATTAATCTGTAACTGAGGTGTATTATTTGACATTAAAAATAGAGATCGTGAATTGATGTTGCTAGAGCCGTGGTGGCGTAATTGGTAACGTACCAGGTTGGAATTCTGGAGTTCCCTGTTCGAACCCGGGCTGTGGCAATATTTTTTCACGATTTCGTCAGAAGTTAAAAATCGTCAGATTTAGTTGCCTCATTTATTCTTAATGAATGAGTGAGGCAATCAGAATTGACAAAAATACGTAATGATTCGATTGTTAGAGATCTTTCTGAGATCGATAACATAGGGATCTAGGTGGCGCTGACTCTAAGCGGATTGCGAACAGCCAAAAATTCTCCATAAAAATAAAAATTTGGTCAAATCATTTGTCGCTTAGATTTATCACTCTTAAGAAACATATGACCGCGTATAATAGGAATAATTAATTAATGTGTAACTAAGGTGTATTATTTGACATTCAAAATAGAGATCGTGAATTGATGTTGCTAGAGCCGCGGTGTCGTAATTGGTAACGTACCAGGCTAGAATCCTGGAGTTCCCGGTTCGAACCCGCGCTGTGGCAATATTTTTTCACGATTTCTTCAGAAGTTAAAAATCGTCAGGTCTGGTTGCCTCATTAATTCTTAATGAATGAGTGAGGCAATCAGAGTTGACAAAAATAATTAATGATTCGCATGGTAGAGATCTTTCCGAGATCGATAACACAGGGATCTAGGTGGCGCTGACTCTAAACGGGTTGCGAACTGCCAAAAATTCTCCATCAAAAAAAAATTTGGTGAAATCATTTGTCGCTTAGATTTATCACTCTTAAGAAACATATGACCGCGTATAATAGGATTAATTAATTAATCTGTAACTGAAGTGTATTATTTGACATTAAAAATGAAGATCGTGAATTGATGTTGCTAGTGCCGCGGTGGCGTAATTGGTAACGTACCAGGCTAGAATTCTGGAGTTCCCGGTTCGAACCCGCGCTGTGGCAATATTTTTTCACGATTTCTTTAGAAGTTCAAAATCGTCAGGTTTAGTTTCCTCATTTATTCTTAATGAATGAGTGAGGCAATCAGAGTTGACAAAAATACGTAATGATTCGATTGTTATAGATCTTTCTGGGATCGATCGAACACAGGGATCTAGGTGGCGCTGACTCTAACCGGGTTGCGAACTACTAAAAATTCTCCATCAAAAAAATATTTGGTTTAATCATTTGTAGCTTAGATTTATCACTCTTAAGAAACATATAACCGCGTATAATAGGATTAATTGATTAATCTGTAACTAAGGTGTATTATTTGACATTAAAAATAGAGATCGTAAATTGATGTTGCTAGAGCCGCAGTGGCGTAATTGGTAACGTACCAGACGAGAATTCTGGAATTTCCCGTTCGAACCCGGGCTGTGGCAATATTTTTCCACGATTTCTTTAGAAGTTTAAAATCGTCAGTTCTGGTTGCCTCAATAATTCTTAATGAATGAGTGAGGCAATCAGAGTTGACAAAAATACGTAATGATTCGATTGCTAGAGATCTTTCTGAGATCGATAACACAGGGATCTAGATGGCGCTGACTCTAATCATAATGCGAACTACCAAAAATTCTCCATCGAAAAAAAAATTTGGTCAAATCATTTGTACCTTAGATTTATCACTCTTAAGAAACATATGACCGCGTATAAAAGGATTAATTAATAATTCTGTAACTGAGGTGTATTATTTGACATTAAAAATAGAGATCGTGAATTGATGTTGCTAGAGCCGTGGTGGCGTAATTGGTAACGTACCAGGCTAGAATTCTGGAGTTCCCGGTTCGAACCCGCGCTGTGGCAATATTTTTTCACGATTTCTTCAGAAGTTAAAAATCGTCAGGTTTAGTTGCCTCATTTATTCTTAATGAATGAGTGAGTCAATCAGAGTTGACAAAAATAATTAATGATTCGATTGGTAGAGATCTTTCTAGAATCTAGAAGAATTTATCACTCTTAAGAAACATATGAACGCGTATAAAAGGATTGATTAATTAATTCGTAACTGAGGTGTATTATTTGACATTAAAAATAGAGATCTTGAATTGATGTTGCTAGAGCCATGGTGACGTGATTGGTAACGTACCAGGTTAGAATTCAGGAGTTCCCGGTTCGAACACGGGCTGTGGCAATATTTTTTCACTATTTCTTCAGAAGTTAAAAATCGTCAGGTTTAGTTGCCTCATTTATTCTTAATGAATAAGTGAGGCAATCAGAGTTGACAAAAATACGTAATGATTCGATTCTTAGACATCTTTCTGAGATCGATAACATAGGGATCTAGGTGGCGCTGACTCTAACCGGGTTGCGAACTGCCAAAAATTCTCCATCAAAAAAAAAATTTGGTTAAATCATTTGTCGCTTAGATTTATCACTCTTAAGAAACATATGACCTCGTATAATAGGATTAATTAATTAATCTGTAACTAAGGTGTATTATTTGACATTAAAAATAGAGATCGTGAATTGATGTTGCTAGAGCCGCGGTGGCGTAATTGGTAACGTACCAGGCTAGAATTCTGGAGTTCCCGGATCGAACCCGCGCTGTGGCAATATTTTTTCACGATTTCTTTAGAAGTTAAAAATCGTCAGGTTTAGTTGCCTCATTTATTCGTAATGAATGAGTGAGGCAATCAGAGTTGACAAAAATACGTAATGATTCGATTGTTAGAGATCTTTCTGAGATCGATAACATAGGGATCTAGGTGGCGCTGACTCTAACCGGGCTGCGAACTGCCAAAAATTCTCCATCAAAAAAAAAATTTGGTCAAATCATTTGTCGCTTAGATTTATCGCTCTTAAGAAACATATGACCGCGTATAATAGGATTAATTTATTAATGTGTAACTAAGGTGTTTTTTTCGACATTAAAAATAGAGATCGTGAAGTGATGTTGCTAGAGCCACGGTGGCGTAATTTGTAACGTACCAGGCTAGAATTCTGGAGTTCCCGGTTCGAACCCGCGCTGTGGCAATATTTTTTTACGATTTCTTTAGAAGTTAAAAATCGTCAGGTTTAGTTTCCTCATTTATTCTTAATGAATGAGTGAGGCAATCAGAGTTGACAAAAATACGTCGTGATTCGATTGTTAGAGATCTTTCTGAGATCGATAACACAGGGATCTAGGTGGCGCTGACTCTGACCGAGTTGCAAACTACTAAAAATTCTCCATCAAAAAAAAATTTGGTGAAATCATTTGTAGCTTAGATTTATCACTCTTAAGAAACATATAACCGCGTATAATAGGATTAATTGATTAATCTGTAACTAAGGTGTATTATTTGACATTAAAAATAGAGATCGTGAATTGATGTTGCTAGAGCCGCGGTAGCGTAATTGGTAACGTACCAGACGAGAATTCTGGAAATTCCCGTTCGAACCCGGGCTGTGGCAATATTTTTCCACGATTTCTTTAGAAGTTTAAAATCGTCAGGTCTGGTTGCCTCATTAATTCTTAATGAATGAGTGAGGTAATCAGAGTTGACAAAAATACGTAATGATTCGATTGCTAGAGATCTTTCTGAGATCGATAACACAGGGATCTAGATGGCGCTGACTCTAATCACGATGCGAACTATCATAAATTCTCCATCGAAAAAAAAATTTGGTGAAATCATTTGTAGCTTAGATTCATCACTCTTAAGAAACATATGACCGCGTATAAAAGTATTAATTAATTAATCTGTAACTGAGGTGTATTATTTGACGTTAAAAATAGAGATCGTGAATTGATGTTGCTAGAGCCGTGGTGGCGTAATTGGTAACGTACCAGGCTAGAATTCTGGAGTTCCCGGTTCGAACCCGCGCTGTGGCAATATTTTTTCACGATTTATTCAGAAGTTAAAAATCTTCAGGTCTGGTTGCCTCATTAATTCTTAATGAATGAGTGAGGTAATCAGAGTTGACAAAAATACGTAATGATTCGATTGCTAGAGATCTTTCTCAGATCGATAACACAGGGATCTAGATGGCGCTGACTCTAATCACGATGCGAACTACCAAAAATTCTCCATCGAAAAAAAAATTTGGTGAAATCATTTGTAGCTTAGATTCATCACTCTTAAGAAACATATGACCGCGTATAAAAGTATTAATTAATTAATCTGTAACTGAGGTGTATTATTTGACGTTAAAAATAGAGATCGTGAATTGATGTTGCTAGAGCCGTGGTGGCGTAATTGGTAACGTACCAGGTTGGGATTCTGGAGTTCCCTGTTCGAACCCGGGCTGTGGCAATATTTATTCACGATTTCTTCAGAAGTTAAAAATCGTCAGGTTTGGTTGCCTCATTTATTCTTAATGAATGAGTGAGGCAATCAGAATTGACAAAAATACGTAATGATTCGATTGTTAGAGATCCTTCTGAGATCGATAACACAGGGATCTAGGTAGCGCTGACTCTAACCAGGATGCGAACTACCAAAAATTTTCCATCAAAAAAAAATTTGGTCAAATCATTTGTAGCTTAGCTTTATCACTCGTAAGAAACATATGACCGGGTATAAAAGGATTGATTAATTCATTTGTACCTGAGGTGTATTATTTGACATTAAAAATAGAGATCTTGAATTGATGTTGCTAGAGCCATGGTGACGTGATTGGTAACGTACCCGGTTAGAATTCAGGAGTTCCCGGTTCGAACACGGGCTGTGGCAATATTTTTTCACCATTTCTTCAGAAGTTAAAAATCGTCAGGTTTAGTTGCCTCATTTATTCTTAATGAATAAGTGAGGAAATCAGAGTTAACAAAATTACGTAATGATTCGATTGTTAGACATCTTTCTGAGATCGATAACACAGGGATCTAGGTGGCGCTGACTCTGACCGAGTTGCAAACTACTAAAAATTCTCCATCAAAAAAAAATTTGGTGAAATCATTTGTCGCTTAGATTTATCACTTTTAAGAAACATATGACCGCGTATAATAGGATTAATTAATTAATCTGTAACTGAAGTGTATTATTTGACATTAAAAATGAAGATCGTGAATTGATGTTGCTAGTGCCGCGGTGGCGTAATTGGTAACGTACCAGGCTAGAATTCTGGAGTTCCCGGTTCGAACCCGCGCTGTGGCAATATTTTTTCACGATTTCTTTAGAAGTTCAAAATCGTCAGGTTTAGTTTCCTCATTTATTCTTAATGAATGAGTGAGGCAATCAGAGTTGACAAAAATACGTAATGATTCGATTGTTATAGATCTTTCTGGGATCGATCGAACACAGGGATCTAGGTGGCGCTGACTCTAACCGGGTTGCGAACTACTAAAAATTCTCCATCAAAAAAATATTTGGTTTAATCATTTGTAGCTTAGATTTATCACTCTTAAGAAACATATAACCGCGTATAATAGGATTAATTGATTAATCTGTAACTAAGGTGTATTATTTGACATTAAAAATAGAGATCGTAAATTGATGTTGCTAGAGCCGCAGTGGCGTAATTGGTAACGTACCAGACGAGAATTCTGGAATTTCCCGTTCGAACCCGGGCTGTGGCAATATTTTTCCACGATTTCTTTAGAAGTTTAAAATCGTCAGTTCTGGTTGCCTCAATAATTCTTAATGAATGAGTGAGGCAATCAGAGTTGACAAAAATACGTAATGATTCGATTGCTAGAGATCTTTCTGAGATCGATAACACAGGGATCTAGATGGCGCTGACTCTAATCATAATGCGAACTACCAAAAATTCTCCATCGAAAAAAAAATTTGGTCAAATCATTTGTACCTTAGATTTATCACTCTTAAGAAACATATGACCGCGTATAAAAGGATTAATTAATAATTCTGTAACTGAGGTGTATTATTTGACATTAAAAATAGAGATCGTGAATTGATGTTGCTAGAGCCGTGGTGGCGTAATTGGTAACGTACCAGGCTAGAATTCTGGAGTTCCCGGTTCGAACCCGCGCTGTGGCAATATTTTTTCACGATTTCTTCAGAAGTTAAAAATCGTCAGGTTTAGTTGCCTCATTTATTCTTAATGAATGAGTGAGTCAATCAGAGTTGACAAAAATAATTAATGATTCGATTGGTAGAGATCTTTCTAGAATCTAGAAGAATTTATCACTCTTAAGAAACATATGAACGCGTATAAAAGGATTGATTAATTAATTCGTAACTGAGGTGTATTATTTGACATTAAAAATAGAGATCTTGAATTGATGTTGCTAGAGCCATGGTGACGTGATTGGTAACGTACCAGGTTAGAATTCAGGAGTTCCCGGTTCGAACACGGGCTGTGGCAATATTTTTTCACTATTTCTTCAGAAGTTAAAAATCGTCAGGTTTAGTTGCCTCATTTATTCTTAATGAATAAGTGAGGCAATCAGAGTTGACAAAAATACGTAATGATTCGATTCTTAGACATCTTTCTGAGATCGATAACATAGGGATCTAGGTGGCGCTGACTCTAACCGGGTTGCGAACTGCCAAAAATTCTCCATCAAAAAAAAAATTTGGTTAAATCATTTGTCGCTTAGATTTATCACTCTTAAGAAACATATGACCTCGTATAATAGGATTAATTAATTAATCTGTAACTAAGGTGTATTATTTGACATTAAAAATAGAGATCGTGAATTGATGTTGCTAGAGCCGCGGTGGCGTAATTGGTAACGTACCAGGCTAGAATTCTGGAGTTCCCGGATCGAACCCGCGCTGTGGCAATATTTTTTCACGATTTCTTTAGAAGTTAAAAATCGTCAGGTTTAGTTGCCTCATTTATTCGTAATGAATGAGTGAGGCAATCAGAGTTGACAAAAATACGTAATGATTCGATTGTTAGAGATCTTTCTGAGATCGATAACATAGGGATCTAGGTGGCGCTGACTCTAACCGGGCTGCGAACTGCCAAAAATTCTCCATCAAAAAAAAAATTTGGTCAAATCATTTGTCGCTTAGATTTATCGCTCTTAAGAAACATATGACCGCGTATAATAGGATTAATTTATTAATGTGTAACTAAGGTGTTTTTTTCGACATTAAAAATAGAGATCGTGAATTGATGTTGCTAGAGCCACGGTGGCGTAATTTGTAACGTACCAGGCTAGAATTCTGGAGTTCCCGGTTCGAACCCGCGCTGTGGCAATATTTTTTTACGATTTCTTTAGAAGTTAAAAATCGTCAGGTTTAGTTTCCTCATTTATTCTTAATGAATGAGTGAGGCAATCAGAGTTGACAAAAATACGTCGTGATTCGATTGTTAGAGATCTTTCTGAGATCGATAACACAGGGATCTAGGTGGCGCTGACTCTGACCGAGTTGCAAACTACTAAAAATTCTCCATCAAAAAAAAATTTGGTGAAATCATTTGTAGCTTAGATTTATCACTCTTAAGAAACATATAACCGCGTATAATAGGATTAATTGATTAATCTGTAACTAAGGTGTATTATTTGACATTAAAAATAGAGATCGTGAATTGATGTTGCTAGAGCCGCGGTAGCGTAATTGGTAACGTACCAGACGAGAATTCTGGAAATTCCCGTTCGAACCCGGGCTGTGGCAATATTTTTCCACGATTTCTTTAGAAGTTTAAAATCGTCAGGTCTGGTTGCCTCATTAATTCTTAATGAATGAGTGAGGTAATCAGAGTTGACAAAAATACGTAATGATTCGATTGCTAGAGATCTTTCTGAGATCGATAACACAGGGATCTAGATGGCGCTGACTCTAATCACGATGCGAACTATCATAAATTCTCCATCGAAAAAAAAATTTGGTGAAATCATTTGTAGCTTAGATTCATCACTCTTAAGAAACATATGACCGCGTATAAAAGTATTAATTAATTAATCTGTAACTGAGGTGTATTATTTGACGTTAAAAATAGAGATCGTGAATTGATGTTGCTAGAGCCGTGGTGGCGTAATTGGTAACGTACCAGGCTAGAATTCTGGAGTTCCCGGTTCGAACCCGCGCTGTGGCAATATTTTTTCACGATTTATTCAGAAGTTAAAAATCTTCAGGTCTGGTTGCCTCATTAATTCTTAATGAATGAGTGAGGTAATCAGAGTTGACAAAAATACGTAATGATTCGATTGCTAGAGATCTTTCTCAGATCGATAACACAGGGATCTAGATGGCGCTGACTCTAATCACGATGCGAACTACCAAAAATTCTCCATCGAAAAAAAAATTTGGTGAAATCATTTGTAGCTTAGATTCATCACTCTTAAGAAACATATGACCGCGTATAAAAGTATTAATTAATTAATCTGTAACTGAGGTGTATTATTTGACGTTAAAAATAGAGATCGTGAATTGATGTTGCTAGAGCCGTGGTGGCGTAATTGGTAACGTACCAGGTTGGGATTCTGGAGTTCCCTGTTCGAACCCGGGCTGTGGCAATATTTATTCACGATTTCTTCAGAAGTTAAAAATCGTCAGGTTTGGTTGCCTCATTTATTCTTAATGAATGAGTGAGGCAATCAGAATTGACAAAAATACGTAATGATTCGATTGTTAGAGATCCTTCTGAGATCGATAACACAGGGATCTAGGTAGCGCTGACTCTAACCAGGATGCGAACTACCAAAAATTTTCCATCAAAAAAAAATTTGGTCAAATCATTTGTAGCTTAGCTTTATCACTCGTAAGAAACATATGACCGGGTATAAAAGGATTGATTAATTCATTTGTACCTGAGGTGTATTATTTGACATTAAAAATAGAGATCTTGAATTGATGTTGCTAGAGCCATGGTGACGTGATTGGTAACGTACCCGGTTAGAATTCAGGAGTTCCCGGTTCGAACACGGGCTGTGGCAATATTTTTTCACCATTTCTTCAGAAGTTAAAAATCGTCAGGTTTAGTTGCCTCATTTATTCTTAATGAATAAGTGAGGAAATCAGAGTTAACAAAATTACGTAATGATTCGATTGTTAGACATCTTTCTGAGATCGATAACATAGGGATCTAGGTGGCGCTGACTCTAACCGGGTTGCGAACTGCCAAAAATTCTCCATCAAAAAAAAAATTTGGTCAAATCATTTGTCGCTTAGATTTATCACTCTTAAGGAACATATGACCGCGTATAATAGGATTAATTAATTAATGTGTAACTAAGGTGTATTATTTGACATTAAAAATAGAGACCGTGAATTGATGTTGCTAGAGCCGCAGTAGCGTAATCGGTAACAGACCAGGTTACAATTCTGGATTTCCCGATTCGAACCCGGGCTGTGGCAATATTTTTTCACGATTTCTTTAGAAGTTATAAATCGTCAGGTCTAGTTGCCTCATTAATTCTTAATGGATGAGTGAGGCTATCAGAGTTGACAAAAATACGTAATGATTCGATTGCTAGAGATCTTTCTGAGATCGATAACACAGGGATCTAGATAGCGCTGACTCTAACCAGGATGCGAACTACCAAAAATTTTCCATCAAAAAAGAATTTGGTCAAATCATTTGTAGCTTAGATTTATCACTCGTAAGAAACATATGACCGCGTATAAAAGGATTGATTAATTAATTTGTAACTGAGGTGTATTATTTGACATTAAAAATAGAGATTTTGAATTGATGTTGCTAGAGCCGTGGTGACGTGATTGGTAACGTGCCAGGTTAGAATTCAGGAGTTCCCGGTTCGAACACGGGCTATGGCAATATTTTTTCACGATTTCTTTAGAAGTTAAAAATCGTCAGGTTTAGTTGCCTCATCTATTCTTAATGAATGAGTGAGGCAATCAGAGTTGACAAAAATACGTAATGATTCGATTGTTAGAGATCTTTCTGAGATCGACAACATAGGGATCTAGGTGGCGCTGACTCTAACCGGGTTGCGAACTGCCAAAAAATCTCCATCAAAAAAAAAATTTGGTCAAATCATTTGTCGCTTAGATGTATCGCTCTTAAGAAACATATCACCGCGTATAAAAGGATTAATTAATTAATCTGTAACTGAGGTGTATTTTTTGACATTAAAAATAGAGATCGTGAATTGATGTTGCTAGAGCCGCGGTGGCGTAATTTGTAACGTACCAGGCTAGAATTCTGGAGTTCCCGGTTCGAACCCGCGCTGTGGCAATATTTTTTCACGATTTCTTTAGAAGTTATAAATCGTCAGGTTTAGTTTCCTCATTTATTCTTAATGAATGAGTGAGGCAATCAGAGTTGACAAAAATACGTAATGATTCGATTGTTAGAGATCTTTCTGAGATCGATAACACAGGGATCTAGGTAGCGCTGACTCTAACCGGGTTGCGAACTGCCGAAAATTCTCCATAAAAAAAAATTGGTCAAATCATTTGTGGCTTAGATTTATCACTCTTAAGAAACATATGACCGCGTATAAAGGGATTAATTAATTAATCTGTAACTAAGGTGTATGATTTGACATTAAAAATAGAGATCGTGAATTGATGTTGCTAGAGCCGCGGTGGCATAATTGGTAACGTACCAGACGAGAATTCTGGAATTTCCCGTTCGAACCCAGGCTGTGGCAATATTTTTTCACGATTTCTTTAGAAGTTTAAAATCGTCAGGTCTGGTTGCCTCATTAATTCTTAATGAATGAGTGAGGCAATCAGAGTTGACAAAAATACGTAATGATTCGATTGCTAGAGATCTTTCTGAGATCGATAACACAGGGATCTAGATGGCGCTGACTCTAATCAGGATGCGAACTACCAAAAATTCTCCATCGAAAAAAAAATTTGGTCAAATCATTTGTAGCTTAGATTTATCGCTCTTAAGAAACATATGACCGCGTATAATAGGAATAATTAATTAATGTGTAACTAAGGTGTATTATTTGACATTCAAAATAGAGATCGTGAATTGATGTTGCTAGAGCCGCGGTGTCGTAATTGGTAACGTACCAGGCTAGAATCCTGGTGTTCCCGGTTCGAACCCGCGCTATAGCAATATTTTTTCACGATTTCTTCAGAAGTTAAAAATCGTCAGGTCTGGTTGCCTCATTAATTCTTAATGAATGAGTGAGGCAATCAGAGTTGACAAAAATAATTAATGATTCGCATGGTAGAGATCTTTCCGAGATCGATAACACAGGGATCTAGGTGGCGCTGACTCTAAACGGGTTGCGAACTGCCAAAAATTCTCCTTAAAAAAAAAATTTGGTGAAATCATTTGTCGCTTAGATTTATCACTCTTAAGTAACATATGACCGCGTATAATGGGATTAATTAATTAATCTGTAACTGAAGTGTATTATTTGACATTAAAAATAGAGATCGTGAATTGATGTTGCTAGAGCCGCGGTGGCGTAATTGGTAACGTACCAGGCTAGAATTCTGGAGTTCCCGGTTCGAACCCGCGCTGTGGCAATATTTTTTCACGATTTCTTTAGAAGTTAAAAATCGTCAGGTTGAGTTTCCTTATTTATTCTTAATGAATGAGTGAAGCAATCAGAGTTGACAAAAATACGTAATGATTCGATTGTTATAGATCTTTCTGAGATCGATAACACAGGGATCTAGGTGGCGCTGACTCTAATCAGGATGCGAACTACCAAAAATTCTCCATCGAAAAAAAAATTTGGTCAAATCATTTCTAGCTTAGATTTATCACTCTTAAGAAACATATGACCGCGTATAAAAGGATTGATTAATTAATCTGTAACTGAGGTGTATTATTTGACATTAAAAATAGAGATCGTGAATTGATGTTGCTAGAGCCGTGGTGGCGTAATTGGTAACGTACCAGGTTGGAATTCTGGAGTTCCCTGTTCGAACCCGGGCTGTGGCAATATTTTTTCACGATTTCGTCAGAAGTTAAAAATCGTCAGATTTAGTTGCCTCATTTATTCTTAATGAATGAGTGAGTCAATCAGAGTTGACAAAAATAATTAATGATTCGATTGGTAGAGATCTTTCTGAGATCGATAACACAGGGATCTAGGTAGCACTGATTCTAACCGGGTTTCGAACTGCCAAAAATTCTCCATCAAAAAAAAATTAGGTAAAATCATTTGTCGCTTAGATTTATCTCTCTTAAGAAACATATGAATGCGTATAAAAGGATTAATTAATTAATCTGTAACTAAGGTGTATTATTTGACATTAAAAATGGAGACCGTGAATTGATGTTGCTAGAGCCGCGGTAGCGTAATCGGTAACGTACCAGGTTAGAATTCTGGATTTCCCGGTTCGAACCCGGGCTGTGGCAATATTTTTTCACGATTTCTTTAGAAGTTAAAAATCGTCAGGTCTAGTTGCCTCATTAATTCTCAATGAATGAGTGAGGCAATCAGAGTTGACAAAAATACGTAATGATTCGATTGCTAGAGATCTTTCTGACATCGATAACACAGGGATCTAGATAGCGCTGACTCTAACCAGGATGCGAACTACCAAAAATTTTCCATCAAAAAAAAATTTGGTCAAATCATTTGTAGCTTAGATTTATCACTCTTAAGAAACATATGACCGCGTATAAAAGGATTAATTAATTAATCTGTAACTGAGGTGTATTATTTGACATTAAAAATAGAGATCGTGAATTGATGTTGCTAGAGCTGTGGTAGCGTAATTGGTAACGTACCAGGTTGGAATTCTGGAGTTCCCTGTTCGAACCCGGGCTGTGACAATATTTTTTCACGATTTCGTCAGAAGTTAAAAATCGTCAGGTTTAGTTGCCTCATTTATTCTTAATGAATGAGTGAGGCAATCAGAATTGACAAAAATACGTAATGATTCGATTGTTAGAGATCTTTCTGAGATCGATAACATAGGGATCTAGGTGGCACTGACTCTAAGCGGATTGCGAACGGCCAAAAATTCTCCATAAAAAAAAAATTTGGTCAAATCATTTGTCGCTTAGATTTATCACTCTTAAGAAACATATGACCGCGTATAATAGGAATAATTAATTAATGTGTAACTAAGGTGTATTATTTGACATTCAAAATAGAGATCGTGAATTGATGTTGCTAGAGCCGCGGTGTCGTAATTGGTAACGTACCAGGCTAGAATCCTGGTGTTCCCGGTTCGAACCCGCGCTATAGCAATATTTTTTCACGATTTCTTCAGAAGTTAAAAATCGTCAGGTCTGGTTGCCTCATTAATTCTTAATGAATGAGTGAGGCAATCAGAGTTGACAAAAATAATTAATGATTCGCATGGTAGAGATCTTTCCGAGATCGATAACACAGGGATCTAGGTGGCGCTGACTCTAAACGGGTTGCGAACTGCCAAAAATTCTCCTTAAAAAAAAAATTTGGTGAAATCATTTGTCGCTTAGATTTATCACTCTTAAGTAACATATGACCGCGTATAATGGGATTAATTAATTAATCTGTAACTGAAGTGTATTATTTGACATTAAAAATAGAGATCGTGAATTGATGTTGCTAGAGCCGCGGTGGCGTAATTGGTAACGTACCAGGCTAGAATTCTGGAGTTCCCGGTTCGAACCCGCGCTGTGGCAATATTTTTTCACGATTTCTTTAGAAGTTAAAAATCGTCAGGTTGAGTTTCCTTATTTATTCTTAATGAATGAGTGAAGCAATCAGAGTTGACAAAAATACGTAATGATTCGATTGTTATAGATCTTTCTGAGATCGATAACACAGGGATCTAGGTGGCGCTGACTCTAATCAGGATGCGAACTACCAAAAATTCTCCATCGAAAAAAAAATTTGGTCAAATCATTTCTAGCTTAGATTTATCACTCTTAAGAAACATATGACCGCGTATAAAAGGATTGATTAATTAAGCTGTAACTGAGGTGTATTATTTGACATTAAAAATAGAGATCGTGAATTGATGTTGCTAGAGCCGTGGTGGCGTAATTGGTAACGTACCAGGTTGGAATTCTGGAGTTCCCTGTTCGAACCCGGGCTGTGGCAATATTTTTTCACGATTTCGTCAGAAGTTAAAAATCGTCAGATTTAGTTGCCTCATTTATTCTTAATGAATGAGTGAGTCAATCAGAGTTGACAAAAATAATTAATGATTCGATTGGTAGAGATCTTTCTGAGATCGATAACACAGGGATCTAGGTAGCACTGATTCTAACCGGGTTTCGAACTGCCAAAAATTCTCCATCAAAAAAAAATTAGGTAAAATCATTTGTCGCTTAGATTTATCTCTCTTAAGAAACATATGAATGCGTATAAAAGGATTAATTAATTAATCTGTAACTAAGGTGTATTATTTGACATTAAAAATGGAGACCGTGAATTGATGTTGCTAGAGCCGCGGTAGCGTAATCGGTAACGTACCAGGTTAGAATTCTGGATTTCCCGGTTCGAACCCGGGCTGTGGCAATATTTTTTCACGATTTCTTTAGAAGTTAAAAATCGTCAGGTCTAGTTGCCTCATTAATTCTCAATGAATGAGTGAGGCAATCAGAGTTGACAAAAATACGTAATGATTCGATTGCTAGAGATCTTTCTGACATCGATAACACAGGGATCTAGATAGCGCTGACTCTAACCAGGATGCGAACTACCAAAAATTTTCCATCAAAAAAAAATTTGGTCAAATCATTTGTAGCTTAGCTTTATCACTCGTAAGAAACATATGACCGGGTATAAAAGGATTGATTAATTCATTTGTACCTGAGGTGTATTATTTGACATTAAAAATAGAGATCTTGAATTGATGTTGCTATAGCCATGGTGACGTGATTGGTAACGTACCCGGTTAGAATTCAGGAGTTCTCGGTTCGAACACGGGCTGTGGCAATATTTTTTCACCATTTCTTCAGAAGTTAAAAATCGTCAGGTTTAGTTGCCTCATTTATTCTTAATGAATAAGTGAGGCAATCAGAGTTGACAAAAATACGTAATGATTCGATTGTTAGACATCTTTCTGAGATCGACAACATAGGGATCTAGCTGGCGCTGACTCTAACCGGGTTGCGAACTGCCAAAAATTCTCCATCAAAAAAAAAATTTGGTCAAATCATTTGTCGCTTAGATTTATCACTCTTAAGAAACATATGACCGCGTATAATAGGATTATCTAATTAATGTGTAACTAAGGTGTATTATTTGACATTAAAAATAGAGATCGTGAATTGATGTTGCTAGAGCCGCGGTGGCGTAATTGGTAACGTACCAGGCTAGAATTCTGGAGTTCCCGGTTCGAACCCGCGCTGTGGCAATATTTTATCACGATTTCTTTAGAAGTTAAAAATCGTGAGGTTTAGTTGCCTCATTTATTCGTAATGAATGAGTGAGGCAATCAGAGTTGACAAAAATACGTAATGATTCGATTGTTATAGATCTTTCTGAGATCGATAACACAGGGATCTAGGTAGCGCTGACTCTAACCGGGTTGCGAACTGCCGAAAATTCTCCATAAAAAAAAATTGGTCAAATCATTTGTGGCTTAGATTTATCACTCTTAAGAAACATATGACCGCGTATAAAGGGATTAATTAATTAATCTGTAACTAAGGTGTATGATTTGACATTAAAAATAGAGATCGTGAATTGATGTTGCTAGAGCCGCGGTGGCATAATTGGTAACGTACCAGACGAGAATTCTGGAATTTCCCGTTCGAACCCAGGCTTCGGCAATATTTTTTCACGATTTCTTTAGAAGTTTAAAATCGTCAGGTCTGGTTGCCTCATTAATTCTTAATGAATGAGTGAGGCAATCAGAGTTGACAAAAATACGTAATGATTCGATTGCTAGAGATCTTTCTGAGATCGATAACACAGGGATCTAGATGGCGCTGACTCTAATCAGGATGCGAACTACCAAAAATTATCCATCGAAAAAAAAATTTGGTCAAATCATTTGTAGGTTAGATTTATCACTCTTAAGAATCATATGACCGCGTATAAAAGGATTAATTAATTAATCTGTAACTGAGGTGTATTATTTGACATTAAAAATAGAGATCGTGAATTGATGTTGCTAGAGCTGTGGTAGCGTAATTGGTAACGTACCAGGTTGGAATTCTGAAGTTCTCTGTTCGAACCCGGGCTGTGACAATATTTTTTCACGATTTCGTCAGAAGTTAAAAATCGTCAGGTTTAGTTGCCTCATTTATTCTTAATGAATGAGTGAGGCAATCAGAATTGACAAAAATACGTAATGATTCGATTGTTAGAGATCTTTCTGAGATCGATAACATAGGGATCTAGGTGGCACTGATTCTAAGCGGATTGCGAACGGCCAAAAATTCTCCATAAAAAAAAAAATTTGGTCAAATCATTTGTCGCTTAGATTTATCACTCTTAAGAAACATATGACCGCGTATAATAGGAATAATTAATTAATGTGTAACTAAGGTGTATTATTTGACATTCAAAATAGAGATCGTGAATTGATGTTGCTAGAGCCGCGGTGTCGTAATTGGTAACGTACCAGGCTAGAATCCTGGAGTTCCCGGTTCGAACCCGCGCTGTGGCAATATTTTTTCACGATTTCTTCAGAAGTTAAAAATCGTCAGGTCTGGTTGCCTCATTAATTCTTAATGAATGAGTGAGGCAATCAGAGTTGACAAAAATAATTAATGATTCGCATGGTAGAGATCTTTCCGAGATCGATAACACAGGGATCTAGGTGGCGCTGACTCTAAACGGGTTGCGAACTGCCAAAAATTCTCCATCAAAAAAAAATTTAGTGAAATCATTTGTCGCTTAGATTTATCACTCTTAAGAAACATATGACCGCGTATAAGAGGATTAATTAATTAATCTGTAACTGAAGTGTATTATTTGACATTAAAAATGAAGATCGTGAATTGATGTTGCTAGTGCCGCGGTGGCGTAATTGGTAACGTACCAGGCTAGAATTCTGGAGTTCCCGGTTCGAACCCGCGCTGTGGCAATATTTTTTCACGATTTCTTTAGAAGTTAAAAATCGTCAGGTTTAGTTTCCTCATTTATTCTTAATGAATGAGTGAGGCAATCAGAGTTGACAAAAATACGTAATGATTCGATTGTTATAGATCTTTCTGAGATCGATAACACAGGGATCTAGGTGGCGCTGACTGTAACCGGGTTGCGAACTACTAAAAATTCTCCATCAAAAAAAAATTTGGTGAAATCATTTGTAGCTTAGATTTATCATTCTTAAGAAACATATAACCGCGTATAATAGGATGAATTGATTAATCTGTAACTAAGGTGTATTATTTGACATTCAAAATAGAGATCGTAAATTGATGTTGCTAGAGCCGCAGTGGCGTAATTGGTAACGTACCAGACGAGAATTCTGGAATTTCCCGTTCGAACCCGGGCTGTGGCAATATTTTTCCACGATTTCTTTAGAAGTTTAAAATCGTCAGTTCTGGTTGCCTCAATAATTCTTAATGAATGAGTGAGGCAATCAGAGTTGACAAAAATATGTAATGATTCGATTGCTAGAGATCTTTCTGAGATCGATAACACAGGGATCTAGATAGCGCTGACTCTAACCAGGATGCGAACTACCAAAAATTTTCCATCAAAAAAGAATTTGGTAAAATCATTTGTAGCTTAGATTTATCACTCGTAAGAAACATATGACCGCGTATAAAAGGATTGATTAATTAATTTGTAACTGAGGTGTATTATTTGACATTAAAAATAGAGATTTTGAATTGATGTTGCTAGAGCCGTGGTGACGTGATTGGTAACGTGCCAGGTTAGAATTCAGGAGTTCCCGGTTCGAACACGGGCTATGGCAATATTTTTTCACGATTTCTTTAGAAGTTAAAAATCGTCAGGTTTAGTTGCCTCATCTATTCTTAATGAATGAGTGAGGCAATCAGAGTTGACAAAAATACGTAATGATTCGATTGTTAGAGATCTTTCTGAGATCGACAACATAGGGATCTAGGTGGCGCTGACTCTAACCGGGTTGCGAACTGCCAAAAAATCTCCATCAAAAAAAAAATTTGGTCAAATCATTTGTCGCTTAGATGTATCGCTCTTAAGAAACATATCACCGCGTATAAAAGGATTAATTAATTAATCTGTAACTGAGGTGTATTTTTTGACATTAAAAATAGAGATCGTGAATTGATGTTGCTAGAGCCGCGGTGGCGTAATTTGTAACGTACCAGGCTAGAATTCTGGAGTTCCCGGTTCGAACCCGCGCTGTGGCAATATTTTTTCACGATTTCTTTAGAAGTTATAAATCGTCAGGTTTAGTTTCCTCATTTATTCTTAATGAATGAGTGAGGCAATCAGAGTTGACAAAAATACGTAATGATTCGATTGTTAGAGATCTTTCTGAGATCGATAACACAGGGATCTAGGTAGCGCTGACTCTAACCGGGTTGCGAACTGCCGAAAATTCTCCATAAAAAAAAATTGGTCAAATCATTTGTGGCTTAGATTTATCACTCTTAAGAAACATATGACCGCGTATAAAGGGATTAATTAATTAATCTGTAACTAAGGTGTATGATTTGACATTAAAAATAGAGATCGTGAATTGATGTTGCTAGAGCCGCGGTGGCATAATTGGTAACGTACCAGACGAGAATTCTGGAATTTCCCGTTCGAACCCAGGCTGTGGCAATATTTTTTCACGATTTCTTTAGAAGTTTAAAATCGTCAGGTCTGGTTGCCTCATTAATTCTTAATGAATGAGTGAGGCAATCAGAGTTGACAAAAATACGTAATGATTCGATTGCTAGAGATCTTTCTGAGATCGATAACACAGGGATCTAGATGGCGCTGACTCTAATCAGGATGCGAACTACCAAAAATTCTCCATCGAAAAAAAAATTTGGTCAAATCATTTGTAGCTTAGATTTATCACTCTTAAGAAACATATGACCGCGTATAAAAGGATTAATTAATTAATCTGTAACTGAGGTGTATTATTTGACATTAAAAATAGAGATCGTGAATTGATGTTGCTAGAGCTGTGGTAGCGTAATTGGTAACGTACCAGGTTGGAATTCTGGAGTTCCCTGTTCGAACCCGGGCTGTGACAATATTTTTTCACGATTTCGTCAGAAGTTAAAAATCGTCAGGTTTAGTTGCCTCATTTATTCTTAATGAATGAGTGAGGCAATCAGAATTGACAAAAATACGTAATGATTCGATTGTTAGAGATCTTTCTGAGATCGATAACATAGGGATCTAGGTGGCACTGACTCTAAGCGGATTGCGAACGGCCAAAAATTCTCCATAAAAAAAAAAATTTGGTCAAATCATTTGTCGCTTAGATTTATCACTCTTAAGAAACATATGACCGCGTATAATAGGAATAATTAATTAATGTGTAACTAAGGTGTATTATTTGACATTCAAAATAGAGATCGTGAATTGATGTTGCTAGAGCCGCGGTGTCGTAATTGGTAACGTACCAGGCTAGAATCCTGGTGTTCCCGGTTCGAACCCGCGCTATAGCAATATTTTTTCACGATTTCTTCAGAAGTTAAAAATCGTCAGGTCTGGTTGCCTCATTAATTCTTAATGAATGAGTGAGGCAATCAGAGTTGACAAAAATAATTAATGATTCGCATGGTAGAGATCTTTCCGAGATCGATAACACAGGGATCTAGGTGGCGCTGACTCTAAACGGGTTGCGAACTGCCAAAAATTCTCCTTAAAAAAAAAATTTGGTGAAATCATTTGTCGCTTAGATTTATCACTCTTAAGTAACATATGACCGCGTATAATGGGATTAATTAATTAATCTGTAACTGAAGTGTATTATTTGACATTAAAAATAGAGATCGTGAATTGATGTTGCTAGAGCCGCGGTGGCGTAATTGGTAACGTACCAGGCTAGAATTCTGGAGTTCCCGGTTCGAACCCGCGCTGTGGCAATATTTTTTCACGATTTCTTTAGAAGTTAAAAATCGTCAGGTTGAGTTTCCTTATTTATTCTTAATGAATGAGTGAAGCAATCAGAGTTGACAAAAATACGTAATGATTCGATTGTTATAGATCTTTCTGAGATCGATAACACAGGGATCTAGGTGGCGCTGACTCTAATCAGGATGCGAACTACCAAAAATTCTCCATCGAAAAAAAAATTTGGTCAAATCATTTCTAGCTTAGATTTATCACTCTTAAGAAACATATGACCGCGTATAAAAGGATTGATTAATTAATCTGTAACTGAGGTGTATTATTTGACATTAAAAATAGAGATCGTGAATTGATGTTGCTAGAGCCGTGGTGGCGTAATTGGTAACGTACCAGGTTGGAATTCTGGAGTTCCCTGTTCGAACACGGGCTGTGGCAATATTTTTTCACCATTTCTTCAGAAGTTAAAAATCATCAGGTTTAGTTGCCTCATTTATTCTTAATGAATAAGTGAGGCAATCAGAGTTGACAAAAATACGTAATGATTCGATTGTTAGACATCTTTCTGAGATCGACAACATAGGGATCTAGCTGGCGCTGACTCTAACCGGGTTGCGAACTGCCAAAAATTCTCCATCAAAAAAAAAATTTGGTCAAATCATTTGTCGCTTAGATTTATCACTCTTAAGAAACATATGACCGCGTATAATAGGATTATCTAATTAATGTGTAACTAAGGTGTATTATTTGACATTAAAAATAGAGATCGTGAATTGATGTTGCTAGAGCCGCGGTGGCGTAATTGGTAACGTACCAGGCTAGAATTCTGGAGTTCCCGGTTCGAACCCGCGCTGTGGCAATATTTTATCACGATTTCTTTAGAAGTTAAAAATCGTGAGGTTTAGTTGCCTCATTTATTCGTAATGAATGAGTGAGGCAATCAGAGTTGACAAAAATACGTAATGATTCGATTGTTATAGATCTTTCTGAGATCGATAACACAGGGATCTAGGTAGCGCTGACTCTAACCGGGTTGCGAACTGCCGAAAATTCTCCATAAAAAAAAATTGGTCAAATCATTTGTGGCTTAGATTTATCACTCTTAAGAAACATATGACCGCGTATAAAGGGATTAATTAATTAATCTGTAACTAAGGTGTATGATTTGACATTAAAAATAGAGATCGTGAATTGATGTTGCTAGAGCCGCGGTGGCATAATTGGTAACGTACCAGACGAGAATTCTGGAATTTCCCGTTCGAACCCAGGCTTCGGCAATATTTTTTCACGATTTCTTTAGAAGTTTAAAATCGTCAGGTCTGGTTGCCTCATTAATTCTTAATGAATGAGTGAGGCAATCAGAGTTGACAAAAATACGTAATGATTCGATTGCTAGAGATCTTTCTGAGATCGATAACACAGGGATCTAGATGGCGCTGACTCTAATCAGGATGCGAACTACCAAAAATTATCCATCGAAAAAAAAATTTGGTCAAATCATTTGTAGGTTAGATTTATCACTCTTAAGAATCATATGACCGCGTATAAAAGGATTAATTAATTAATCTGTAACTGAGGTGTATTATTTGACATTAAAAATAGAGATCGTGAATTGATGTTGCTAGAGCTGTGGTAGCGTAATTGGTAACGTACCAGGTTGGAATTCTGAAGTTCTCTGTTCGAACCCGGGCTGTGACAATATTTTTTCACGATTTCGTCAGAAGTTAAAAATCGTCAGGTTTAGTTGCCTCATTTATTCTTAATGAATGAGTGAGGCAATCAGAATTGACAAAAATACGTAATGATTCGATTGTTAGAGATCTTTCTGAGATCGATAACATAGGGATCTAGGTGGCACTGATTCTAAGCGGATTGCGAACGGCCAAAAATTCTCCATAAAAAAAAAAATTTGGTCAAATCATTTGTCGCTTAGATTTATCACTCTTAAGAAACATATGACCGCGTATAATAGGAATAATTAATTAATGTGTAACTAAGGTGTATTATTTGACATTCAAAATAGAGATCGTGAATTGATGTTGCTAGAGCCGCGGTGTCGTAATTGGTAACGTACCAGGCTAGAATCCTGGAGTTCCCGGTTCGAACCCGCGCTGTGGCAATATTTTTTCACGATTTCTTCAGAAGTTAAAAATCGTCAGGTCTGGTTGCCTCATTAATTCTTAATGAATGAGTGAGGCAATCAGAGTTGACAAAAATAATTAATGATTCGCATGGTAGAGATCTTTCCGAGATCGATAACACAGGGATCTAGGTGGCGCTGACTCTAAACGGGTTGCGAACTGCCAAAAATTCTCCATCAAAAAAAAATTTAGTGAAATCATTTGTCGCTTAGATTTATCACTCTTAAGAAACATATGACCGCGTATAAGAGGATTAATTAATTAATCTGTAACTGAAGTGTATTATTTGACATTAAAAATGAAGATCGTGAATTGATGTTGCTAGTGCCGCGGTGGCGTAATTGGTAACGTACCAGGCTAGAATTCTGGAGTTCCCGGTTCGAACCCGCGCTGTGGCAATATTTTTTCACGATTTCTTTAGAAGTTAAAAATCGTCAGGTTTAGTTTCCTCATTTATTCTTAATGAATGAGTGAGGCAATCAGAGTTGACAAAAATACGTAATGATTCGATTGTTATAGATCTTTCTGAGATCGATAACACAGGGATCTAGGTGGCGCTGACTGTAACCGGGTTGCGAACTACTAAAAATTCTCCATCAAAAAAAAATTTGGTGAAATCATTTGTAGCTTAGATTTATCATTCTTAAGAAACATATAACCGCGTATAATAGGATGAATTGATTAATCTGTAACTAAGGTGTATTATTTGACATTCAAAATAGAGATCGTAAATTGATGTTGCTAGAGCCGCAGTGGCGTAATTGGTAACGTACCAGACGAGAATTCTGGAATTTCCCGTTCGAACCCGGGCTGTGGCAATATTTTTCCACGATTTCTTTAGAAGTTTAAAATCGTCAGTTCTGGTTGCCTCAATAATTCTTAATGAATGAGTGAGGCAATCAGAGTTGACAAAAATATGTAATGATTCGATTGCTAGAGATCTTTCTGAGATCGATAACACAGGGATCTAGATAGCGCTGACTCTAACCAGGATGCGAACTACCAAAAATTTTCCATCAAAAAAGAATTTGGTCAAATCATTTGTAGCTTAGATTTATCACTCGTAAGAAACATATGACCGCGTATAAAAGGATTGATTAATTAATTTGTAACTGAGGTGTATTATTTGACATTAAAAATAGAGATTTTGAATTGATGTTGCTAGAGCCGTGGTGACGTGATTGGTAACGTGCCAGGTTAGAATTCAGGAGTTCCCGGTTCGAACACGGGCTATGGCAATATTTTTTCACGATTTCTTTAGAAGTTAAAAATCGTCAGGTTTAGTTGCCTCATCTATTCTTAATGAATGAGTGAGGCAATCAGAGTTGACAAAAATACGTAATGATTCGATTGTTAGAGATCTTTCTGAGATCGACAACATAGGGATCTAGGTGGCGCTGACTCTAACCGGGTTGCGAACTGCCAAAAAATCTCCATCAAAAAAAAAATTTGGTCAAATCATTTGTCGCTTAGATGTATCGCTCTTAAGAAACATATCACCGCGTATAAAAGGATTAATTAATTAATCTGTAACTGAGGTGTATTTTTTGACATTAAAAATAGAGATCGTGAATTGATGTTGCTAGAGCCGCGGTGGCGTAATTTGTAACGTACCAGGCTAGAATTCTGGAGTTCCCGGTTCGAACCCGCGCTGTGGCAATATTTTTTCACGATTTCTTTAGAAGATATAAATCGTCAGGTTTAGTTTCCTCATTTATTCTTAATGAATGAGTGAGGCAATCAGAGTTGACAAAAATACGTAATGATTCGATTGTTAGAGATCTTTCTGAGATCGATAACACAGGGATCTAGGTAGCGCTGACTCTAACCGGGTTGCGAACTGCCGAAAATTCTCCATAAAAAAAAATTGGTCAAATCATTTGTGGCTTAGATTTATCACTCTTAAGAAACATATGACCGCGTATAAAGGGATTAATTAATTAATCTGTAACTAAGGTGTATGATTTGACATTAAAAATAGAGATCGTGAATTGATGTTGCTAGAGCCGCGGTGGCATAATTGGTAACGTACCAGACGAGAATTCTGGAATTTCCCGTTCGAACCCAGGCTGTGGCAATATTTTTTCACGATTTCTTTAGAAGTTTAAAATCGTCAGGTCTGGTTGCCTCATTAATTCTTAATGAATGAGTGAGGCAATCAGAGTTGACAAAAATACGTAATGATTCGATTGCTAGAGATCTTTCTGAGATCGATAACACAGGGATCTAGATGGCGCTGACTCTAATCAGGATGCGAACTACCAAAAATTCTCCATCGAAAAAAAAATTTGGTCAAATCATTTGTAGCTTAGATTTATCACTCTTAAGAAACATATGACCGCGTATAAAAGGATTAATTAATTAATCTGTAACTGAGGTGTATTATTTGACATTAAAAATAGAGATCGTGAATTGATGTTGCTAGAGCTGTGGTAGCGTAATTGGTAACGTACCAGGTTGGAATTCTGGAGTTCCCTGTTCGAACCCGGGCTGTGACAATATTTTTTCACGATTTCGTCAGAAGTTAAAAATCGTCAGGTTTAGTTGCCTCATTTATTCTTAATGAATGAGTGAGGCAATCAGAATTGACAAAAATACGTAATGATTCGATTGTTAGAGATCTTTCTGAGATCGATAACATAGGGATCTAGGTGGCACTGACTCTAAGCGGATTGCGAACGGCCAAAAATTCTCCATAAAAAAAAAAATTTGGTCAAATCATTTGTCGCTTAGATTTATCACTCTTAAGAAACATATGACCGCGTATAATAGGAATAATTAATTAATGTGTAACTAAGGTGTATTATTTGACATTCAAAATAGAGATCGTGAATTGATGTTGCTAGAGCCGCGGTGTCGTAATTGGTAACGTACCAGGCTAGAATCCTGGTGTTCCCGGTTCGAACCCGCGCTATAGCAATATTTTTTCACGATTTCTTCAGAAGTTAAAAATCGTCAGGTCTGGTTGCCTCATTAATTCTTAATGAATGAGTGAGGCAATCAGAGTTGACAAAAATAATTAATGATTCGCATGGTAGAGATCTTTCCGAGATCGATAACACAGGGATCTAGGTGGCGCTGACTCTAAACGGGTTGCGAACTGCCAAAAATTCTCCTTAAAAAAAAAATTTGGTGAAATCATTTGTCGCTTAGATTTATCACTCTTAAGTAACATATGACCGCGTATAATGGGATTAATTAATTAATCTGTAACTGAAGTGTATTATTTGACATTAAAAATAGAGATCGTGAATTGATGTTGCTAGAGCCGCGGTGGCGTAATTGGTAACGTACCAGGCTAGAATTCTGGAGTTCCCGGTTCGAACCCGCGCTGTGGCAATATTTTTTCACGATTTCTTTAGAAGTTAAAAATCGTCAGGTTGAGTTTCCTTATTTATTCTTAATGAATGAGTGAAGCAATCAGAGTTGACAAAAATACGTAATGATTCGATTGTTATAGATCTTTCTGAGATCGATAACACAGGGATCTAGGTGGCGCTGACTCTAATCAGGATGCGAACTACCAAAAATTCTCCATCGAAAAAAAAATTTGGTCAAATCATTTCTAGCTTAGATTTATCACTCTTAAGAAACATATGACCGCGTATAAAAGGATTGATTAATTAATCTGTAACTGAGGTGTATTATTTGACATTAAAAATAGAGATCGTGAATTGATGTTGCTAGAGCCGTGGTGGCGTAATTGGTAACGTACCAGGTTGGAATTCTGGAGTTCCCTGTTCGAACCCGGGCTGTGGCAATATTTTTTCACGATTTCGTCAGAAGTTAAAAATCGTCAGATTTAGTTGCCTCATTTATTCTTAATGAATGAGTGAGTCAATCAGAGTTGACAAAAATAATTAATGATTCGATTGGTAGAGATCTTTCTGAGATCGATAACACAGGGATCTAGGTAGCACTGATTCTAACCGGGTTTCGAACTGCCAAAAATTCTCCATCAAAAAAAAATTAGGTAAAATCATTTGTCGCTTAGATTTATCTCTCTTAAGAAACATATGAATGCGTATAAAAGGATTAATTAATTAATCTGTAACTAAGGTGTATTATTTGACATTAAAAATGGAGACCGTGAATTGATGTTGCTAGAGCCGCGGTAGCGTAATCGGTAACGTACCAGGTTAGAATTCTGGATTTCCCGGTTCGAACCCGGGCTGTGGCAATATTTTTTCACGATTTCTTTAGAAGTTAAAAATCGTCAGGTCTAGTTGCCTCATTAATTCTCAATGAATGAGTGAGGCAATCAGAGTTGACAAAAATACGTAATGATTCGATTGCTAGAGATCTTTCTGACATCGATAACACAGGGATCTAGATAGCGCTGACTCTAACCAGGATGCGAACTACCAAAAATTTTCCATCAAAAAAAAATTTGGTCAAATCATTTGTAGCTTAGCTTTATCACTCGTAAGAAACATATGACCGGGTATAAAAGGATTGATTAATTCATTTGTACCTGAGGTGTATTATTTGACATTAAAAATAGAGATCTTGAATTGATGTTGCTATAGCCATGGTGACGTGATTGGTAACGTACCCGGTTAGAATTCAGGAGTTCTCGGTTCGAACACGGGCTGTGGCAATATTTTTTCACCATTTCTTCAGAAGTTAAAAATCGTCAGGTTTAGTTGCCTCATTTATTCTTAATGAATAAGTGAGGCAATCAGAGTTGACAAAAATACGTAATGATTCGATTGTTAGACATCTTTCTGAGATCGACAACATAGGGATCTAGCTGGCGCTGACTCTAACCGGGTTGCGAACTGCCAAAAATTCTCCATCAAAAAAAAAATTTGGTCAAATCATTTGTCGCTTAGATTTATCACTCTTAAGAAACATATGACCGCGTATAATAGGATTATCTAATTAATGTGTAACTAAGGTGTATTATTTGACATTAAAAATAGAGATCGTGAATTGATGTTGCTAGAGCCGCGGTGGCGTAATTGGTAACGTACCAGGCTAGAATTCTGGAGTTCCCGGTTCGAACCCGCGCTGTGGCAATATTTTATCACGATTTCTTTAGAAGTTAAAAATCGTGAGGTTTAGTTGCCTCATTTATTCGTAATGAATGAGTGAGGCAATCAGAGTTGACAAAAATACGTAATGATTCGATTGTTATAGATCTTTCTGAGATCGATAACACAGGGATCTAGGTAGCGCTGACTCTAACCGGGTTGCGAACTGCCGAAAATTCTCCATAAAAAAAAATTGGTCAAATCATTTGTGGCTTAGATTTATCACTCTTAAGAAACATATGACCGCGTATAAAGGGATTAATTAATTAATCTGTAACTAAGGTGTATGATTTGACATTAAAAATAGAGATCGTGAATTGATGTTGCTAGAGCCGCGGTGGCATAATTGGTAACGTACCAGACGAGAATTCTGGAATTTCCCGTTCGAACCCAGGCTTCGGCAATATTTTTTCACGATTTCTTTAGAAGTTTAAAATCGTCAGGTCTGGTTGCCTCATTAATTCTTAATGAATGAGTGAGGCAATCAGAGTTGACAAAAATACGTAATGATTCGATTGCTAGAGATCTTTCTGAGATCGATAACACAGGGATCTAGATGGCGCTGACTCTAATCAGGATGCGAACTACCAAAAATTATCCATCGAAAAAAAAATTTGGTCAAATCATTTGTAGGTTAGATTTATCACTCTTAAGAATCATATGACCGCGTATAAAAGGATTAATTAATTAATCTGTAACTGAGGTGTATTATTTGACATTAAAAATAGAGATCGTGAATTGATGTTGCTAGAGCTGTGGTAGCGTAATTGGTAACGTACCAGGTTGGAATTCTGAAGTTCTCTGTTCGAACCCGGGCTGTGACAATATTTTTTCACGATTTCGTCAGAAGTTAAAAATCGTCAGGTTTAGTTGCCTCATTTATTCTTAATGAATGAGTGAGGCAATCAGAATTGACAAAAATACGTAATGATTCGATTGTTAGAGATCTTTCTGAGATCGATAACATAGGGATCTAGGTGGCACTGATTCTAAGCGGATTGCGAACGGCCAAAAATTCTCCATAAAAAAAAAAATTTGGTCAAATCATTTGTCGCTTAGATTTATCACTCTTAAGAAACATATGACCGCGTATAATAGGAATAATTAATTAATGTGTAACTAAGGTGTATTATTTGACATTCAAAATAGAGATCGTGAATTGATGTTGCTAGAGCCGCGGTGTCGTAATTGGTAACGTACCAGGCTAGAATCCTGGAGTTCCCGGTTCGAACCCGCGCTGTGGCAATATTTTTTCACGATTTCTTCAGAAGTTAAAAATCGTCAGGTCTGGTTGCCTCATTAATTCTTAATGAATGAGTGAGGCAATCAGAGTTGACAAAAATAATTAATGATTCGCATGGTAGAGATCTTTCCGAGATCGATAACACAGGGATCTAGGTGGCGCTGACTCTAAACGGGTTGCGAACTGCCAAAAATTCTCCATCAAAAAAAAATTTGGTGAAATCATTTGTCGCTTAGATTTATCACTCTTAAGAAACATATGACCGCGTATAAGAGGATTAATTAATTAATCTGTAACTGAAGTGTATTATTTGACATTAAAAATGAAGATCGTGAATTGATGTTGCTAGTGCCGCGGTGGCGTAATTGGTAACGTACCAGGCTAGAATTCTGGAGTTCCCGGTTCGAACCCGCGCTGTGGCAATATTTTTTCACGATTTCTTTAGAAGTTAAAAATCGTCAGGTTTAGTTTCCTCATTTATTCTTAATGAATGAGTGAGGCAATCAGAGTTGACAAAAATACGTAATGATTCGATTGTTATAGATCTTTCTGAGATCGATAACACAGGGATCTAGGTGGCGCTGACTGTAACCGGGTTGCGAACTACTAAAAATTCTCCATCAAAAAAAAATTTGGTGAAATCATTTGTAGCTTAGATTTATCATTCTTAAGAAACATATAACCGCGTATAATAGGATGAATTGATTAATCTGTAACTAAGGTGTATTATTTGACATTCAAAATAGAGATCGTAAATTGATGTTGCTAGAGCCGCAGTGGCGTAATTGGTAACGTACCAGACGAGAATTCTGGAATTTCCCGTTCGAACCCGGGCTGTGGCAATATTTTTCCACGATTTCTTTAGAAGTTTAAAATCGTCAGTTCTGGTTGCCTCAATAATTCTTAATGAATGAGTGAGGCAATCAGAGTTGACAAAAATATGTAATGATTCGATTGCTAGAGATGTTTCTGAGATCGATAACACAGGGATCTAGATGTCGCTGACTCTAATCATAATGCGAACTACCAAAAATTCTCCATCGAAAAAAAAATTTGGTCAAATCATTTGTAGCTTAGATTTATCACTCTTAAGAAACATATGACCGCGTATAAAAGGATTATATAATAATTCTGTAACTGAGGTGTATTATTTGACATTAAAAATAGAGATCGTGAATTGATGTTGCTAGAGCCGCGGTAGCGTAATTGGTAACGTACCAGACGAGAATTCTGGAAATTCCCGTTCGAACCCGGGCTGTGGCACTATTTTTCCACGATTTCTTTAGAAGTTTAAAATCGTCAGGTCTGGTTGCCTCATTAATTCTTAATGAATGAGTGAGGTAATCAGAGTTGACAAAAATACGTAATGATTCGATTGCTAGAGATCTTTCTGAGATCGATAACACAGGGATCTAGATGGCGCTGACTCTAATCACGATGCGAACTACCAAAAATTCTCCATCGAAAAAAAAATTTGGTGAAATCATTTGTAGCTTAGATTCATCACTCTTAAGAAACATATGACCGCGTATAAAAGTATTAATTAATTAATCTGTAACTGAGGTGTATTATTTGACGTTAAAAATAGAGATCGTGAATTGATGTTGCTAGAGCCGTGGTGGCGTAATTGGTAACGTACCAGGTTGGGATTCTGGAGTTCCCTGTTCGAACCCGGGCTGTGGCAATATTTATTCACGATTTCTTCAGAAGTTAAAAATCGTCAGGTTTAGTTGCCTCATTTATTCTTAATGAATGAGTGAGGCAATCAGAGTTGACAAAAATACGTAATGATTCGATTGTTAGAGATCTTTCTGAGATCGATAACACAGGGATCTAGGTAGCGCTGACTCTAACCAGGATGCGAACTGCCAAAAATTCTCTATCAAAAAAAAATTAGGTAAAATCATTTGTCGCTTAGATTTATCACTCTTAAGAAACATATGAACGCGTATAAAAGGATTAATTAATTAATCTGTAACTAAGGTGTATTATTTGACATTAAAAATAGAGACCGTGAATTGATGTTGCTAGAGCCGTGGTGACGTGCTTGGTAACGTACCAGGTTAGAATTCAGGAGTTCCCGGTTCGAACACGGGCTGTGGCAATATTTTTTCACCATTTCTTCAGAAGTTAAAAATCGTCAGGTTTAGTTGCCTCATTTATTCTTAATGAATAAGTGAGGCAATCAGAGTTAACAAAAATACGTAATGTTTCGATTGTTAGACATCTTTCTGAGATCGATAACATAGGGATCTAGGTGGCGCTGACTCTAACCGGGTTGCGAACTGCCAAAAATTCTCCATCGAAAAAAAAAATTTGGTCAAATCATTTGTCGCTTAGATTTATCACTCTTAAGAAACATTTGACCGCGTATAATAGGATTAATTAATTAATGTGTAACTAAGGTGTATTATTTGACATTAAAAACAGAGATCGTGAATTGATGTTGCTAGAGCCGCGGTGGCGTAATTGGTAACGTACCAGGCTAGAATTCTGGAGTTCCCGGTTCGAACCCGCGCTGTGGCAATATTTTTTCACGATTTCTTTAGAAGTTTAAAATCGTCAGGTCTGGTTGCCTCATTAATTCTTAATGAATGAGTGAGGCAATCAGAGTTGACAAAAATACGTAATGATTCGATTGCTAGAGATCTTTCTGAGATCGATAACACAGGGATCTAGATGGCGCTGACTCTAATCATAATGCGAACTACCAAAAATTCTCCATCGAAAAAAAAATTTGGTCAAATCATTTGTACCTTAGATTTATCACTCTTAAGAAACATATGACCGCGTATAAAAGGATTAATTAATAATTCTGTAACTGAGGTGTATTATTTGACATTAAAAATAGAGATCGTGAATTGATGTTGCTAGAGCCGTGGTGGCGTAATTGGTAACGTACCAGGCTAGAATTCTGGAGTTCCCGGTTCGAACCCGCGCTGTGGCAATATTTTTTCACGATTTCTTCAGAAGTTAAAAATCGTCAGGTTTAGTTGCCTCATTTATTCTTAATGAATGAGTGAGTCAATCAGAGTTGACAAAAATAATTAATGATTCGATTGGTAGAGATCTTTCTAGAATCTAGAAGAATTTATCACTCTTAAGAAACATATGAACGCGTATAAAAGGATTGATTAATTAATTCGTAACTGAGGTGTATTATTTGACATTAAAAATAGAGATCTTGAATTGATGTTGCTAGAGCCATGGTGACGTGATTGGTAACGTACCAGGTTAGAATTCAGGAGTTCCCGGTTCGAACACGGGCTGTGGCAATATTTTTTCACTATTTCTTCAGAAGTTAAAAATCGTCAGGTTTAGTTGCCTCATTTATTCTTAATGAATAAGTGAGGCAATCAGAGTTGACAAAAATACGTAATGATTCGATTCTTAGACATCTTTCTGAGATCGATAACATAGGGATCTAGGTGGCGCTGACTCTAACCGGGTTGCGAACTGCCAAAAATTCTCCATCAAAAAAAAAATTTGGTTAAATCATTTGTCGCTTAGATTTATCACTCTTAAGAAACATATGACCTCGTATAATAGGATTAATTAATTAATCTGTAACTAAGGTGTATTATTTGACATTAAAAATAGAGATCGTGAATTGATGTTGCTAGAGCCGCGGTGGCGTAATTGGTAACGTACCAGGCTAGAATTCTGGAGTTCCCGGATCGAACCCGCGCTGTGGCAATATTTTTTCACGATTTCTTTAGAAGTTAAAAATCGTCAGGTTTAGTTGCCTCATTTATTCGTAATGAATAAGTGAGGCAATCAGAGTTGACAAAAATACGTAATGATTCGATTGTTAGAGATCTTTCTGAGATCGATAACATAGGGATCTAGGTGGCGCTGACTCTAACCGGGCTGCGAACTGCCAAAAATTCTCCATCAAAAAAAAAATTTGGTCAAATCATTTGTCGCTTAGATTTATCGCTCTTAAGAAACATATGACCGCGTATAATAGGATTAATTTATTAATGTGTAACTAAGGTGTTTTTTTCGACATTAAAAATAGAGATCGTGAATTGATGTTGCTAGAGCCACGGTGGCGTAATTTGTAACGTACCAGGCTAGAATTCTGGAGTTCCCGGTTCGAACCCGCGCTGTGGCAATATTTTTTTACGATTTCTTTAGAAGTTAAAAATCGTCAGGTTTAGTTTCCTCATTTATTCTTAATGAATGAGTGAGGCAATCAGAGTTGACAAAAATACGTCGTGATTCGATTGTTAGAGATCTTTCTGAGATCGATAACACAGGGATCTAGGTGGCGCTGACTCTGACCGAGTTGCAAACTACTAAAAATTCTCCATCAAAAAAAAATTTGGTGAAATCATTTGTAGCTTAGATTTATCACTCTTAAGAAACATATAACCGCGTATAATAGGATTAATTGATTAATCTGTAACTAAGGTGTATTATTTGACATTAAAAATAGAGATCGTGAATTGATGTTGCTAGAGCCGCGGTAGCGTAATCGGTAACGTACCAGGTTAGAATTCTGGATTTCCCGGTTCGAACCCGGGCTGTGGCAATATTTTTTCACGATTTCTTTAGAAGTTAAAAATCGTCAGGTCTAGTTGCCTCATTAATTCTCAATGAATGAGTGAGGCAATCAGAGTTGACAAAAATACGTAATGATTCGATTGCTAGAGATCTTTCTGACATCGATAACACAGGGATCTAGATAGCGCTGACTCTAACCAGGATGCGAACTACCAAAAATTTTCCATCAAAAAAAAATTTGGTCAAATCATTTGTAGCTTAGCTTTATCACTCGTAAGAAACATATGACCGGGTATAAAAGGATTGATTAATTCATTTGTACCTGAGGTGTATTATTTGACATTAAAAATAGAGATCTTGAATTGATGTTGCTATAGCCATGGTGACGTGATTGGTAACGTACCCGATTAGAATTCAGGAGTTCTCGGTTCGAACACGGGCTGTGGCAATATTTTTTCACCATTTCTTCAGAAGTTAAAAATCGTCAGGTTTAGTTGCCTCATTTATTCTTAATGAATAAGTGAGGCAATCAGAGTTGACAAAAATACGTAATGATTCGATTGTTAGACATCTTTCTGAGATCGATAACATAGGGATCTAGCTGGCGCTGACTCTAACCGGGTTGCGAACTGCCAAAAATTCTCCATCAAAAAAAAAATTTGGTCAAATCATTTGTCGCTTAGATTTATCACTCTTAAGAAACATATGACCGCGTATAATAGGATTATCTAATTAATGTGTAACTAAGGTGTATTATTTGACATTAAAAATAGAGATCGTGAATTGATGTTGCTAGAGCCGCGGTGGCGTAATTGGTAACGTACCAGGCTAGAATTCTGGAGTTCCCGGTTCGAACCCGCGCTGTGGCAATATTTTATCACGATTTCTTTAGAAGTTAAAAATCGTGAGGTTTAGTTGCCTCATTTATTCGTAATGAATGAGTGAGGCAATCAGAGTTGACAAAAATACGTAATGATTCGATTGTTATAGATCTTTCTGAGATCGATAACACAGGGATCTAGGTAGCGCTGACTCTAACCGGGTTGCGAACTGCCGAAAATTCTCCATAAAAAAAAATTGGTCAAATCATTTGTGGCTTAGATTTATCACTCTTAAGAAACATATGACCGCGTATAAAGGGATTAATTAATTAATCTGTAACTAAGGTGTATGATTTGACATTAAAAATAGAGATCGTGAATTGATGTTGCTAGAGCCGCGGTGGCATAATTGGTAACGTACCAGACGAGAATTCTGGAATTTCCCGTTCGAACCCAGGCTTCGGCAATATTTTTTCACGATTTCTTTAGAAGTTTAAAATCGTCAGGTCTGGTTGCCTCATTAATTCTTAATGAATGAGTGAGGCAATCAGAGTTGACAAAAATACGTAATGATTCGATTGCTAGAGATCTTTCTGAGATCGATAACACAGGGATCTAGATGGCGCTGACTCTAATCAGGATGCGAACTACCAAAAATTCTCCATCGAAAAAAAAATTTGGTCAAATCATTTGTAGGTTAGATTTATCACTCTTAAGAATCATATGACCGCGTATAAAAGGATTAATTAATTAATCTGTAACTGAGGTGTATTATTTGACATTAAAAATAGAGATCGTGAATTGATGTTGCTAGAGCTGTGGTAGCGTAATTGGTAACGTACCAGGTTGGAATTCTGGAGTTACCTGTTCGAACCCGGGCTGTGACAATATTTTTTCACGATTTCGTCAGAAGTTAAAAATCGTCAGGTTTAGTTGCCTCATTTATTCTTAATGAATGAGTGAGGCAATCAGAATTGACAAAAATACGTAATGATTCGATTGTTAGAGATCTTTCTGAGATCGATAACATAGGGATCTAGGTGGCACTGATTCTAAGCGGATTGCGAACGGCCAAAAATTCTCCATAAAAAAAAAAATTTGGTCAAATCATTTGTCGCTTAGATTTATCACTCTTAAGAAACATATGACCGCGTATAATAGGAATAATTAATTAATGTGTAACTAAGGTGTATTATTTGACATTCAAAATAGAGATCGTGAATTGATGTTGCTAGAGCCGCGGTGTCGTAATTTGTAACGTACCAGGCTAGAATCCTGGAGTTCCCGGTTCGAACCCGCGCTATAGCAATATTTTTTCACGATTTCTTCAGAAGTTAAAAATCGTCAGGTCTGGTTGCCTCATTAATTCTTAATGAATGAGTGAGGCAATCAGAGTTGACAAAAATAATTAATGATTCGCATGGTAGAGATCTTTCCGAGATCGATAACACAGGGATCTAGGTGGCGCTGACTCTAAACGGGTTGCAAACTGCCAAAAATTCTCCTTAAAAAAAAATTTTGGTGAAATCATTTGTCGCTTAGATTTATCACTCTTAAGAAACATATGACCGCGTATAATGGGATTAATTAATTAATCTGTAACTGAAGTGTATTATTTGACATTAAAAATAGAGATCGTTAATTGATGTTGCTAGAGCCGCGGTGGCGTAATTGGTAACGTACCAGGCTAGAATTCTGGAGTTCCCGGTTCGAACCCGCGCTGTGGCAATATTTTTTCACGATTTCTTTAGAAGTTAAAAATCGTCAGGTTTAGTTTCCTCATTTATTCTTAATGAATAAGTGAGGCAATCAGAGTTGACAAAAATACGTAATGATTCGATTGTTAGACATCTTTCTGAGATCGATAACATAGGGATCTAGCTGGCGCTGACTCTAACCGGGTTGCGAACTGCCAAAAATTCTCCATCAAAAAAAAAATTTGGTCAAATCATTTGTCGCTTAGATTTATCACTCTTAAGAAACATATGACCGCGTATAATAGGATTAATTAATTAATCTGTAACTAAGGTGTATTATTTGACATTAAAAATAGAGATCGTGAATTGATGTTGCTAGAGCCGCGGTGGCGTAATTGGTAACGTACCAGGCTAGAATTCTGGAGTTCCCGGTTCGAACCCGCGCTGTGGCAATATTTTTTCACGATTTCTTTAGAAGTTAAAAATCGTCAGGTTTAGTTGCCTCATTTATTCTTAATGAATAAGTGAGGCAATCAGAGTTGACAAAAATAATTAATGATTCGATTGGTAGAGATCTTTCTGAGATCGATAACACAGGGATCTAGGTAGCAGTGATTCTAACCGGGTTTCGAACTGCCGAAAATTCTCCATCAAAAAAAAATTAGGTAAAATCATTTGTCGCTTAGATTTATCACTCTAAGAAACATATGAACGCGTATAAAAGGATTAATTAATTAATCTGTAACTAAGGTGTATTATTTGACATTAAAAATAGAGACCGTGAATTGATGTTGCTAGAGCCGCGGTAGCGTAATCGGTAACGTACCAGGTTAGAATTCTGGATTTCCCGGTTCGAACCCGGGCTGTGGCAATATTTTTTCACGATTTCTTTATAAGTTAAAAATCGTCAGGTCTAGTTGCCTCATTAATTCTCAATGCATGAGTGAGGCAATCAGAGTTGACAAAAATACGTAATGATTCGATTGCTAGAGATCTTTCTGACATCGATAACACAGGGATCTAGATAGCGCTGACTCTAACCAGGATGCGAACTACCAAAAATTTTCCATCAAAAAAAAATTTGGTCAAATCATTTGTAGCTTAGCTTTATCACTCGTAAGAAACATATGACCGCGTATAAAAGGATTGATTAATTCATTTGTACCTGAGGTGTATTATTTGACATTAAAAATAGAGATCTTGAATTGATGTTGCTAGAGCCATGGTGACGTGATTGGTAACGTACCAGGTTAGAATTCAGGAGTTCTCGGTTCGAACACGGGCTGTGGCAATATTTTTTCACCATTTCTTCAGAAGTTAAAAATCGTCAGGTTTAGTTGCCTCATTTATTCTTAATGAATAAATGAGGCAATCAGAGTTGACAAAAATACGTAATGATTCGATTGTTAGACATCTTTCTGAGATCGATAACATAGGGATCTAGCTGGCGCTGACTCTAACCGGGTTGCGAACTGCCAAAAATTCTCCATCAAAAAAAGAATTTGGTCAAATCATTTGTCGCTTAGATTTATCACTCTTAAGAAACATATGACCGCGTATAATAGGATTAATTAATTAATGTGTAACTAAGGTGTATTATTTGACATTAAAAATAGAGATCGTGAATTGATGTTGGTAGAGCCGCGGTGGCGTAATTGGTAACGTACCAGGCTAGAATTCTGGAGTTCCCGGTTCGAACCCGCGCTGTGGCAATATTTTTTCACGATTTCTTTAGAAGTTAAAAATCGTCAGGTTTAGTTGCCTCATTTATTCGTAATGAATGAGTGAGGCAATCAGAGTTGACAAAAATACGTAATGATTCGATTGCTAGAGATCTTTCTGACATCGATAACACAGGGATCTAGATAGCGCTGACTCTAACCAGGATGCGAACTACCAAAAATTTTCCATCAAAAAAAAATTTGGTCAAATCATTTGTAGCTTAGCTTTATCACTCGTAAGAAACATATGACCGGGTATAAAAGGATTGATTAATTCATTTGTACCTGAGGTGTATTATTTGACATTAAAAATAGAGATCTTGAATTGATGTTGCTATAGCCATGGTGACGTGATTGGTAACGTACCCGATTAGAATTCAGGAGTTCTCGGTTCGAACACGGGCTGTGGCAATATTTTTTCACCATTTCTTCAGAAGTTAAAAATCGTCAGGTTTAGTTGCCTCATTTATTCTTAATGAATAAGTGAGGCAATCAGAGTTGACAAAAATACGTAATGATTCGATTGTTAGACATCTTTCTGAGATCGATAACATAGGGATCTAGCTGGCGCTGACTCTAACCGGGTTGCGAACTGCCAAAAATTCTCCATCAAAAAAAAAATTTGGTCAAATCATTTGTCGCTTAGATTTATCACTCTTAAGAAACATATGACCGCGTATAATAGGATTATCTAATTAATGTGTAACTAAGGTGTATTATTTGACATTAAAAATAGAGATCGTGAATTGATGTTGCTAGAGCCGCGGTGGCGTAATTGGTAACGTACCAGGCTAGAATTCTGGAGTTCCCGGTTCGAACCCGCGCTGTGGCAATATTTTATCACGATTTCTTTAGAAGTTAAAAATCGTGAGGTTTAGTTGCCTCATTTATTCGTAATGAATGAGTGAGGCAATCAGAGTTGACAAAAATACGTAATGATTCGATTGTTATAGATCTTTCTGAGATCGATAACACAGGGATCTAGGTAGCGCTGACTCTAACCGGGTTGCGAACTGCCGAAAATTCTCCATAAAAAAAAATTGGTCAAATCATTTGTGGCTTAGATTTATCACTCTTAAGAAACATATGACCGCGTATAAAGGGATTAATTAATTAATCTGTAACTAAGGTGTATGATTTGACATTAAAAATAGAGATCGTGAATTGATGTTGCTAGAGCCGCGGTGGCATAATTGGTAACGTACCAGACGAGAATTCTGGAATTTCCCGTTCGAACCCAGGCTTCGGCAATATTTTTTCACGATTTCTTTAGAAGTTTAAAATCGTCAGGTCTGGTTGCCTCATTAATTCTTAATGAATGAGTGAGGCAATCAGAGTTGACAAAAATACGTAATGATTCGATTGCTAGAGATCTTTCTGAGATCGATAACACAGGGATCTAGATGGCGCTGACTCTAATCAGGATGCGAACTACCAAAAATTCTCCATCGAAAAAAAAATTTGGTCAAATCATTTGTAGGTTAGATTTATCACTCTTAAGAATCATATGACCGCGTATAAAAGGATTAATTAATTAATCTGTAACTGAGGTGTATTATTTGACATTAAAAATAGAGATCGTGAATTGATGTTGCTAGAGCTGTGGTAGCGTAATTGGTAACGTACCAGGTTGGAATTCTGGAGTTCCCTGTTCGAACCCGGGCTGTGACAATATTTTTTCACGATTTCGTCAGAAGTTAAAAATCGTCAGGTTTAGTTGCCTCATTTATTCTTAATGAATGAGTGAGGCAATCAGAATTGACAAAAATACGTAATGATTCGATTGTTAGAGATCTTTCTGAGATCGATAACATAGGGATCTAGGTGGCACTGATTCTAAGCGGATTGCGAACGGCCAAAAATTCTCCATAAAAAAAAAAATTTGGTCAAATCATTTGTCGCTTAGATTTATCACTCTTAAGAAACATATGACCGCGTATAATAGGAATAATTAATTAATGTGTAACTAAGGTGTATTATTTGACATTCAAAATAGAGATCGTGAATTGATGTTGCTAGAGCCGCGGTGTCGTAATTTGTAACGTACCAGGCTAGAATCCTGGAGTTCCCGGTTCGAACCCGCGCTATAGCAATATTTTTTCACGATTTCTTCAGAAGTTAAAAATCGTCAGGTCTGGTTGCCTCATTAATTCTTAATGAATGAGTGAGGCAATCAGAGTTGACAAAAATAATTAATGATTCGCATGGTAGAGATCTTTCCGAGATCGATAACACAGGGATCTAGGTGGCGCTGACTCTAAACGGGTTGCAAACTGCCAAAAATTCTCCTTAAAAAAAAATTTTGGTGAAATCATTTGTCGCTTAGATTTATCACTCTTAAGAAACATATGACCGCGTATAATGGGATTAATTAATTAATCTGTAACTGAAGTGTATTATTTGACATTAAAAATAGAGATCGTTAATTGATGTTGCTAGAGCCGCGGTGGCGTAATTGGTAACGTACCAGGCTAGAATTCTGGAGTTCCCGGTTCGAACCCGCGCTGTGGCAATATTTTTTCACGATTTCTTTAGAAGTTAAAAATCGTCAGGTTTAGTTTCCTCATTTATTCTTAATGAATAAGTGAGGCAATCAGAGTTGACAAAAATACGTAATGATTCGATTGTTAGACATCTTTCTGAGATCGATAACATAGGGATCTAGCTGGCGCTGACTCTAACCGGGTTGCGAACTGCCAAAAATTCTCCATCAAAAAAAAAATTTGGTCAAATCATTTGTCGCTTAGATTTATCACTCTTAAGAAACATATGACCGCGTATAATAGGATTAATTAATTAATCTGTAACTAAGGTGTATTATTTGACATTAAAAATAGAGATCGTGAATTGATGTTGCTAGAGCCGCGGTGGCGTAATTGGTAACGTACCAGGCTAGAATTCTGGAGTTCCCGGTTCGAACCCGCGCTGTGGCAATATTTTTTCACGATTTCTTTAGAAGTTAAAAATCGTCAGGTTTAGTTGCCTCATTTATTCTTAATGAATAAGTGAGGCAATCAGAGTTGACAAAAATAATTAATGATTCGATTGGTAGAGATCTTTCTGAGATCGATAACACAGGGATCTAGGTAGCAGTGATTCTAACCGGGTTTCGAACTGCCGAAAATTCTCCATCAAAAAAAAATTAGGTAAAATCATTTGTCGCTTAGATTTATCACTCTAAGAAACATATGAACGCGTATAAAAGGATTAATTAATTAATCTGTAACTAAGGTGTATTATTTGACATTAAAAATAGAGACCGTGAATTGATGTTGCTAGAGCCGCGGTAGCGTAATCGGTAACGTACCAGGTTAGAATTCTGGATTTCCCGGTTCGAACCCGGGCTGTGGCAATATTTTTTCACGATTTCTTTAGAAGTTAAAAATCGTCAGGTCTAGTTGCCTCATTAATTCTCAATGCATGAGTGAGGCAATCAGAGTTGACAAAAATACGTAATGATTCGATTGCTAGAGATCTTTCTGACATCGATAACACAGGGATCTAGATAGCGCTGACTCTAACCAGGATGCGAACTACCAAAAATTTTCCATCAAAAAAAAATTTGGTCAAATCATTTGTAGCTTAGCTTTATCACTCGTAAGAAACATATGACCGCGTATAAAAGGATTGATTAATTCATTTGTACCTGAGGTGTATTATTTGACATTAAAAATAGAGATCTTGAATTGATGTTGCTAGAGCCATGGTGACGTGATTGGTAACGTACCAGGTTAGAATTCAGGAGTTCTCGGTTCGAACACGGGCTGTGGCAATATTTTTTCACCATTTCTTCAGAAGTTAAAAATCGTCAGGTTTAGTTGCCTCATTTATTCTTAATGAATAAATGAGGCAATCAGAGTTGACAAAAATACGTAATGATTCGATTGTTAGACATCTTTCTTAGATCGATAACATAGGGATCTAGCTGGCGCTGACTCTAACCGGGTTGCGAACTGCCAAAAATTCTCCATCAAAAAAAGAATTTGGTCAAATCATTTGTCGCTTAGATTTATCACTCTTAAGAAACATATGACCGCGTATAATAGGATTAATTAATTAATGTGTAACTAAGGTGTATTATTTGACATTAAAAATAGAGATCGTGAATTGATGTTGGTAGAGCCGCGGTGGCGTAATTGGTAACGTACCAGGCTAGAATTCTGGAGTTCCCGGTTCGAACCCGCGCTGTGGCAATATTTTTTCACGATTTCTTTAGAAGTTAAAAATCGTCAGGTTTAGTTGCCTCATTTATTCGTAATGAATGAGTGAGGCAATCAGAGTTGACAAAAATACGTAATGATTCGATTGTTATAGATCTTTCTGAGATCGATAACACAGGGATCTAGGTGGCGCTGACTCTAATCAGGATGCAAACTACCAAAAATTCTCCATCGAAAAAAAAATTTGGTCAAATCATTTGTAGCTTAGATTTATCACTCTTAAGAAACATATGACCGCGTATAAAAGGATTGATTAATTAATCTGTAACTGAGGTGTATTATTTGACATTAAAAATAGAGATCGTGAATTGATGTTGCTAGAGCCGTGGTGGCGTAATTGGTAACGTACCAGGTTGGAATTCTGGAGTTTCCTGTTCGAACCCGGGCTGTGGCAATATTTTTTCACGATTTCGTCAGAAGTTAAAAATCGTCAGATTTAGTTGCCTCATTTATTCTTAATGAATGAGTGAGGCAATCAGAATTGACAAAAATACGTAATGATTCGATTGTTAGAGATCTTTCTGAGATCGATAACATAGGGATCTAGGTGGCGCTGACTCTAAGCGTATTGCGAACGGCAAAATTCTCCATAAAAAAAAAATTTGGTTAAATCATTTGTCGCTTAGATTTATCACTCTTAAGAAACATATGACCGCGTATAATAGTAATAATTAATTAATGTGTAACTAAGGTGTATTATTTGACATTCAAAATGGAGATCGTGAATTGATGTTGCTAGAGCCGCGGTGTCGTAATTGGTAACGTACCAGGCTAGAATCCTGGAGTTCCCGGTTCGAACCCGCGCTGTGGCAATATTTTTTCACGATTTCTTCAGAAGTTAAAAATCGTCAGGTCTGGTTGCCTCATTAATTCTAAATGAATGAGTGAGGCAATCAGAGTTGACAAAAATAATTCATGATTCGCATAGTAGAGATCTTTCCGAGATCGATAACACAGGGATCTAGGTGGCGCTGACTCTAAACGGGTTGCGAACTGCCAAAAATTCTCCATCAAAAAAAAATTTGGTAAAATCATTTGTCGCTTAGATTTATCACTCTTAAGAAACATATGACCGCGTATAATAGGATTAATTAATTAATCTGTAACTGAAGTGTATTATTTGACATTAAAAATGAAGATCTTGAATTGATGTTGCTAGAGCCATGGTGACGTGATTGGTAACGTACCAGGTTAGAATTCAGGAGTTCTCGGTTCGAACACGGGCTGTGGCAATATTTTTTCACCATTTCTTCAGAAGTTAAAAATCGTCAGGTTTAGTTGCCTCATTTATTCTTAATGAATAAATGAGGCAATCAGAGTTGACAAAAATACGTAATGATTCGATTGTTAGACATCTTTCTGAGATCGATAACATAGGGATCTAGCTGGCGCTGACTCTAACCGGGTTGCGAACTGCCAAAAATTCTCCATCAAAAAAAAAAATTTGGTCAAATCATTTGTCGCTTAGATTTATCACTCTTAAGAAACATATGACCGCGTATAATAGGATTAATTAATTAATGTGTAACTAAGGTGTATTATTTGACATTAAAAATAGAGATCGTGAATTGATGTTGCTAGAGCCGTGGTGGCGTAATTGGTAACGTACCAGGCTAGAATTCTGGAGTTCCCGTTTCGAACCCGCGCTGTGGCAATATTTTTTCACGATTTCTTCAGAAGTTAAAAATCGTCAGGTTTAGTTGCCTCATTTATTCTTAATGAATAAGTGAGGCAATCAGAGTTGACAAAAATACGTAATGATTCGATTGTTAGACATCTTTCTGAGATCGATAACATAGGGATCTAGGTGGCGCTGACTCTAACCGGGTTGCGAACTGCCAAAAATTCTCCATCAAAAAAAAAATTTGGTTAAATCATTTGTCGCTTAGATTTATCACTCTTAAGAAACATATGACCTCGTATAATAGGATTAATTAATTAATCTGTAACTAAGGTGTATTATTTGACATTAAAAATAGAGATCGTGAATTGATGTTGCTAGAGCCGCGGTGGCGTAATCGGTAACGTACCAGGTTAGAATTCTGGATTTCCCGGTTCAAACCCGGGCTGTGGCAATATTTTTTCACGATTTCTTTAGAAGTTAAAAATTTTCAGGTCTAGTTGCCACATTAATTCTTAATGGATGAGTGAGGCAATCAGAGTTGACAATAATACGTAATGATTCGCTTGCTCGAGATCTTTCTGAGATCGATAACACAGGGATCTAGATGGCGCTGACTCTAACCAGGATGCGAACTACCAAAAATTCTCCATCAAAAAAAATTTGGTCAAATCATTTGTAGCTTAGATTTATCACTCTTAAGAAACATATGACCGCGTATAATAGGATTAATTAATTAATCTGTAACTGAAGTGTATTATTTGACATTAAAAATGAAGATCGTGAATTGATGTTGCTAGTGCCGCGGTGGCGTAATTGGTAACGTACCAGGCTAGAATTCTGGAGTTCCCGGTTCGAACCCGCGCTGTGGCAATATTTTTTCACGATTTCTTTAGAAGTTAAAAATCGTCAGGTTTAGTTTCCTCATTTATTCTTAATGAATGAGTGAGGCAATCAGAGTTGACAAAAATACGTAATGATTCGATTGTTATAGATCTTTCTGAGATCGATAACACAGGGATCTAGGTGGCGCTGACTCTAACCGGGTTGCGAACTACTAAAAATTCTCCATCAAAAAAATATTTGGTTTAATCATTTGTAGCTTAGATTTATCACTCTTAAGAAACATATAACCGCGTATAATAGGATTAATTGATTAATCTGTAACTAAGGTGTATTATTTGACATTAAAAATAGAGATCGTAAATTGATGTTGCTAGAGCCGCAGTGGCGTAATTGGTAACGTACCAGACGAGAATTCTGGAATTTCCCGTTCGAACCCGGGCTGTGGCAATATTTTTCCACGATTTCTTTAGAAGTTTAAAATCGTCAGTTCTGGTTGCCTCAATAATTCTTAATGAATGAGTGAGGCAATCAGAGTTGACAAAAATACGTAATGATTCGATTGCTAGAGATCTTTCTGAGATCGATAACACAGGGATCTAGATGGCGCTGACTCTAATCATAATGCGAACTACCAAAAATTTTCCATCGAAAAAAAAATTTGGTCAAATCATTTGTACCTTAGATTTATCACTCTTAAGAAACATATGACCGCGTATAAAAGGATTAATTAATAATTCTGTAACTGAGGTGTATTATTTGACATTAAAAATAGAGATCGTGAATTGATGTTGCTAGAGCCGTGGTGGCGTAATTGGTAACGTACCAGGCTAGAATTCTGGAGTTCCCGGTTCGAACCCGCGCTGTGGCAATATTTTTTCACGATTTCTTCAGAAGTTAAAAATCGTCAGGTTTAGTTGCCTCATTTATTCTTAATGAATGAGTGAGTCAATCAGAGTTGACAAAAATAATTAATGATTCGATTGGTAGAGATCTTTCTAGAATCAATAACACAGGGATCTAGATAGCACTGATTCTAACCGGGTTTCGAACTGCCAAAAATTCTCCATCAAAAAAAAATTAGGTAAAATCATTTGTCGCTTAGATTTATCACTCTTAAGAAACATATGAACGCGTATAAAAGGATTGATTAATTAATTTGTAACTGAGGTGTATTATTTGACATTAAAAATAGAGATCTTGAATTGATGTTGCTAGAGCCATGGTGACGTGATTGGTAACGTACCAGGTTAGAATTCAGGAGTTCCCGGTTCGAACACGGGCTGTGGAAATATTTTTTCACTATTTCTTCAGAAGTTAAAAATCGTCAGGTTTAGTTGCCTCATTTATTCTTAATGAATAAGTGAGGCAATCAGAGTTGACAAAAATACGTAATGATTCGATTCTTAGACATCTTTCTGAGATCGATAACATAGGGATCTAGGTGGCGCTGACTCTAACCGGGTTGCGAACTGCCAAAAATTCTCCATCAAAAAAAAAATTTTGTTAAATCATTTGTCGCTTAGATTTATCACTCTTAAGAAACATATGACCTCGTATAATAGGATTAATTAATTAATCTGTAACTAAGGTGTATTATTTGACATTAAAAAAAGAGATCGTGAATTGATGTTGCTAGAGCCGCGGTGGCGTAATTGGTAACGTACCAGGCTAGAATTCTGGAGTTCCCGGATCGAACCCGCGCTGTGGCAATATTTTTTCACGATTTCTTTAGAAGTTAAAAATCGTCAGGTTTAGTTGCCTCATTTATTCGTAATGAATGAGTGAGGCAATCAGAGTTGACAAAAATACGTAATGATTCGATTGTTAGAGATCTTTCTGAGATCGATAACATAGGGATCTAGGTGGCGCTGACTCTAACCGGGCTGCGAACTGCCAAAAATTCTCCATCAAAAAAAAAATTTGGTCAAATCATTTGTCGCTTAGATTTATCGCTCTTAAGAAACATATGGCCGCGTATAATAGGATTAATTTATTAATGTGTAACTAAGGTGTTTTTTTCGACATTAAAAATAGAGATCGTGAATTGATGTTGCTAGAGCCACGGTGGCGTAATTTGTAACGTACCAGGCTAGAATTCTGGAGTTCCCGGTTCGAACCCGCGCTGTGGCAATATTTTTTTACGATTTCTTTAGAAGTTAAAAATCGTCAGGTTTAGTTTCCTCATTTATTCTTAATAAATGAGTGAGGCAATCAGAGTTGACAAAAATACGTCGTGATTCGATTGTTAGAGATCTTTCTGAGATCGATAACACAGGGATCTAGGTGGCGCTGACTCTGACCGAGTTGCGAACTACTAAAAATTCTCCATCAAAAAAAAATTTGGTGAAATCATTTGTAGCTTAGATTTATCACTCTTAAGAAACATATAACCGCGTATAATAGGATTAATTGATTAATCTGTAACTAAGGTGTATTATTTGACATTAAAAATAGAGATCGTGAATTGATGTTGCTAGAGCCGCGGTAGCGTAATTGGTAACGTACCAGACGAGAATTCTGGAAATTCCCGTTCGAACCCGGGCTGTGGCAATATTTTTCCACGATTTCTTTAGAAGTTTAAAATCGTCAGGTCTGGTTGCCTCATTAATTCTTAATGAATGAGTGAGGTAATCAGAGTTGACAAAAATACGTAATGATTCGATTGCTAGAGATCTTTCTGAGATCGATAACACAGGGATCTAGATGGCGCTGACTCTAATCACGATGCGAACTACCAAAAATTCTCCATCGAAAAAAAAATTTGGTCAAATCATTTGTAGCTTAGATTCATCACTCTTAAGAAACATATGACCGCGTGTAAAAGTATTAATTAATTAATCTGTAACTGAGGTGTATTATTTGACGTTAAAAATAGAGATCGTGAATTGATGTTGCTAGAGCCGTGGTGGCGTAATTGGTAACGTACCAGGCTAGAATTCTGGAGTTCCCGGTTCGAACCCGCGCTGTGGCAATATTTTTTCACGATTTCTTCAGAAGTTAAAAATCTTCAGGTTTAGTTGCCTCATTTATTCTTAATGAATGAGTGAGGCAATCAGAGTTGACAAAAATACGTAATGATTCAATGTTAAAGATCTTTCTGAGATCGATAACATGGGGATCTAGATGGCGCTGACTCTAACCGGTTGCAAACTGCCAAAAATTCTCCATGAAAAAAAAATTTGGTAAAATCATTTGTCGCTTAGATTTATCACTCTTAAGAAACATATGACCGCGTATAAAAGTATTAATTAATTAATCTGTAACTGAGGTGTATTATTTGACGTTAAAAATAGAGATCGTGAATTGATGTTGCTAGAGCCGTGGTGGCGTAATTGGTAACGTACCAGGTTGGGATTCTGGAGTTCCCTGTTCGAACCCGGGCTGTGGCAATATTTATTCACGATTTCTTCAGAAGTTAAAAATCGTCAGGTTTAGTTGCCTCATTTATTCTTAATGAATGAGTGAGGCAATCAGAGTTGACAAAAATACGTAATGATTCGATTGTTAGAGATCTTTCTGAGATCGATAACACAGGGATCTAGGTAGCGCTGACTCTAACCAGGATGCGAACTGCCAAAAATTCTCTATCAAAAAAAAATTAGGTAAAATCATTTGTCGCTTAGATTTATCACTCTTAAGAAACATATGAACGCGTATAAAAGGATTAATTAATTAATCTGTAACTAAGGTGTATTATTTGACATTAAAAATAGAGACCGTGAATTGATGTTGCTAGAGCCGTGGTGACGTGATTGGTAACGTACCAGGTTAGAATTCAGGAGTTCCCGGTTCGAACACGGGCTGTGGCAATATTTTTTCACCATTTCTTCAGAAGTTAAAAATCGTCAGGTTTAGTTGCCTCATTTATTCGTAATGAATGAGTGAGGCAATCAGAGTTGACAAAAATACGTAATGATTCGATTGTTATAGATCTTTCTGAGATCGATAACACAGGGATCTAGGTGGCGCTGACTCTAATCAGGATGCGAACTACCAAAAATTCTCCATCGAAAAAAAAATTTGGTCAAATCATTTGTAGCTTAGATTTATCACTCTTAAGAAACATATGACCGCGTATAAAAGGATTGATTAATTAATCTGTAACTGAGGTGTATTATTTGACATTAAAAATAGAGATCGTGAATTGATGTTGCTAGAGCCGTGGTGGCGTAATTGGTAACGTACCAGGTTGGAATTCTGGAGTTCCCTGTTCGAACCCGGGCTGTGGCAATATTTTTTCACGATTTCGTCAGAAGTTAAAAATCGTCAGATTTAGTTGCCTCATTTATTCTTAATGAATGAGTGAGGCAATCAGAATTGACAAAAATACGTAATGATTCGATCGTTAGAGATCTTTCTGAGATCGATAACATAGGGATCTAGGTGGCGCTGACTCTAAGCGGATTGCGAACGGCAAAATTCTCCATAAAAAAAAAAATTTGGTCAAATCATTTGTCGCTTAGATTTATCACTCTTAAGAAACATATGACCGCGTATAATAGGAATAATTAATTAATGTGTAACTAAGGTGTATTATTTGACATTCAAAATGGAGATCGTGAATTGATGTTGCTAGAGCCGCGGTGTCGTAATTGGTAACGTACCAGGCTAGAATCCTGGAGTTCCCGGTTCGAACCCGCGCTGTGGCAATATTTTTTCACGATTTCTTCAGAAGTTAAAAATCGTCAGGTCTGGTTGCCTCATTAATTCTAAATGAATGAGTGAGGCAATCAGAGTTGACAAAAATAATTAATGATTCGCATAGTAGAGATCTTTCCGAGATCGATAACACAGGGATCTAGGTGGCGCTGACACTGAACGGGTTGCGAACTGCCAAAAATTCTCCATCAAAAAAAAATTTGGTAAAATCATTTGTCGCTTAGATTTATCACTCTTAAGAAACATATGACCGCGTATAATAGGATTAATTAATTAATCTGTAACTGAAGTGTATTATTTGACATTAAAAATGAAGATCGTGAATTGATGTTGCTAGTGCCGCGGTGGCGTAATTGGTAACGTACCAGGCTAGAATTCTGGAGTTCCCGTTCGAACCCGCGCTGTGGCAATATTTTTTCACGATTTCTTTAGAAGTTAAAAATCGTCAGGTTTAGTTTCCTCATTTATTCTTAATGAATGAGTGAGGCAATCAGAGTTGACAAAAATACGTAATGATTCGATTGTTATAGATCTTTCTGAGATCGATAACACAGGGATCTAGGTGGCGCTGACTCTAACCGGGTTGCGAACTACTAAAAATTCTCCATCAAAAAAAAATTTGGTGAAATCATTTGTAGCTTAGATTTATCACTCTTAAGAAACATATAACCGCGTATAATAGGATTAATTGATTAATCTGTAACTAAGGTGTATTATTTGACATTAAAAATAGAGATCGTAAATTGATGTTGCTAGAGCCGCAGTGGCGTAATTGGTAACGTACCAGACGAGAATTCTGGAATTTCCCGTTCGAACCCGGGCTGTGGCAATATTTTTCCACGATTTCTTTAGAAGTTCAAAATCGTCAGTTCTGGTTGCCTCAATAATTCTTAATGAATGAGTGAGGCAATCAGAGTTGACAAAAATACGTAATGATTCGATTGCTAGAGATCTTTCTGAGATCGATAACACAGGGATCTAGATGGCGCTGACTCTAATCATAATGCGAACTACCAAAAATTTTCCATCGAAAAAAAAATTTGGTCAAATCATTTGTACCTTAGATTTATCACTCTTAAGAAACATATGACCGCGTATAAAAGGATTAATTAATAATTCTGTAACTGAGGTGTATTATTTGACATTTAAAATAGAGATCGTGAATTGATGTTGCTAGAGCCGTGGTGGCGTAATTGGTAACGTACCAGGCTAGAATTCTGGAGTTCCCGGTTCGAACCCGCGCTGTGGCAATATTTTTTCACGATTTCTTCAGAAGTTAAAAGTCGTCAGGTTTAGTTCCCTCATTTATTCTTAATGAATGAGTGAGTCAATCAGAGTTGACAAAAATAATTAATGATTCGATTGGTAGAGATCTTTCTAGAATCAATAACACAGGGATCTAGATAGCACTGATTCTAACCGGGTTTCGAACTGCCAAAAATTCTCCATCAAAAAAAAATTAGGTAAAATCATTTGTCGCTTAGATTTATCACTCTTAAGAAACATATGAACGCGTATAAAAGGATTGATTAATTAATTTGTAACTGAGGTGTATTATTTGACATTAAAAATAGAGATTTTGAATTGATGTTGCTAGAGCCGTGGTGACGTGATTGGTAACGTGCCAGGTTAGAATTCAGGAGTTCCCGGTTCGAACACGGGCTATGGCAATATTTTTTCACGATTTCTTTAGAAGTTAAAAATCGTCAGGTTTAGTTGCCTCATCTATTCTTAATGAATGAGTGAGGCAATCAGAGTTGACAAAAATACGTAATGATTCGATTGTTAGAGATCTTTCTGAGATCGACAACATAGGGATCTAGGTGGCGCTGACTCTAACCGGGTTGCGAACTGCCAAAAAATCTCCATCAAAAAAAAAATTTGGTCAAATCATTTGTCGCTTAGATGTATCGCTCTTAAGAAACATATCACCGCGTATAAAAGGATTAATTAATTAATCTGTAACTGAGGTGTATTTTTTGACATTAAAAATAGAGATCGTGAATTGATGTTGCTAGAGCCGCGGTGGCGTAATTTGTAACGTACCAGGCTAGAATTCTGGAGTTCCCGGTTCGAACCCGCGCTGTGGCAATATTTTTTCACGATTTCTTCAGAAGTTAAAAATCGTCAGGTCTGGTTGCCTCATTAATTCTAAATGAATGAGTGAGGCAATCAGAGTTGACAAAAATAATTCATGATTCGCATAGTAGAGATCTTTCCGAGATCGATAACACAGGGATCTAGGTGGCGCTGACTCTAAACGGGTTGCGAACTGCCAAAAATTCTCCATCAAAAAAAAATTTGGTAAAATCATTTGTCGCTTAGATTTATCACTCTTAAGAAACATATGACCGCGTATAATAGGATTAATTAATTAATCTGTAACTGAAGTGTATTATTTGACATTAAAAATGAAGATCTTGAATTGATGTTGCTAGAGCCATGGTGACGTGATTGGTAACGTACCAGGTTAGAATTCAGGAGTTCTCGGTTCGAACACGGGCTGTGGCAATATTTTTTCACCATTTCTTCAGAAGTTAAAAATCGTCAGGTTTAGTTGCCTCATTTATTCTTAATGAATAAATGAGGCAATCAGAGTTGACAAAAATACGTAATGATTCGATTGTTAGACATCTTTCTGAGATCGATAACATAGGGATCTAGCTGGCGCTGACTCTAACCGGGTTGCGAACTGCCAAAAATTCTCCATCAAAAAAAAAAATTTGGTCAAATCATTTGTCGCTTAGATTTATCACTCTTAAGAAACATATGACCGCGTATAATAGGATTAATTAATTAATGTGTAACTAAGGTGTATTATTTGACATTAAAAATAGAGATCGTGAATTGATGTTGGTAGAGCCACGGTAGCGTAATTGGTAACGTACCAGGCTAGAATTCTGGAGTTCCCGGTTCGAACCCGCGCTGTGGCAATATTTTTTCACGATTTCTTTAGAAGTTAAAAATCGTCAGGTTTAGTTGCCTCATTTATTCGTAATGAATGAGTGAGGCAATCAGAGTTGACAAAAATACGTAATGATTCGATTGTTATAGATCTTTCTGAGATCGATAACACAGGGATCTAGGTGGCGCTGACTCTAATCAGGATGCGAACTACCAAAAATTCTCCATCGAAAAAAAAATTTGGTCAAATCATTTGTAGCTTAGATTTATCACTCTTAAGAAACATATGACCGCGTATAAAAGGATTGATTAATTAATCTGTAACTGAGGTGTATTATTTGACATTAAAAATAGAGATCGTGAATTGATGTTGCTAGAGCCGTGGTGGCGTAATTGGTAACGTACCAGGTTGGAATTCTGGAGTTCCCTGTTCGAACCCGGGCTGTGGCAATATTTTTTCACGATTTCGTCAGAAGTTAAAAATCGTCAGATTTAGTTGCCTCATTTATTCTTAATGAATGAGTGAGGCAATCAGAATTGACAAAAATACGTAATGATTCGATTGTTAGAGATCTTTCTGAGATCGATAACATAGGGATCTAGGTGGCGCTGACTCTAAGCGGATTGCGAACGGCAAAATTCTCCATAAAAAAAAAAATTTGGTCAAATCATTTGTCGCTTAGATTTATCACTCTTAAGAAACATATGACCGCGTATAATAGGAATAATTAATTAATGTGTAACTAAGGTGTATTATTTGACATTCAAAATGGAGATCGTGAATTGATGTTGCTAGAGCCGCGGTGTCGTAATTGGTAACGTACCAGGCTAGAATCCTGGAGTTCCCGGTTCGAACCCGCGCTGTGGCAATATTTTTTCACGATTTCTTCAGAAGTTAAAAATCGTCAGGTCTGGTTGCCTCATTAATTCTAAATGAATGAGTGAGGCAATCAGAGTTGACAAAAATAATTCATGATTCGCATAGTAGAGATCTTTCCGAGATCGATAACACAGGGATCTAGGTGGCGCTGACTCTAAACGGGTTGCGAACTGCCAAAAATTCTCCATCAAAAAAAAATTTGGTAAAATCATTTGTCGCTTAGATTTATCACTCTTAAGAAACATATGACCGCGTATAATAGGATTAATTAATTAATCTGTAACTGAAGTGTATTATTTGACATTAAAAATGAAGATCGTGAATTGATGTTGCTAGTGCCGCGGTGGCGTAATTGGTAACGTACCAGGCTAGAATTCTAGAGTTCCCGTTCGAACCCGCGCTGTGGCAATATTTTTTCACGATTTCTTTAGAAGTTAAAAATCGTCAGGTTTAGTTTCCTCATTTATTCTTAATGAATGAGTGAGGCAATCAGAGTTGACAAAAATACGTAATGATTCGATTGTTATAGATCTTTCTGAGATCGATAACACAGGGATCTAGGTGGCGCTGACTCTAACCGGGTTGCGAACTACTAAAAATTCTCCATCAAAAAAAAATTTGGTGAAATCATTTGTAGCTTAGATTTATCACTCTTAAGAAACATATAACCGCGTATAATAGGATTAATTGATTAATCTGTAACTAAGGTGTATTATTTGACATTAAAAATAGAGATCGTAAATTGATGTTGCTAGAGCCGCAGTGGCGTAATTGGTAACGTACCAGACGAGAATTCTGGAATTTCCCGTTCGAACCCGGGCTGTGGCAATATTTTTCCACGATTTCTTTAGAAGTTTAAAATCGTCAGTTCTGGTTGCCTCAATAATTCTTAATAAATGAGTGAGGCAATCAGAGTTGACAAAAATACGTAATGATTCGATTGCTAGAGATCTTTCTGAGATCGATAAAACAGGGATCTAGATGGCGCTGACTCTAATCATAATGCGAATTACCAAAAATTCTCCATCGAAAAAAAAATTTGGTCAAATCATTTGTAGCTTAGATTTATCACTCTTAAGAAACATATGACCGCGTATAAAAGGATTAATTAATAATTCTGTAACTGAGGTGTATTATTTGACATTAAAAATAGAGATCGTGAATTGATGTTGCTAGAGCCGTGGTGGCGTAATTGGTAACGTACCAGGCTAGAATTCTGGAGTTCCCGTTTCGAACCCGCGCTGTGGCAATATTTTTTCACGATTTCTTCAGAAGTTAAAAATCGTCAGGTTTAGTTGCCTCATTTATTCTTAATGAATAAGTGAGGCAATCAGAGTTGACAAAAATACGTAATGATTCGATTGTTAGACATCTTTCTGAGATCGATAACATAGGGATCTAGGTGGCGCTGACTCTAACCGGGTTGCGAACTGCCAAAAATTCTCCATCAAAAAAAAAATTTGGTTAAATCATTTGTCGCTTAGATTTATCACTCTTAAGAAACATATGACCTCGTATAATAGGATTAATTAATTAATCTGTAACTAAGGTGTATTATTTGACATTAAAAATAGAGATCGTGAATTGATGTTGCTAGAGCCGCGGTGGCGTAATCGGTAACGTACCAGGTTAGAATTCTGGATTTCCCGGTTCAAACCCGGGCTGTGGCAATATTTTTTCACGATTTCTTTAGAAGTTAAAAATTTTCAGGTCTAGTTGCCACATTAATTCTTAATGGATGAGTGAGGCAATCAGAGTTGACAATAATACGTAATGATTCGCTTGCTCGAGATCTTTCTGAGATCGATAACACAGGGATCTAGATGGCGCTGACTCTAACCAGGATGCGAACTACCAAAAATTCTCCATCAAAAAAAATTTGGTCAAATCATTTGTAGCTTAGATTTATCACTCTTAAGAAACATATGACCGCGTATAATAGGATTAATTAATTAATCTGTAACTGAAGTGTATTATTTGACATTAAAAATGAAGATCGTGAATTGATGTTGCTAGTGCCGCGGTGGCGTAATTGGTAACGTACCAGGCTAGAATTCTGGAGTTCCCGGTTCGAACCCGCGCTGTGGCAATATTTTTTCACGATTTCTTTAGAAGTTAAAAATCGTCAGGTTTAGTTTCCTCATTTATTCTTAATGAATGAGTGAGGCAATCAGAGTTGACAAAAATACGTAATGATTCGATTGTTATAGATCTTTCTGAGATCGATAACACAGGGATCTAGGTGGCGCTGACTCTAACCGGGTTGCGAACTACTAAAAATTCTCCATCAAAAAAATATTTGGTTTAATCATTTGTAGCTTAGATTTATCACTCTTAAGAAACATATAACCGCGTATAATAGGATTAATTGATTAATCTGTAACTAAGGTGTATTATTTGACATTAAAAATAGAGATCGTAAATTGATGTTGCTAGAGCCGCAGTGGCGTAATTGGTAACGTACCAGACGAGAATTCTGGAATTTCCCGTTCGAACCCGGGCTGTGGCAATATTTTTCCACGATTTCTTTAGAAGTTTAAAATCGTCAGTTCTGGTTGCCTCAATAATTCTTAATGAATGAGTGAGGCAATCAGAGTTGACAAAAATACGTAATGATTCGATTGCTAGAGATCTTTCTGAGATCGATAACACAGGGATCTAGATGGCGCTGACTCTAATCATAATGCGAACTACCAAAAATTTTCCATCGAAAAAAAAATTTGGTCAAATCATTTGTACCTTAGATTTATCACTCTTAAGAAACATATGACCGCGTATAAAAGGATTAATTAATAATTCTGTAACTGAGGTGTATTATTTGACATTAAAAATAGAGATCGTGAATTGATGTTGCTAGAGCCGTGGTGGCGTAATTGGTAACGTACCAGGCTAGAATTCTGGAGTTCCCGGTTCGAACCCGCGCTGTGGCAATATTTTTTCACGATTTCTTCAGAAGTTAAAAATCGTCAGGTTTAGTTGCCTCATTTATTCTTAATGAATGAGTGAGTCAATCAGAGTTGACAAAAATAATTAATGATTCGATTGGTAGAGATCTTTCTAGAATCAATAACACAGGGATCTAGATAGCACTGATTCTAACCGGGTTTCGAACTGCCAAAAATTCTCCATCAAAAAAAAATTAGGTAAAATCATTTGTCGCTTAGATTTATCACTCTTAAGAAACATATGAACGCGTATAAAAGGATTGATTAATTAATTTGTAACTGAGGTGTATTATTTGACATTAAAAATAGAGATCTTGAATTGATGTTGCTAGAGCCATGGTGACGTGATTGGTAACGTACCAGGTTAGAATTCAGGAGTTCCCGGTTCGAACACGGGCTGTGGAAATATTTTTTCACTATTTCTTCAGAAGTTAAAAATCGTCAGGTTTAGTTGCCTCATTTATTCTTAATGAATAAGTGAGGCAATCAGAGTTGACAAAAATACGTAATGATTCGATTCTTAGACATCTTTCTGAGATCGATAACATAGGGATCTAGGTGGCGCTGACTCTAACCGGGTTGCGAACTGCCAAAAATTCTCCATCAAAAAAAAAATTTTGTTAAATCATTTGTCGCTTAGATTTATCACTCTTAAGAAACATATGACCTCGTATAATAGGATTAATTAATTAATCTGTAACTAAGGTGTATTATTTGACATTAAAAAAAGAGATCGTGAATTGATGTTGCTAGAGCCGCGGTGGCGTAATTGGTAACGTACCAGGCTAGAATTCTGGAGTTCCCGGATCGAACCCGCGCTGTGGCAATATTTTTTCACGATTTCTTTAGAAGTTAAAAATCGTCAGGTTTAGTTGCCTCATTTATTCGTAATGAATGAGTGAGGCAATCAGAGTTGACAAAAATACGTAATGATTCGATTGTTAGAGATCTTTCTGAGATCGATAACATAGGGATCTAGGTGGCGCTGACTCTAACCGGGCTGCGAACTGCCAAAAATTCTCCATCAAAAAAAAAATTTGGTCAAATCATTTGTCGCTTAGATTTATCGCTCTTAAGAAACATATGGCCGCGTATAATAGGATTAATTTATTAATGTGTAACTAAGGTGTTTTTTTCGACATTAAAAATAGAGATCGTGAATTGATGTTGCTAGAGCCACGGTGGCGTAATTTGTAACGTACCAGGCTAGAATTCTGGAGTTCCCGGTTCGAACCCGCGCTGTGGCAATATTTTTTTACGATTTCTTTAGAAGTTAAAAATCGTCAGGTTTAGTTTCCTCATTTATTCTTAATAAATGAGTGAGGCAATCAGAGTTGACAAAAATACGTCGTGATTCGATTGTTAGAGATCTTTCTGAGATCGATAACACAGGGATCTAGGTGGCGCTGACTCTGACCGAGTTGCGAACTACTAAAAATTCTCCATCAAAAAAAAATTTGGTGAAATCATTTGTAGCTTAGATTTATCACTCTTAAGAAACATATAACCGCGTATAATAGGATTAATTGATTAATCTGTAACTAAGGTGTATTATTTGACATTAAAAATAGAGATCGTGAATTGATGTTGCTAGAGCCGCGGTAGCGTAATTGGTAACGTACCAGACGAGAATTCTGGAAATTCCCGTTCGAACCCGGGCTGTGGCAATATTTTTCCACGATTTCTTTAGAAGTTTAAAATCGTCAGGTCTGGTTGCCTCATTAATTCTTAATGAATGAGTGAGGTAATCAGAGTTGACAAAAATACGTAATGATTCGATTGCTAGAGATCTTTCTGAGATCGATAACACAGGGATCTAGATGGCGCTGACTCTAATCACGATGCGAACTACCAAAAATTCTCCATCGAAAAAAAAATTTGGTCAAATCATTTGTAGCTTAGATTCATCACTCTTAAGAAACATATGACCGCGTATAAAAGTATTAATTAATTAATCTGTAACTGAGGTGTATTATTTGACGTTAAAAATAGAGATCGTGAATTGATGTTGCTAGAGCCGTGGTGGCGTAATTGGTAACGTACCAGGCTAGAATTCTGGAGTTCCCGGTTCGAACCCGCGCTGTGGCAATATTTTTTCACGATTTCTTCAGAAGTTAAAAATCTTCAGGTTTAGTTGCCTCATTTATTCTTAATGAATGAGTGAGGCAATCAGAGTTGACAAAAATACGTAATGATTCAATGTTAAAGATCTTTCTGAGATCGATAACATGGGGATCTAGATGGCGCTGACTCTAACCGGTTGCAAACTGCCAAAAATTCTCCATGAAAAAAAAATTTGGTAAAATCATTTGTCGCTTAGATTTATCACTCTTAAGAAACATATGACCGCGTATAAAAGTATTAATTAATTAATCTGTAACTGAGGTGTATTATTTGACGTTAAAAATAGAGATCGTGAATTGATGTTGCTAGAGCCGTGGTGGCGTAATTGGTAACGTACCAGGTTGGGATTCTGGAGTTCCCTGTTCGAACCCGGGCTGTGGCAATATTTATTCACGATTTCTTCAGAAGTTAAAAATCGTCAGGTTTAGTTGCCTCATTTATTCTTAATGAATGAGTGAGGCAATCAGAGTTGACAAAAATACGTAATGATTCGATTGTTAGAGATCTTTCTGAGATCGATAACACAGGGATCTAGGTAGCGCTGACTCTAACCAGGATGCGAACTGCCAAAAATTCTCTATCAAAAAAAAATTAGGTAAAATCATTTGTCGCTTAGATTTATCACTCTTAAGAAACATATGAACGCGTATAAAAGGATTAATTAATTAATCTGTAACTAAGGTGTATTATTTGACATTAAAAATAGAGACCGTGAATTGATGTTGCTAGAGCCGTGGTGACGTGATTGGTAACGTACCAGGTTAGAATTCAGGAGTTCCCGGTTCGAACACGGGCTGTGGCAATATTTTTTCACCATTTCTTCAGAAGTTAAAAATCGTCAGGTTTAGTTGCCTCATTTATTCGTAATGAATGAGTGAGGCAATCAGAGTTGACAAAAATACGTAATGATTCGATTGTTATAGATCTTTCTGAGATCGATAACACAGGGATCTAGGTGGCGCTGACTCTAATCAGGATGCGAACTACCAAAAATTCTCCATCGAAAAAAAAATTTGGTCAAATCATTTGTAGCTTAGATTTATCACTCTTAAGAAACATATGACCGCGTATAAAAGGATTGATTAATTAATCTGTAACTGAGGTGTATTATTTGACATTAAAAATAGAGATCGTGAATTGATGTTGCTAGAGCCGTGGTGGCGTAATTGGTAACGTACCAGGTTGGAATTCTGGAGTTCCCTGTTCGAACCCGGGCTGTGGCAATATTTTTTCACGATTTCGTCAGAAGTTAAAAATCGTCAGATTTAGTTGCCTCATTTATTCTTAATGAATGAGTGAGGCAATCAGAATTGACAAAAATACGTAATGATTCGATCGTTAGAGATCTTTCTGAGATCGATAACATAGGGATCTAGGTGGCGCTGACTCTAAGCGGATTGCGAACGGCAAAATTCTCCATAAAAAAAAAAATTTGGTCAAATCATTTGTCGCTTAGATTTATCACTCTTAAGAAACATATGACCGCGTATAATAGGAATAATTAATTAATGTGTAACTAAGGTGTATTATTTGACATTCAAAATGGAGATCGTGAATTGATGTTGCTAGAGCCGCGGTGTCGTAATTGGTAACGTACCAGGCTAGAATCCTGGAGTTCCCGGTTCGAACCCGCGCTGTGGCAATATTTTTTCACGATTTCTTCAGAAGTTAAAAATCGTCAGGTCTGGTTGCCTCATTAATTCTAAATGAATGAGTGAGGCAATCAGAGTTGACAAAAATAATTAATGATTCGCATAGTAGAGATCTTTCCGAGATCGATAACACAGGGATCTAGGTGGCGCTGACACTGAACGGGTTGCGAACTGCCAAAAATTCTCCATCAAAAAAAAATTTGGTAAAATCATTTGTCGCTTAGATTTATCACTCTTAAGAAACATATGACCGCGTATAATAGGATTAATTAATTAATCTGTAACTGAAGTGTATTATTTGACATTAAAAATGAAGATCGTGAATTGATGTTGCTAGTGCCGCGGTGGCGTAATTGGTAACGTACCAGGCTAGAATTCTGGAGTTCCCGTTCGAACCCGCGCTGTGGCAATATTTTTTCACGATTTCTTTAGAAGTTAAAAATCGTCAGGTTTAGTTTCCTCATTTATTCTTAATGAATGAGTGAGGCAATCAGAGTTGACAAAAATACGTAATGATTCGATTGTTATAGATCTTTCTGAGATCGATAACACAGGGATCTAGGTGGCGCTGACTCTAACCGGGTTGCGAACTACTAAAAATTCTCCATCAAAAAAAAATTTGGTGAAATCATTTGTAGCTTAGATTTATCACTCTTAAGAAACATATAACCGCGTATAATAGGATTAATTGATTAATCTGTAACTAAGGTGTATTATTTGACATTAAAAATAGAGATCGTAAATTGATGTTGCTAGAGCCGCAGTGGCGTAATTGGTAACGTACCAGACGAGAATTCTGGAATTTCCCGTTCGAACCCGGGCTGTGGCAATATTTTTCCACGATTTCTTTAGAAGTTCAAAATCGTCAGTTCTGGTTGCCTCAATAATTCTTAATGAATGAGTGAGGCAATCAGAGTTGACAAAAATACGTAATGATTCGATTGCTAGAGATCTTTCTGAGATCGATAACACAGGGATCTAGATGGCGCTGACTCTAATCATAATGCGAACTACCAAAAATTTTCCATCGAAAAAAAAATTTGGTCAAATCATTTGTACCTTAGATTTATCACTCTTAAGAAACATATGACCGCGTATAAAAGGATTAATTAATAATTCTGTAACTGAGGTGTATTATTTGACATTTAAAATAGAGATCGTGAATTGATGTTGCTAGAGCCGTGGTGGCGTAATTGGTAACGTACCAGGCTAGAATTCTGGAGTTCCCGGTTCGAACCCGCGCTGTGGCAATATTTTTTCACGATTTCTTCAGAAGTTAAAAGTCGTCAGGTTTAGTTCCCTCATTTATTCTTAATGAATGAGTGAGTCAATCAGAGTTGACAAAAATAATTAATGATTCGATTGGTAGAGATCTTTCTAGAATCAATAACACAGGGATCTAGATAGCACTGATTCTAACCGGGTTTCGAACTGCCAAAAATTCTCCATCAAAAAAAAATTAGGTAAAATCATTTGTCGCTTAGATTTATCACTCTTAAGAAACATATGAACGCGTATAAAAGGATTGATTAATTAATTTGTAACTGAGGTGTATTATTTGACATTAAAAATAGAGATTTTGAATTGATGTTGCTAGAGCCGTGGTGACGTGATTGGTAACGTGCCAGGTTAGAATTCAGGAGTTCCCGGTTCGAACACGGGCTATGGCAATATTTTTTCACGATTTCTTTAGAAGTTAAAAATCGTCAGGTTTAGTTGCCTCATCTATTCTTAATGAATGAGTGAGGCAATCAGAGTTGACAAAAATACGTAATGATTCGATTGTTAGAGATCTTTCTGAGATCGACAACATAGGGATCTAGGTGGCGCTGACTCTAACCGGGTTGCGAACTGCCAAAAAATCTCCATCAAAAAAAAAATTTGGTCAAATCATTTGTCGCTTAGATGTATCGCTCTTAAGAAACATATCACCGCGTATAAAAGGATTAATTAATTAATCTGTAACTGAGGTGTATTTTTTGACATTAAAAATAGAGATCGTGAATTGATGTTGCTAGAGCCGCGGTGGCGTAATTTGTAACGTACCAGGCTAGAATTCTGGAGTTCCCGGTTCGAACCCGCGCTGTGGCAATATTTTTTCACGATTTCTTCAGAAGTTAAAAATCGTCAGGTCTGGTTGCCTCATTAATTCTAAATGAATGAGTGAGGCAATCAGAGTTGACAAAAATAATTAATGATTCGCATAGTAGAGATCTTTCCGAGATCGATAACACAGGGATCTAGGTGGCGCTGACACTGAACGGGTTGCGAACTGCCAAAAATTCTCCATCAAAAAAAAATTTGGTAAAATCATTTGTCGCTTAGATTTATCACTCTTAAGAAACATATGACCGCGTATAATAGGATTAATTAATTAATCTGTAACTGAAGTGTATTATTTGACATTAAAAATGAAGATCGTGAATTGATGTTGCTAGTGCCGCGGTGGCGTAATTGGTAACGTACCAGGCTAGAATTCTGGAGTTCCCGTTCGAACCCGCGCTGTGGCAATATTTTTTCACGATTTCTTTAGAAGTTAAAAATCGTCAGGTTTAGTTTCCTCATTTATTCTTAATGAATGAGTGAGGCAATCAGAGTTGACAAAAATACGTAATGATTCGATTGTTATAGATCTTTCTGAGATCGATAACACAGGGATCTAGGTGGCGCTGACTCTAACCGGGTTGCGAACTACTAAAAATTCTCCATCAAAAAAAAATTTGGTGAAATCATTTGTAGCTTAGATTTATCACTCTTAAGAAACATATAACCGCGTATAATAGGATTAATTGATTAATCTGTAACTAAGGTGTATTATTTGACATTAAAAATAGAGATCGTAAATTGATGTTGCTAGAGCCGCAGTGGCGTAATTGGTAACGTACCAGACGAGAATTCTGGAATTTCCCGTTCGAACCCGGGCTGTGGCAATATTTTTCCACGATTTCTTTAGAAGTTCAAAATCGTCAGTTCTGGTTGCCTCAATAATTCTTAATGAATGAGTGAGGCAATCAGAGTTGACAAAAATACGTAATGATTCGATTGCTAGAGATCTTTCTGAGATCGATAACACAGGGATCTAGATGGCGCTGACTCTAATCATAATGCGAACTACCAAAAATTTTCCATCGAAAAAAAAATTTGGTCAAATCATTTGTACCTTAGATTTATCACTCTTAAGAAACATATGACCGCGTATAAAAGGATTAATTAATAATTCTGTAACTGAGGTGTATTATTTGACATTTAAAATAGAGATCGTGAATTGATGTTGCTAGAGCCGTGGTGGCGTAATTGGTAACGTACCAGGCTAGAATTCTGGAGTTCCCGGTTCGAACCCGCGCTGTGGCAATATTTTTTCACGATTTCTTCAGAAGTTAAAAGTCGTCAGGTTTAGTTCCCTCATTTATTCTTAATGAATGAGTGAGTCAATCAGAGTTGACAAAAATAATTAATGATTCGATTGGTAGAGATCTTTCTAGAATCAATAACACAGGGATCTAGATAGCACTGATTCTAACCGGGTTTCGAACTGCCAAAAATTCTCCATCAAAAAAAAATTAGGTAAAATCATTTGTCGCTTAGATTTATCACTCTTAAGAAACATATGAACGCGTATAAAAGGATTGATTAATTAATTTGTAACTGAGGTGTATTATTTGACATTAAAAATAGAGATCTTGAATTGATGTTGCTAGAGCCATGGTGACGTGATTGGTAACGTACCAGGTTAGAATTCAGGAGTTCCCGGTTCGAACACGGGCTGTGGAAATATTTTTTCACTATTTCTTCAGAAGTTAAAAATCGTCAGGTTTAGTTGCCTCATTTATTCTTAATGAATAAGTGAGGCAATCAGAGTTGACAAAAATACGTAATGATTCGATTCTTAGACATCTTTCTGAAATCGATAACATAGGGATCTAGGTGGCGCTGACTCTAACCGGGTTGCGAACTGCCAAAAATTCTCCATCAAAAAAAAAATTTGGTTAAATCATTTGTCGCTTAGATTTATCACTCTTAAGAAACATATGACCTCGTATAATAGGATTAATTAATTAATCTGTAACTAAGGTGTATTATTTGACATTAAAAATAGAGATCGTGAATTGATGTTGCTAGAGCCGCGGTGGCGTAATTGGTAACGTACCAGGCTAGAATTCTGGAGTTCCCGGATCGAACCCGCGCTGTGGCAATATTTTTTCACGATTTCTTTAGAAGTTAAAAATCGTCAGGTTTAGTTGCCTCATTTATTCGTAATGAATGAGTGAGGCAATCAGAGTTGACAAAAATACGTAATGATTCGATTGTTAGAGATCTTTCTGAGATCGATAACATAGGGATCTATGTGGCGCTGACTCTAAGCGGATTGCGAACGGCCAAAAATTCTCCATAAAAAAAAAAGTTTGGTCAAATCATTTGTCGCTTAGATTTATCACTCTTAAGAAACATATGACCGCGTATAATAGGAATAATTAATTAATGTGTAACTAAGGTGTATTATTTGACATTCAAAATAGAGATCGTGAATTGATGTTGCTAGAGCCGCGGTGTCGTAATTGGTAACGTACCAGGCTAGAATCCTGGAGTTCCCGGTTCGAACCCGCGCTGTGGCAATATTTTTTCACGATTTCTTCAGAAGTTAAAAATCGTCAGGTCTGGTTGCCTCATTAATTCTTAATGAATAAGTGAGGCAATCAGAGTTGACAAAAATAATTAATGATTCGCATGGTAGAGATCTTTCCGAGATCGATAACACAGGGATCTAGGTGGCGCTGACTCTAAACGGGTTGCGAACTGCCAAAAATTCTCCATCAAAAAAAAATTTGGTGAAATCATTTGTCGCTTAGATTTATCACTCTTAAGAAACATATGACCGCGTATAATAGGATTAATTAATTAATCTGTAACTGAAGTGTATTATTTGACATTAAAAATGAAGATCGTGAATTGATGTTGCTAGTGCCGCGGTGGCGTAATTGGTAACGTACCAGGCTAGAATTCTGGAGTTCCCGGTTCGAACCCGCGCTGTGGCAATATTTTTTCACGATTTCTTTAGAAGTTAAAAATCGTCAGGTTTAGTTTCCTCATTTATTCTTAATGAATGAGTGAGGCAATCAGAGTTGACAAAAATACGTAATGATTCGATTGTTATAGATCTTTCTGAGATCGATAACACAGGGATCTAGGTGGCGCTGACTCTAATCACGATGCGAACTACCAAAAATTCTCCATCGAAAAAAAAATTTGGTCAAATCATTTGTAGCTTAGATTCATCACTCTTAAGAAACATATGACCGCGTATAAAAGTATTAATTAATTAATCTGTAACTGAGGTGTATTATTTGACGTTAAAAATAGAGATCGTGAATTGATGTTGCTAGAGCCGTGGTGGCGTAATTGGTAACGTACCAGGCTAGAATTCTGGAGTTCCCGGTTCGAACCCGCGCTGTGGCAATATTTTTTCACGATTTCTTCAGAAGTTAAAAATCTTCAGGTTTAGTTGCCTCATTTATTCTTAATGAATGAGTGAGGCAATAAGAGTTGACAAAAATAATTAATAATTCGATTGGTAGAGATCTTTCTGAGATCGATAACACAGGGATCTAGGTAGCACTGATTCTAACCGGGTTTCGAACTGCCAAAAATTCTCCATCAAAAAAAAATTAGATAAAATCATTTGTCGCTTAGATTTATCACTCTTAAGAAACATATGAACGCGTATAAAAGGATTAATTAATTAATGTGTAACTAAGGTGTATTATTTGACATTAAAAATAGAGATCGTGAATTGATGTTGCTAGAGCCGCGGTGGCGTAATTGGTAACGTACCAGGCTAGAATTCTGGAGTTCCCGGTTCGAACCCGCGCTGTGGCAATATTTTTTCACGATTTCTTTAGAAGTTAAAAATCGTCCGGTTTAGTTGCCTCATTTATTCGTAATGAATGAATGAGGCAATCAGAGTTGACAAAAATACGTAATGATTCGATTGTTAGAGATCTTTCTGAGATCGATAACATAGGGATCTAGGTGGCGCTGACTCTAACCGGGCAGCGAACTGCCAAAAATTCTCCATCAAAAAAAAAATTTGGTCAAATCATTTGTCGCTTAGATTTATCGCTCTTAAGAAACATATGACCGCGTATAATAGGATTAATTTATTAATGTGTAACTAAGGTGTTTTTTTTCGACATTAAAAATAGAGATCGTGAATTGATGTTGCTAGAGCCACGGTGGCGTAATTTGTAACGTACCAGGCTAGAATTCTGGAGTTCCCGGTTCGAACTTGCGCTGTGACAATATTTTTTTACGATTTCTTTAGAAGTTAAAAATCGTCAGGTTTAGTTTCCTCATTTATTCTTAATGAATGAGTGAGGCAATCAGAGTTGACAAAAATACGTAATGATTCGATTGTTAGAGATCTTTCTGAGATCGATAACACAGGGATCTAGATAGCGCTGACTCTAACCAGGATGCGAACTACCAAAAATTTTCCATCAAAAAAAAATTTGGTCAAATCATTTGTAGCATAGCTTTATCACTCGTAAGAAACATATGACCACGTATAAAAGGATTGATTAATTAATTTGTAACTGAGGTGTATTATTTGACATTAAAAATAGAGATCTTGAATTGATGTTGCTAGAGCCATGGTGACGTGATTGGTAACGTACCAGGTTAGAATTCAGGAGTTCCCGGTTCGAACACGGGCTGTGGCAATATTTTTTCACCATTTCTTCAGAAGTTAAAAATCGTCAGGTTTAGTTGCCTCATTTATTCTTAATGAATAAGTGAGGCAATCAGAGTTGACAAAAATAATTAATGATTCGCATGGTAGAGATCTTTCCGAGATCGATAAAACAGGGATCTAGGTGGCGCTGACTCTAAACGGGTTGCGAACTGCCAAAAATTCTCCATCAAAAAAAAATTTGGTGAAATCATTTGTCGCTTAGATTTATCACTCTTAAGAAACATATGACCACGTATAATAGGATTAATTAATTAATCTGTAACTGAAGTGTATTATTTGACATTAAAAATAGAGATCGTGAATTGATGTTGCTAGTGCCGCAGTGGCGTAATTGGTAACGTACCAGGCTAGAATTCTGGAGTTCCCGGTTCGAACCCGCGCTGTGGCAATATTTTTTCACGATTTCTTTAGAAGTTAAAAATCGTCAGGTTTAGTTTCCTCATTTATTCTTAATGAATGGGTGAGGCAATCAGAGTTGACAAAAATACGTAATGATTCGATTGTTATAGATCTTTCTGAGATCGATAACACGGGGATCTAGGTGGCGCTGACTCTAACCGGGTTGCGAACTACTAAAAATTCTCCATCAAAAAAAAATTTGGTGAAATCATTTGTAGCTTAGATTTATCACTCTTAAGAAACATATAACCGCGTACAATAGGATTAATTGATTAATCTGTAACTAAGGTGTATTATTTGACATTAAAAATAGAGATCGTAAATTGATGTTGCTAGAGCCGCAGTGGCGTAATTGGTAACGTACCAGACGAGAATTCTGGAATTTCCCGTTCGAACCCGGGCTGTGGCAATATTTTTCCACGATTTCTTTAGAAGTTTAAAATCGTCAGGTCTGGTTGCCTCATTAATTCTTAATGAATGAGTGAGGCAAACAGAGTTGACAAAAATACGTAATGATTCGATCGTTAGAGATCTTTCTGAGATCGATAACATAGGGATCTAGGTGGCGCTGACTCTAAGCGGATTGCGAACGGCAAAATTCTCCATAAAAAAAAAAATTTGGTCAAATCATTTGTCGCTTAGATTTATCACTCTTAAGAAACATATGACCGCGTATAATAGGAATAATTAATTAATGTGTAACTAAGGTGTATTATTTGACATTCAAAATGGAGATCGTGAATTGATGTTGCTAGAGCCGCGGTGTCGTAATTGGTAACGTACCAGGCTAGAATCCTGGAGTTCCCGGTTCGAACCCGCGCTGTGGCAATATTTTTTCACGATTTCTTCAGAAGTTAAAAATCGTCAGGTCTGGTTGCCTCATTAATTCTAAATGAATGAGTGAGGCAATCAGAGTTGACAAAAATAATTAATGATTCGCATAGTAGAGATCTTTCCGAGATCGATAACACAGGGATCTAGGTGGTGCTGACACTGAACGGGTTGCGAACTGCCAAAAATTCTCCATCAAAAAAAAATTTGGTAAAATCATTTGTCGCTTAGATTTATCACTCTTAAGAAACATATGACCGCGTATAATAGGATTAATTAATTAATCTGTAACTGAAGTGTATTATTTGACATTAAAAATGAAGATCGTGAATTGATGTTGCTAGTGCCGCGGTGGCGTAATTGGTAACGTACCAGGCTAGAATTCTGGAGTTCCCGTTCGAACCCGCGCTGTGGCAATATTTTTTCACGATTTCTTTAGAAGTTAAAAATCGTCAGGTTTAGTTTCCTCATTTATTCTTAATGAATGAGTGAGGCAATCAGAGTTGACAAAAATACGTAATGATTCGATTGTTATAGATCTTTCTGAGATCGATAACACAGGGATCTAGGTGGCGCTGACTCTAACCGGGTTGCGAACTACTAAAAATTCTCCATCAAAAAAAAATTTGGTGAAATCATTTGTAGCTTAGATTTATCACTCTTAAGAAACATATAACCGCGTATAATAGGATTAATTGATTAATCTGTAACTAAGGTGTGTTATTTGACATTAAAAATAGAGATCGTAAATTGATGTTGCTAGAGCCGCAGTGGCGTAATTGGTAACGTACCAGACGAGAATTCTGGAATTTCCCGTTCGAACCCGGGCTGTGGCAATATTTTTCCACGATTTCTTTAGAAGTTTAAAATCGTCAGTTCTGGTTGCCTCAATAATTCTTAATGAATGAGTGAGGCAATCAGAGTTGACAAAAATACGTAATGATTCGATTGCTAGAGATCTTTCTGAGATCGATAACACAGGGATCTAGATGGCGCTGACTCTAATCATAATGCGAACTACCAAAAATTTTCCATCGAAAAAAAAATTTGGTCAAATCATTTGTACCTTAGATTTATCACTCTTAAGAAACATATGACCGCGTATAAAAGGATTAATTAATAATTCTGTAACTGAGGTGTATTATTTGACATTTGAAATAGAGATCGTGAATTGATGTTGCTAGAGCCGTGGTGGCGTAATTGGTAACGTACCAGGCTAGAATTCTGGAGTTCCCGGTTCGAACCCGCGCTGTGGCAATATTTTTTCACGATTTCTTCAGAAGTTAAAAGTCGTCAGGTTTAGTTGCCTCATTTATTCTTAATGAATGAGTGAGTCAATCAGAGTTGACAAAAATAATTAATGATTCGATTGGTAGAGATCTTTCTAGAATCAATAACACAGGGATCTAGATAGCACTGATTCTAACCGGGTTTCGAACTGCCAAAAATTCTCCATCAAAAAAAAATTAGGTAAAATCATTTGTCGCTTAGATTTATCACTCTTAAGAAACATATGAACGCGTATAAAAGGATTGATTAATTAATTTGTAACTGAGGTGTATTATTTGACATTAAAAATAGAGATCTTGAATTGATGTTGCTAGAGCCATGGTGACGTGATTGGTAACGTACCAGGTTAGAATTCAGGAGTTCCCGGTTCGAACACGGGCTGTGGAAATATTTTTTCACTATTTCTTCAGAAGTTAAAAATCGTCAGGTTTAGTTGCCTCATTTATTCTTAATGAATAAGTGAGGCAATCAGAGTTGACAAAAATACGTAATGATTCGATTCTTAGACATCTTTCTGAAATCGATAACATAGGGATCTAGGTGGCGCTGACTCTAACCGGGTTGCGAACTGCCAAAAATTCTCCATCAAAAAAAAAATTTGGTTAAATCATTTGTCGCTTAGATTTATCACTCTTAAGAAACATATGACCTCGTATAATAGGATTAATTAATTAATCTGTAACTAAGGTGTATTATTTGACATTAAAAATAGAGATCGTGAATTGATGTTGCTAGAGCCGCGGTGGCGTAATTGGTAACGTACCAGGCTAGAATTCTGGAGTTCCCGGATCGAACCCGCGCTGTGGCAATATTTTTTCACGATTTCTTTAGAAGTTAAAAATCGTCAGGTTTAGTTGCCTCATTTATTCGTAATGAATGAGTGAGGCAATCAGAGTTGACAAAAATACGTAATGATTCGATTGTTAGAGATCTTTCTGAGATCGATAACATAGGGATCTAGGTGGCGCTGACTCTAACCGGGCTGCGAACTGCCAAAAATTCTCCATCAAAAAAAAAATTTGGTCAAATCATTTGTCGCTTAGATTTATCGCTCTTAAGAAACATATGGCCGCGTATAATAGGATTAATTTATTAATGTGTAACTAAGGTGTTTTTTTCGACATTAAAAATAGAGATCGTGAATTGATGTTGCTAGAGCCACGGTGGCGTAATTTGTAACGTACCAGGCTAGAATTCTGGAGTTCCCGGTTCGAACCCGCGCTGTGGCAATATTTTTTTACGATTTCTTTAGAAGTTAAAAATCGTCAGGTTTAGTTTCCTCATTTATTCTTAATAAATGAGTGAGGCAATCAGAGTTGACAAAAATACGTCGTGATTCGATTGTTAGAGATCTTTCTGAGATCGATAACACAGGGATCTAGGTGGCGCTGACTCTGACCGAGTTGCGAACTACTAAAAATTCTCCATCAAAAAAAAATTTGGTGAAATCATTTGTAGCTTAGATTTATCACTCTTAAGAAACATATAACCGCGTATAATAGGATTAATTGATTAATCTGTAACTAAGGAGTATTATTTGACATTAAAAATAGAGATCGTGAATTGATGTTGCTAGAGCCGCGGTAGCGTAATTGGTAACGTACCAGACGAGAATTCTGGAAATTCCCGTTCGAACCCGGGCTGTGGCAATATTTTTCCACGATTTCTTTAGAAGTTTAAAATCGTCAGGTCTGGTTGCCTCATTAATTCTTAATGAATGAGTGAGGTAATCAGAGTTGACAAAAATACGTAATGATTCGATTGCTAGAGATCTTTCTGAGATCGATAACACAGGGATCTAGATGGCGCTGACTCTAATCACGATGCGAACTACCAAAAATTCTCCATCGAAAAAAAAATTTGGTTAAATCATTTGTAGCTTAGATTCATCACTCTTAAGAAACATATGACCGCGTATAAAAGTATTAATTAATTAATCTGTAACTGAGTTGTATTATTTGACGTTAAAAATAGAGATCGTGAATTGATGTTGCTAGAGCCGTGGTGGCGTAATTGGTAACGTACCAGGCTAGAATTCTGGAGTTCCCGGTTCGAACCCGCGCTGTGGCAATATTTTTTTACGATTTCTTCAGAAGTTAAAAATCTTCAGGTTTAGTTGCCTCATTTATTCTTAATGAATGAGTGAGGCAATCAGAGTTGACAAAAATACGTAATGATTCAATGTTAAAGATCTTTCTGAGATCGATAACATGGGGATCTAGATGGCGCTGACTCTAACCGGTTGCAAACTGCCAAAAATTCTCCATGAAAAAAAAATTTGGTAAAATCATTTGTCGCTTAGATTTATCACTCTTAAGAAACATATGACCGCGTATAAAAGTATTAATTAATTAATCTGTAACTGAGGTGTATTATTTGACGTTAAAAATAGAGATCGTGAATTGATGTTGCTAGAGCCGTGGTGGCGTAATTGGTAACGTACCAGGTTGGGATTCTGGAGTTCCCTGTTCGAACCCGGGCTGTGGCAATATTTATTCACGATTTCTTCAGAAGTTAAAAATCGTCAGGTTTAGTTGCCTCATTTATTCTTAATGAATGAGTGAGGCAATCAGAGTTGACAAAAATACGTAATGATTCGATTGTTAGAGATCTTTCTGAGATCGATAACACAGGGATCTAGGTAGCGCTGACTCTAACCAGGATGCGAACTGCCAAAAATTCTTTATCAAAAAAAAATTAGGTAAAATCATTTGTCGCTTAGATTTATCACTCTTAAGAAACATATGAACGCGTATAAAAGGATTAATTAATTAATCTGTAACTAAGGTGTATTATTTGACATTAAAAATAGAGACCGTGAATTGATGTTGCTAGAGCCGTGGTGACGTGATTGGTAACGTACCAGGTTAGAATTCAGGAGTTCCCGGTTCGAACACGGGCTGTGGCAATATTTTTTCACCATTTCTTCAGAAGTTAAAAATCGTCAGGTTTAGTTGCCTCATTTATTCTTAATGAATAAGTGAGGCAATCAGAGTTAACAAAAATACGTAATGATTCGATTGTTAGACATCTTTCTGAGATCGATAACATAGGGATCTAGGTGGCGCTGACTCTAACCGGGTTGCGAACTGCTAAAAATTCTCCATCGAAAAAAAAAATTTGGTCAAATCATTTGTCGCTTAGATTTATCACTCTTAAGAAACATATGACCGCGTATAATAGGAATAATTAATTAATGTGTAACTAAGGTGTATTATTTGACATTCAAAATAGAGATCGTGAATTGATGTTGCTAGAGCCGCGGTGTCGTAATTGGTAACGTACCAGGCTAGAATCCTGGAGTTCCCGGTTCGAACCCGCGCTGTGGCAATATTTTTTCACGATTTCTTCAGAAGTTAAAAATCGTCAGGTCTGGTTGCCTCATTAATTCTTAATGAATAAGTGAGGCAATCAGAGTTGACAAAAATAATTAATGATTCGCATGGTAGAGATCTTTCCGAGATCGATAACACAGGGATCTAGGTGGCGCTGACTCTAAACGGGTTGCGAACTGCCAAAAATTCTCCATCAAAAAAAAATTTGGTGAAATCATTTGTCGCTTAGATTTATCACTCTTAAGAAACATATGACCGCGTATAATAGGATTAATTAATTAATCTGTAACTGAAGTGTATTATTTGACATTAAAAATGAAGATCGTGAATTGATGTTGCTAGTGCCGCGGTGGCGTAATTGGTAACGTACCAGGCTAGAATTCTGGAGTTCCCGGTTCGAACCCGCGCTGTGGCAATATTTTTTCACGATTTCTTTAGAAGTTAAAAATCGTCAGGTTTAGTTTCCTCATTTATTCTTAATGAATGAGTGAGGCAATCAGAGTTGACAAAAATACGTAATGATTCGATTGTTATAGATCTTTCTGAGATCGATAACACAGGGATCTAGGTGGCGCTGACTCTAATCACGATGCGAACTACCAAAAATTCTCCATCGAAAAAAAAATTTGGTCAAATCATTTGTAGCTTAGATTCATCACTCTTAAGAAACATATGACCGCGTATAAAAGTATTAATTAATTAATCTGTAACTGAGGTGTATTATTTGACGTTAAAAATAGAGATCGTGAATTGATGTTGCTAGAGCCGTGGTGGCGTAATTGGTAACGTACCAGGCTAGAATTCTGGAGTTCCCGGTTCGAACCCGCGCTGTGGCAATATTTTTTCACGATTTCTTCAGAAGTTAAAAATCTTCAGGTTTAGTTGCCTCATTTATTCTTAATGAATGAGTGAGGCAATAAGAGTTGACAAAAATAATTAATAATTCGATTGGTAGAGATCTTTCTGAGATCGATAACACAGGGATCTAGGTAGCACTGATTCTAACCGGGTTTCGAACTGCCAAAAATTCTCCATCAAAAAAAAATTAGATAAAATCATTTGTCGCTTAGATTTATCACTCTTAAGAAACATATGAACGCGTATAAAAGGATTAATTAATTAATGTGTAACTAAGGTGTATTATTTGACATTAAAAATAGAGATCGTGAATTGATGTTGCTAGAGCCGCGGTGGCGTAATTGGTAACGTACCAGGCTAGAATTCTGGAGTTCCCGGTTCGAACCCGCGCTGTGGCAATATTTTTTCACGATTTCTTTAGAAGTTAAAAATCGTCCGGTTTAGTTGCCTCATTTATTCGTAATGAATGAATGAGGCAATCAGAGTTGACAAAAATACGTAATGATTCGATTGTTAGAGATCTTTCTGAGATCGATAACATAGGGATCTAGGTGGCGCTGACTCTAACCGGGCAGCGAACTGCCAAAAATTCTCCATCAAAAAAAAAATTTGGTCAAATCATTTGTCGCTTAGATTTATCGCTCTTAAGAAACATATGACCGCGTATAATAGGATTAATTTATTAATGTGTAACTAAGGTGTTTTTTTTCGACATTAAAAATAGAGATCGTGAATTGATGTTGCTAGAGCCACGGTGGCGTAATTTGTAACGTACCAGGCTAGAATTCTGGAGTTCCCGGTTCGAACTTGCGCTGTGACAATATTTTTTTACGATTTCTTTAGAAGTTAAAAATCGTCAGGTTTAGTTTCCTCATTTATTCTTAATGAATGAGTGAGGCAATCAGAGTTGACAAAAATACGTAATGATTCGATTGTTAGAGATCTTTCTGAGATCGATAACACAGGGATCTAGATAGCGCTGACTCTAACCAGGATGCGAACTACCAAAAATTTTCCATCAAAAAAAAATTTGGTCAAATCATTTGTAGCATAGCTTTATCACTCGTAAGAAACATATGACCACGTATAAAAGGATTGATTAATTAATTTGTAACTGAGGTGTATTATTTGACATTAAAAATAGAGATCTTGAATTGATGTTGCTAGAGCCATGGTGACGTGATTGGTAACGTACCAGGTTAGAATTCAGGAGTTCCCGGTTCGAACACGGGCTGTGGCAATATTTTTTCACCATTTCTTCAGAAGTTAAAAATCGTCAGGTTTAGTTGCCTCATTTATTCTTAATGAATAAGTGAGGCAATCAGAGTTGACAAAAATAATTAATGATTCGCATGGTAGAGATCTTTCCGAGATCGATAAAACAGGGATCTAGGTGGCGCTGACTCTAAACGGGTTGCGAACTGCCAAAAATTCTCCATCAAAAAAAAATTTGGTGAAATCATTTGTCGCTTAGATTTATCACTCTTAAGAAACATATGACCACGTATAATAGGATTAATTAATTAATCTGTAACTGAAGTGTATTATTTGACATTAAAAATAGAGATCGTGAATTGATGTTGCTAGTGCCGCAGTGGCGTAATTGGTAACGTACCAGGCTAGAATTCTGGAGTTCCCGGTTCGAACCCGCGCTGTGGCAATATTTTTTCACGATTTCTTTAGAAGTTAAAAATCGTCAGGTTTAGTTTCCTCATTTATTCTTAATGAATGGGTGAGGCAATCAGAGTTGACAAAAATACGTAATGATTCGATTGTTATAGATCTTTCTGAGATCGATAACACGGGGATCTAGGTGGCGCTGACTCTAACCGGGTTGCGAACTACTAAAAATTCTCCATCAAAAAAAAATTTGGTGAAATCATTTGTAGCTTAGATTTATCACTCTTAAGAAACATATAACCGCGTACAATAGGATTAATTGATTAATCTGTAACTAAGGTGTATTATTTGACATTAAAAATAGAGATCGTAAATTGATGTTGCTAGAGCCGCAGTGGCGTAATTGGTAACGTACCAGACGAGAATTCTGGAATTTCCCGTTCGAACCCGGGCTGTGGCAATATTTTTCCACGATTTCTTTAGAAGTTTAAAATCGTCAGGTCTGGTTGCCTCATTAATTCTTAATGAATGAGTGAGGCAAACAGAGTTGACAAAAATACGTAATGATTCGATTGCTAGAGATCTTTCTGAGATCGATAACACAGGGATCTAGATGGCGCTGACTCTAATCGTAATGCGAACTACCAAAAATTCTCAATCGAAAAAAAAATTTGGTCAAATCATTTGTAGCTTAGATTTATCACTCTTAAGAAACATATGACCGCGTATAAAAGGATTAATTAATAATTCTGTAACTGAGGTGTATTATTTGACAGTAAAAATAGAGATCGTGAATTGATGTTGCTAGAGCCGTTGTGGCGTAATTGGTAACGTACCAGGCTAGAATTCTGGAGTTCCCGGTTCGAACCCGCGCTGTGGCAATATTTTTTCACGATTTCTTCAGAAGTTAAAAATCGTCAGGTTTAGTTGCCTCATTTATTCTTAATGATGGAGTGAGTCAATCAGAGTTGACAAAAATAATTAATGATTCGATTGGTAGAGATCTTTCTGAGATCGATAACACAGGTATCTAGGTAGCACTGATTCTAACCGGGTTTCGAACTGCCAAAAATTCTCCATCAAAAAAAAATTAGGTAAAATCATTTGTCGCTTAGATTTATCACTCTTAAGAAACATATGAACGCGTATAAAAGGATTAATTAATTAATCTGTTACTAAGGTGTATTATTTGACATTAAAAATAGGGACCGTGAATTGATGTTGCTAGAGCCGCGGTAGCGTAATCGGTAACGTACCAGGTTAGAATTCTGGATTTCCCGGTTCGAACCCGGGCTGTGGCAATATTTTTTCACGATTTCTTTAGAAGTTAAAACCCGTCAGGTCTAGTTGCCTCATTAATTCTTAATGGATGAGTGAGGCAATCAGAGTTGACAAAAATACGTAATGATTCGATTGCTAGAGATACTTCTGAAATCGATAACACAGGGTCTAGATAGCGCTGACTCTAACCAGGATGCGAACTACCAAAAATTTTCCATCAAAAAAAAATTTGGTCAAATCATTTGTAGCTTAGCTTTATCACTCGTAAGAAACATATGACCGCGTATAAAAGGATTGATTAATTAATTTGTAACTGAGGTGTATTATTTGACATTAAAAATAGAGATCTTGAATTGATGTTGCTAGAGCCATGGTGACGTGATTGGTAACGTACCAGGTTAGAATTCAGGAGTTCCCGGTTCGAACACGGGCTGTGGCAATATTTTTTCACCATTTCTTCAGAAGTTAAAAATCGTCAGGATTAGTTGCCTCATTTATTCTTAATGAATAAGTGAGGCAATCAGAGTTGACAAAAATACGTAATGATTCGATTGTTAGACATCTTTCTGAGATCGATAACATAGGGATCTAGGTGGCGCTGACTCTAACCGGGTTGCGAACTGCCAAAAATTCTCCATCAAAAAAAAAATTTGGTTAAATCATTTGTCGCTTAGATTTATCACTCTTAAGAAACATATGACCTCGTATAATAGGATTAATTAATTAATCTGTAACTAAGGTGTAGTATTTGACATTAAAAATAGAGATCGTGAATTGATGTTGCTAGAGCCGCGGTGGCGTAATTGGTAACGTACCACGCTAGAATTCTGGAGTTCCCGGTTCGAACCCGCGCTGTGGCAATATTTTTTCACGATTTCTTTAGAAGTTAAAAATCGTCAGGTTGAGTTGCCTCATTTATTCGTAATGAATGAGTGAGGCAATCAGAGTTGACAAAAATACGTAATGATTCGATTGTTAGAGATCTTTTTGAGATCGATAACATAGGGATCTAGGTGGCGCTGACTCTAACCGGGCTGCAAACTGCCAAAAATTCTCCATCAAAAAAAAAATTTGGTCAAATCATTTGTCGCTTAGATTCATCGCTCTTAAGAAACATATGACCGCGTATAATAGGATTAATTTATTAATGTGTAACTAAGGTGTTTTTTTCGACATTAAAAATAGAGATCGTGAATTGATGTTGCTAGAGCCACGGTGGCGTAATTTGTAACGTACCAGGCTAGAATTCTGGAGTTCCCGGTTCGAACCCGCACTGTGGCAATATTTTTTTACGATTTCTTTAGAAGTTAAAAATCGTCAGGTTTAGTTTCCTCATTTATTCTTAATGAATGAGTGAGGCAATCAGAGTTGACAAAAATACGTCGTGATTCGATTGTTAGAGATCTTTCTGAGATCGATAACACAGGGATCTAGGTGGCGCTGACTCTGACCGGGTTGCGAACTACTAAAAATTCTCTATCAAAAAAAATTTGGTGAAATCATTTGTAGCTTAGATTTATCACTCTTAAGAAACATATAACCGCGTATAATAGGATTAATTGATTAATCTGTAACTAAGGTGTATTATTTGACATTAAAAATAGAGATCGTGAATTGATGTTGCTAGAGCCGCGGTAGCGTAATCGGTAACGTACCAGGTTAGAATTCTGGATTTTCCGGTTCGAACCCGGGCTGTGGCAATATTTTTTCACGATTTCTTTAGAAGTTAAAAATCGTCAGGTCTAGTTGCCTCATTAATTCTTAATGGATGAGTGAGGCAATCAGAGTTGACAAAAATACGTAATGATTCGATTGCTAGAGATCTTTCTGACATCGATAACACAGGGATCTAGATAGCGCTGACTCTAACCAGGATGCGAACTACAAAAAATTTTCCATCAAAAAAAAATATGGTTAAATCATTTGTAGCTTAGATTTATCACTCGTAAGAAACATATGACCGCGTATAAAAGGATTGATTAATTAATTTGTAACTGAGGTGTATTATTTGACATTAAAAATAGAGATCGTGAATCGATGTTGCTAGAGCCGCGGTGTCGTAATTGGTTACGTACCAGGCTAGAATCCTGGAGTTCCCGGTTCGAACCCGTGCTGTGGCAATATTTTTTCACGATTTCTTCAGAAGTTAAAAATCGTCAGGTCTGGTTGCCTCATTAATTCTTAATGAATGAGTGAGGCAATCAGAGTTGACAAAAATAATTAATGATTCGCATGGTAGAGATCTTTCCGAGATCGATAAAACAGGGATCTAGGTGGCGCTGACTCTAAACGGGTTGCGAACTGCCAAAAATTCTCCATCAAAAAAAAATTTGGTGAAATCATTTGTCGCTTAGATTTATCACTCTTAAGAAACATATGACCACGTATAATAGGATTAATTAATTAATCTGTAACTGAAGTGTATTATTTGACATTAAAAATAGAGATCGTGAATTGATGTTGCTAGTGCCGCAGTGGCGTAATTGGTAACGTACCAGGCTAGAATTCTGGAGTTCCCGGTTCGAACCCGCGCTGTGGCAATATTTTTTCACGATTTCTTTAGAAGTTAAAAATCGTCAGGTTTAGTTTCCTCATTTATTCTTAATGAATGGGTGAGGCAATCAGAGTTGACAAAAATACGTAATGATTCGATTGTTATAGATCTTTCTGAGATCGATAACACGGGGATCTAGGTGGCGCTGACTCTAACCGGGTTGCGAACTACTAAAAATTCTCCATCAAAAAAAAATTTGGTGAAATCATTTGTAGCTTAGATTTATCACTCTTAAGAAACATATAACCGCGTACAATAGGATTAATTGATTAATCTGTAACTAAGGTGTATTATTTGACATTAAAAATAGAGATCGTAAATTGATGTTGCTAGAGCCGCAGTGGCGTAATTGGTAACGTACCAGACGAGAATTCTGGAATTTCCCGTTCGAACCCGGGCTGTGGCAATATTTTTCCACGATTTCTTTAGAAGTTTAAAATCGTCAGGTCTGGTTGCCTCATTAATTCTTAATGAATGAGTGAGGCAAACAGAGTTGACAAAAATACGTAATGATTCGATTGCTAGAGATCTTTCTGAGATCGATAACACAGGGATCTAGATGGCGCTGACTCTAATCGTAATGCGAACTACCAAAAATTCTCAATCGAAAAAAAAATTTGGTCAAATAATTTGTAGCTTAGATTTATCACTCTTAAGAAACATATGACCGCGTATAAAAGGATTAATTAATAATTCTGTAACTGAGGTGTATTATTTGACAGTAAAAATAGAGATCGTGAATTGATGTTGCTAGAGCCGTTGTGGCGTAATTGGTAACGTACCAGGCTAGAATTCTGGAGTTCCCGGTTCGAACCCACGCTGTGGCAATATTTTTTCACGATTTCTTCAGAAGTTAAAAATCGTCAGGTTTAGTTGCCTCATTTATTCTTAATGATGGAGTGAGTCAATCAGAGTTGACAAAAATAATTAATGATTCGATTGGTAGAGATCTTTCTGAGATCGATAACACAGGTATCTAGGTAGCACTGATTCTAACCGGGTTTCGAACTGCCAAAAATTCTCCATCAAAAAAAAATTAGGTAAAATCATTTGTCGCTTAGATTTATCACTCTTAAGAAACATATGAACGCGTATAAAAGGATTAATTAATTAATCTGTTACTAAGGTGTATTATTTGACATTAAAAATAGGGACCGTGAATTGATGTTGCTAGAGCCGCGGTAGCGTAATCGGTAACGTACCAGGTTAGAATTCTGGATTTCCCGGTTCGAACCCGGGCTGTGGCAATATTTTTTCACGATTTCTTTAGAAGTTAAAAATCGTCAGGTCTAGTTGCCTCATTAATTCTTAATGGATGAGTGAGGCAATCAGAGTTGACAAAAATACGTAATGATTCGATTGCTAGAGATACTTCTGAAATCGATAACACAGGGTCTAGATAGCGCTGACTCTAACCAGGATGCGAACTACCAAAAATTTTCCATCAAAAAAAAATTTGGTCAAATCATTTGTAGCTTAGCTTTATCACTCGTAAGAAACATATGACCGCGTATAAAAGGATTGATTAATTAATTTGTAACTGAGGTGTATTATTTGACATTAAAAATAGAGATCTTGAATTGATGTTGCTAGAGCCATGGTGACGTGATTGGTAACGTACCAGGTTAGAATTCAGGAGTTCCCGGTTCGAACACGGGCTGTGGCAATATTTTTTCACCATTTCTTCAGAAGTTAAAAATCGTCAGGATTAGTTGCCTCATTTATTCTTAATGAATAAGTGAGGCAATCAGAGTTGACAAAAATACGTAATGATTCGATTGTTAGACATCTTTCTGAGATCGATAACATAGGGATCTAGGTGGCGCTGACTCTAACCGGGTTGCGAACTGCCAAAAATTCTCCATCAAAAAAAAAATTTGGTTAAATCATTTGTCGCTTAGATTTATCACTCTTAAGAAACATATGACCTCGTATAATAGGATTAATTAATTAATCTGTAACTAAGGTGTAGTATTTGACATTAAAAATAGAGATCGTGAATTGATGTTGCTAGAGCCGCGGTGGCGTAATTGGTAACGTACCACGCTAGAATTCTGGAGTTCCCGGTTCGAACCCGCGCTGTGGCAATATTTTTTCACGATTTCTTTAGAAGTTAAAAATCGTCAGGTTGAGTTGCCTCATTTATTCGTAATGAATGAGTGAGGCAATCAGAGTTGACAAAATTACGTAATGATTCGATTGTTAGAGATATTTCTGAGATCGATAACATAGGGATCTAGGTGGCGCTGACTCTAACCGGGCTGCAAACTGCCAAAAATTCTCCATCAAAAAAAAAATTTGGTCAAATCATTTGTCGCTTAGATTTATCGCTCTTAAGAAACATATGACCGCGTATAATAGGATTAATTTATTAATGTGTAACTAAGGTGTTTTTTTCGACATTAAAAATAGAGATCGTGAATTGATGTTGCTAGAGCCACGGTGGCGTAATTTGTAACGTACCAGGCTAGAATTCTGGAGTTCCCGGTTCGAACCCGCGCTGTGGCAATATTTTTTTACGATTTCTTTAGAAGTTAAAAATCGTCAGGTTTAGTTTCCTCATTTATTCTTAATGAATGAGTGAGGCAATCAGAGTTGACAAAAATACGTCGTGATTCGATTGTTAGAGATCTTTCTGAGATCGATAACACAGGGATCTAGGTGGCGCTGACTCTGACCGGGTTGCGAACTACTAAAAATTCTCTATCAAAAAAAATTTGGTGAAATCATTTGTAGCTTAGATTTATCACTCTTAAGAAACATATAACCGCGTATAATAGGATTAATTGATTAATCTGTAACTAAGGTGTATTATTTGACATTAAAAATAGAGATCGTGAATTGATGTTGCTAGAGCCGCGGTAGCGTAATTGGTAACGTACCAGACGAGAATTCTGGAAATTCCCGTTCGAACCCGGGCTGTCGCAATATTTTTCCACGATTTCTTTAGAAGTTTAAAATCGTCAGGTCTGGTTGCCTCATTAATTCTTAATGAATGAGTGAGGTAATCAGAGTTGACAAAAATACGTAATGATTCGATTGCTAGAGATCTTTCTGAGATCGATAACACAGGGATCTAGATGGCGCTGACTCTAATCACGATGCGAACTACAAAAAATTCTCCATCGAAAAAAAAATTTGGTCAAATCATTTGTAGCTTAGATTCATCACTCTTAAGAAACATATGACCGCCTATAAAAGTATTAATTAATTAATCTGTAACTAAGGTGTATTATTTGACATTAAAAATAAAGACCGTGAATTGATGTTGCTAGAGCCGCGGTAGCGTAATCGGTAACGTACCAGGTTAGAATTCTGGATTTCCCGGTTCGAACCCGGGCTGTGGCAATATTTTTTCACGATTTCTTTAGAAGTTAAAAATCGTCAGGTCTAGTTGCCTCATTAATTCTTAATGGATGAGTGAGGCAATCAGAGTTGACAAAAATACGTAAAGATTCGATTGCTAGAGATCTTTCTGACATCGATAACACAGGGATCTAGATAGCGCTGACTCTAACCAGGATGCGAACTACCAAAAATTTTCCATCAAAAAAAAATTTGGTCAAATCATTTGTAGCTTAGATTTATCACTCGTAAGAAACATATGACCGCGTATAAAAGGATTGATTAATTAATTTGTAACTGAGGTGTATTATTTGACATTAAAAATAGAGATCTTGAATTGATGTTGCTAGAGCCATGGTGACGTGATTGGTAACGTACCAGGTTAGAATTCAGGAGTTCCCGGTTCGAACACGGGCTGTGGCAATATTTTTTCACCATTTCTTCAGAAGTTAAAAATCGTCAGGTTTAGTTGCCTCATTTATTCTTTATGAATAAGTGAGGCAATCAGAGTTGACAAAAATACGTAATGATTCGATTGTTATAGATCTTTCTGAGATCGATAACACAGGGATCTAGGTGGCGCTGACTCTAACCGGGTTGCGAACTACTAAAAATTCTCCATCAAAAAAAAATTTGGTGAAATCATTTGTAGCTTAGATTTATCACTCTTAAGAAACATATAACCGCGTACAATAGGATTAATTGATTAATCTGTAACTAAGGTGTATTATTTGACATTAAAAATAGAGATCGTAAATTGATGTTGCTAGAGCCGCAGTGGCGCAATTGGTAACGTACCAGACGAGAATTCTGGAATTTCCCGTTCGAACCCGGGCTGTGGCAATATTTTTCCACGATTTCTTTAGAAGTTTAAAATCGTCAGGTCTGGTTGCCTCATTAATTCTTAATGAATGAGTGAGGCAATCAGAGTTGACAAAAATACGTAATGATTCGATTCCTAGAGATCTTTCTGAGATCGATAACACAGGGATCTAGATGGCGCTGACTCTAATCATAATGCGAACTACCAAAAATTCTCCATCGAAAAAAAAATTTGGTCAAATCATTTGTAGCTTAGATTTATCACTCTTAAGAAACATATGACCGCGTATAAAAGGATTAATTAATAATTCTGTAACTGAGGTGTATTATTTGACAGTAAAAATAGAGATCGTGAATTGATGTTGCTAGAGCCGTGGTGGCGTAATTGGTAACGTACCAGGCTAGAATTCTGGAGTTCACGGTTCGAACCCGCGCTGTGGCAATATTTTTTCACGATTTCTTCAGAAGTTAAAAATCGTCAGGTTTAGTTGCCTCATTTATTCTTAATGAATGAGTGAGTCAATCAGAGTTGACAAAAATAATTAATGATTCGATTGGTAGAGATCTTTCTGAGATCGATAACACAGGGATCTAGGTAGCACTGATTCTAACCGGGTTTCGAACTGCCAAAAATTCTCCATAAAAAAAAAATTAGGTAAAATCATTTGTCGCTTAGATTTATCACTCTTAAGAAACATATGAACGCGTATAAAAGGATTAATTAATTAATCTGTAACTAAGGTGTATTATTTGACATTAAAAATAGAGACCGTGAATTGATGTTGCTAGAGCCGCGGTAGCGTAATCGGTAACGTACCAGGTTAGAATTCTGGATTTCCCGGTTCGAACCCGGGCTGTGGCAATATTTTTTCACGATTTCTTTAGAAGTTAAAAATCGTCAGGTCTAGTTGCCTCATTAATTCTTAATGGATGAGTGAGGCAATCAGAGTTGACAAAAATACGTAAAGATTCGATTGCTAGAGATCTTTCTGACATCGATAACACAGGGATCTAGATAGCGCTGACTCTAACCAGGATGCGAACTACCAAAAATTTTCCATCAAAAAAAAATTTGGTCAAATCATTTGTAGCTTAGATTTATCACTCGTAAGAAACATATGACCGCGTATAAAAGGATTGATTAATTAATTTGTAACTGAGGTGTATTATTTGACATTAAAAATAGAGATCTTGAATTGATGTTGCTAGAGCCATGGTGACGTGATTGGTAACGTACCAGGTTAGAATTCAGGAGTTCCCGGTTCGAACACGGGCTTTGGCAATATTTTTTCACCATTTCTTCAGAAGTTAAAAATCGTCAGGTTTAGTTTCCTCATTTATTCTTTATGAATAAGTGAGGCAATCAGAGTTGACAAAAATACGTAATGATTTGATTGTTAGAGATCTTTCTGAGATCGATAACATAGGGATCTAGGTGGCGCTGACTCTAACCGGGTTGCGAACTGTCAAAAATTCTCCATCAAAAAAAAAATTTGGTTAAATCATTTGTCGCTTAGATTTATCACTCTTAAGAAACATATGACCGCGTATAATAGGATTAATTAATTAATGTGTAACTAAGGTGCATTATTTGACATTAAAAATAGAGATCGTGAATTGATGTTGCTAGAGCCGCGTCGGCGTAATTGGTAACGTACCAGGCTAGAATTATGGAGTTCCCGGTTCGAACCCGCGCTGTGGCAATATTTTTTCACGATTTCTTTAGAAGTTAAAAATCGTCAGGTTTAGTTGCCTCATTTATTCGTAATGAATGAGTGATGCAATCAGAGTTGACAAAAATACGTAATGATTCGATTGTTAGAGATCTTTCTGAGATCGATAACACAGGGATCTAGGTGGCGCTGACTCTAATCATAATGCGAACTACCAAAAATTCTCCATCGAAAAAAAAATTTGGTCAAATCATTTGTAGCTTAGATTCATCACTCTTAAGAAACATATGACCGCGTATAAAAGGATAAATTAATAATTCTGTAACTGAGGTGTATTCTTTGACAGTAAAAATAGAGATCGTGAATTGATGTTGCTAGAGCCGTGGTCGCGTAATTGGTAACGTACCAGGCTAGAATTCTGGAGTTCCCGGTTCGAACCCGCGCTGTGGCAATATTTTTTCACGATTTCTTCAGAAGTTAAAAATCGTCAGGTTTAGTTGCCTCATTTATTCTTAATGATGGAGTGAGTCAATCAGAGTTGACAAAAATAATTAATGATTCGATTGGTAGAGATCTTTCTGAGATCGATAACGCTAGGTAGCACTGATTCTAACCGGGATTCGAACTGCCGAAAATTCTCCATCAAAAAAAAATTAGGTAAAATCATTTGTCGCTTAGATTTATCACTCATAAGAAACATATGAACGCGTATAAAAGGATTAATTAATTAATCTGTAACTAAGGTGTATTATTTGACATTAAAAATAGAGACCGTGAATTGATGTTGCTAGAGCCGCGGTAGCGTAATCGGTAACGTACCAGGTTAGAATTCTGGATTTCCCGGTTCGAACCCGGGCTGTGGCAATATTTTTTCACGATTTCTTTAGAAGTTAAAAATCGTCAGGTCTAGTTGCCTCATTAATTCTTAATGGATGAGTGAGGCAATCAGAGTTGACAAAAATACGTAATGATTCGATTGCTAGAGATCTTTCTGACATCGATAACACAGGGATCTCGATAGCGCTGACTCTAACCAGGATGCGAACTACCAAAAATTTTCCATCAAAAAAAAATATGATGAAATCATTTGTAGCTTAGATTTATCACTCGTAAGAAAGATATGACCGCGTATAAAAGGATTGATTAATTAATTTGTAACTGAGGTGTATTATTTGACATTAAAAATAGAGATCGTGAATTGATGTTGCTAGAGCCGCGGTGTCGTAATTGGTAACGTACCAGGCTAGAATCCTGGAGTTCCCGGTTCGAACCCGTGCTGTGGCAACATTTTTTCACGATTTCTTCAGAAGTTAAAAATCCTCAGGCCTGGTTGCCTCATTAATACTTAATGAATGAGTGAGGCAATCAGAGTTGACAAAAATAATTAATGATTCGCATGGTAGAGATCTTTCCGAGATCGTTAAAACAGGGATCTAGGTGGCGCTGACTCTAAACGTGTTGCGAACTGCCAAAAATTCTCCATCAAAAAAAAATTTGGTGAAATTATTTGTCGCTTAGATTTATCACTCTTAAGAAACATATGACCGCGTATAATAGGATTAATTAATTAATCTGTAACTGAAGTGTATTATTTGACATTAAAAATAGAGATCGTGAATTGATGTTGCTAGTGCCGCGGTGGTGTAATTGGTAACGTACCAGGCTAGAATTCTGGAGTTCCCGGTTCGAACCCGCGCTGTGGCAATATTTTTTCACGATTTCTTTAGAAGTTAAAAATCGTCAGGTTTAGTTTCCTCATTTATTCTTAATGAATGAGTGAGGCAATCAGAGTTGACAAAAATACGTAATGATTCGATTGTTATAGATCTTTCTGAGATCGATAACACAGGGATCTAGGTGGCGCTGACTCTAACCGGGTTGCGAACTACTAAAAATTCTCCATCAAAAAAAAATTTGGTGAAATCATTTGTAGCTAAGATTTATCACTCTTAAGAAACATATAACCGCGTACAATAGGATTAATTGATTAATCTGTAACTAAGGTGTATTATTTGACATTAAAAATAGAGATCGTAAATTGATGTTGCTAGAGCCGCAGTGGCGTAATTGGTAACGTACCAGACGAGAATTCTGGAATTTCCCGTTCGAACCCGGGCTGTGGCAATATTTTTCCACGATTTCTTTAGAAGTTTAAAATCGTCAGGTCTGGTTGCCTCATTAATTCTTAATGAATGAGTGAGGCAATCAGAGTTGACAAAAATACGTAATGATTCGATTGCTAGAGATCTTTCTGACATCGATAACACAGGGATCTAGATAGCGCTGACTCTAACCAGGATGCGAACTACCAAAAGTTTTCCATCAAAAAAAAATATGGTCAAATCATTTGTAGCTTAGATTTATCACTCGTAAGAAACATATGACCGCGTATAAAAGGATTGATTAATTAATTTGTAACTGAGGTGTATTATTTGACATTAAAAATAGAGATCGTGAATTGATGTTGCTAGAGCCGCGGTGTCGTAATTGGTAACGTACCAGGCTAGAATCCTGGAGTTCCCGGTTCGAACCCGTGCTGTGGCAACATTTTTTCACGATTTCTTCAGAAGTTAAAAATCGTCAGGTCTGGTTGCCTCATTAATTCTTAATGAATGAGTGAGGCAATCAGAGTTGACAAAAATAATTAATGATTCGCATGGTAGAGATCTTTCCGAGATCGATAAAACAGGGATCTAGGTGGCGCTGACTCTAAACGGGTTGCGAACTGCCAAAAATTCTCCATCAAAAAAAAATTTGGTGAAATTATTTGTCGCTTAGATTTATCACTCTTAAGAAACATATGACCGCGTATAATAGGATTAATTAATTAATCTGTAACTGAAGTGTATTATTTGACATTAAAAATAGAGATCGTGAATTGATGTTGCTAGTGCCGCGGTGGCGTAATTGGTAACGTACCAGGCTAGAATTCTGGAGTTCCCGGTTCGAACCCGCGCTGTGGCAATATTTTTTCACGTTTTCTTTAGAAGTTAAAAATCGTCAGGTTTAGTTTCCTCATTTATTCTTAATGAATGAGTGAGGCAATCAGAGTTGACAAAAATACGTAATGATTCGATTGTTATAGATCTTTCTGAGATCGATAACACAGGGATCTAGGTGGCGCTGACTCTAACCGGGTTGCGAACTACTAAAAATTCTCCATCAAAAAAAAATTTGGTGAAATCATTTGTAGCTTAGATTTATCACTCTTAAGAAACATATAACCGCGTACAATAGGATTAATTGATTAATCTGTAACTAAGGTGTATTATTTGACATTAAAAATAGAGATCGTAAATTGATGTTGCTAGAGCCGCAGTGGCGCAATTGGTAACGTACCAGACGAGAATTCTGGAATTTCCCGTTCGAACCCGGGCTGTGGCAATATTTTTCCACGATTTCTTTAGAAGTTTAAAATCGTCAGGTCTGGTTGCCTCATTAATTCTTAATGAATGAGTGAGGCAATCAGAGTTGACAAAAATACGTAATGATTCGATTCCTAGAGATCTTTCTGAGATCGATAACACAGGGATCTAGATGGCGCTGACTCTAATCATAATGCGAACTACCAAAAATTCTCCATCGAAAAAAAAATTTGGTCAAATCATTTGTAGCTTAGATTTATCACTCTTAAGAAACATATGACCGCGTATAAAAGGATTAATTAATAATTCTGTAACTGAGGTGTATTATTTGACAGTAAAAATAGAGATCGTGAATTGATGTTGCTAGAGCCGTGGTGGCGTAATTGGTAACGTACCAGGCTAGAATTCTGGAGTTCACGGTTCGAACCCGCGCTGTGGCAATATTTTTTCACGATTTCTTCAGAAGTTAAAAATCGTCAGGTTTAGTTGCCTCATTTATTCTTAATGAATGAGTGAGTCAATCAGAGTTGACAAAAATAATTAATGATTCGATTGGTAGAGATCTTTCTGAGATCGATAACACAGGGATCTAGGTAGCACTGATTCTAACCGGGTTTCGAACTGCCAAAAATTCTCCATAAAAAAAAAATTAGGTAAAATCATTTGTCGCTTAGATTTATCACTCTTAAGAAACATATGAACGCGTATAAAAGGATTAATTAATTAATCTGTAACTAAGGTGTATTATTTGACATTAAAAATAGAGACCGTGAATTGATGTTGCTAGAGCCGCGGTAGCGTAATCGGTAACGTACCAGGTTAGAATTCTGGATTTCCCGGTTCGAACCCGGGCTGTGGCAATATTTTTTCACGATTTCTTTAGAAGTTAAAAATCGTCAGGTCTAGTTGCCTCATTAATTCTTAATGGATGAGTGAGGCAATCAGAGTTGACAAAAATACGTAAAGATTCGATTGCTAGAGATCTTTCTGACATCGATAACACAGGGATCTAGATAGCGCTGACTCTAACCAGGATGCGAACTACCAAAAATTTTCCATCAAAAAAAAATTTGGTCAAATCATTTGTAGCTTAGATTTATCACTCGTAAGAAACATATGACCGCGTATAAAAGGATTGATTAATTAATTTGTAACTGAGGTGTATTATTTGACATTAAAAATAGAGATCTTGAATTGATGTTGCTAGAGCCATGGTGACGTGATTGGTAACGTACCAGGTTAGAATTCAGGAGTTCCCGGTTCGAACACGGGCTTTGGCAATATTTTTTCACCATTTCTTCAGAAGTTAAAAATCGTCAGGTTTAGTTTCCTCATTTATTCTTTATGAATAAGTGAGGCAATCAGAGTTGACAAAAATACGTAATGATTTGATTGTTAGAGATCTTTCTGAGATCGATAACATAGGGATCTAGGTGGCGCTGACTCTAACCGGGTTGCGAACTGTCAAAAATTCTCCATCAAAAAAAAAATTTGGTTAAATCATTTGTCGCTTAGATTTATCACTCTTAAGAAACATATGACCGCGTATAATAGGATTAATTAATTAATGTGTAACTAAGGTGCATTATTTGACATTAAAAATAGAGATCGTGAATTGATGTTGCTAGAGCCGCGTCGGCGTAATTGGTAACGTACCAGGCTAGAATTATGGAGTTCCCGGTTCGAACCCGCGCTGTGGCAATATTTTTTCACGATTTCTTTAGAAGTTAAAAATCGTCAGGTTTAGTTGCCTCATTTATTCGTAATGAATGAGTGATGCAATCAGAGTTGACAAAAATACGTAATGATTCGATTGTTAGAGATCTTTCTGAGATCGATAACACAGGGATCTAGGTGGCGCTGACTCTAATCATAATGCAAACTACCAAAAATTCTCCATCGAAAAAAAAATTTGGTCAAATCATTTGTAGCTTAGATTCATCACTCTTAAGAAACATATGACCGCGTATAAAAGGATAAATTAATAATTCTGTAACTGAGGTGTATTCTTTGACAGTAAAAATAGAGATCGTGAATTGATGTTGCTAGAGCCGTGGTCGCGTAATTGGTAACGTACCAGGCTAGAATTCTGGAGTTCCCGGTTCGAACCCGCGCTGTGGCAATATTTTTTCACGATTTCTTCAGAAGTTAAAAATCGTCAGGTTTAGTTGCCTCATTTATTCTTAATGATGGAGTGAGTCAATCAGAGTTGACAAAAATAATTAATGATTCGATTGGTAGAGATCTTTCTGAGATCGATAACGCTAGGTAGCACTGATTCTAACCGGGATTCGAACTGCCGAAAATTCTCCATCAAAAAAAAATTAGGTAAAATCATTTGTCGCTTAGATTTATCACTCTTAAGAAACATATGACCGCGTATAATAGGATTAATTAATTAATGTGTAACTAAGGTGCATTATTTGACATTAAAAATAGAGATCGTGAATTGATGTTGCTAGAGCCGCGTCGGCGTAATTGGTAACGTACCAGGCTAGAATTATGGAGTTCCCGGTTCGAACCCGCGCTGTGGCAATATTTTTTCACGATTTCTTTAGAAGTTAAAAATCGTCAGGTTTAGTTGCCTCATTTATTCGTAATGAATGAGTGATGCAATCAGAGTTGACAAAAATACGTAATGATTCGATTGTTAGAGATCTTTCTGAGATCGATAACACAGGGATCTAGGTGGCGCTGACTCTAATCATAATGCGAACTACCAAAAATTCTCCATCGAAAAAAAAATTTGGTCAAATCATTTGTAGCTTAGATTCATCACTCTTAAGAAACATATGACCGCGTATAAAAGGATAAATTAATAATTCTGTAACTGAGGTGTATTCTTTGACAGTAAAAATAGAGATCGTGAATTGATGTTGCTAGAGCCGTGGTCGCGTAATTGGTAACGTACCAGGCTAGAATTCTGGAGTTCCCGGTTCGAACCCGCGCTGTGGCAATATTTTTTCACGATTTCTTCAGAAGTTAAAAATCGTCAGGTTTAGTTGCCTCATTTATTCTTAATGATGGAGTGAGTCAATCAGAGTTGACAAAAATAATTAATGATTCGATTGGTAGAGATCTTTCTGAGATCGATAACGCTAGGTAGCACTGATTCTAACCGGGATTCGAACTGCCGAAAATTCTCCATCAAAAAAAAATTAGGTAAAATCATTTGTCGCTTAGATTTATCACTCTTAAGAAACATATGAACGCGTATAAAAGGATTAATTAATTAATCTGTAACTAAGGTGTATTATTTGACATTAAAAATAGAGACCGTGAATTGATGTTGCTAGAGCCGCGGTAGCGTAATCGGTAACGTACCAGGTTAGAATTCTGGATTTCCCGGTTCGAACCCGGGCTGTGGCAATATTTTTTCACGATTTCTTTAGAAGTTAAAAATCGTCAGGTCTAGTTGCCTCATTAATTCTTAATGGATGAGTGAGGCAATCAGAGTTGACAAAAATACGTAATGATTCGATTGCTAGAGATCTTTCTGACATCGATAACACAGGGATCTCGATAGCGCTGACTCTAACCAGGATGCGAACTACCAAAAATTTTCCATCAAAAAAAAATATGATCAAATCATTTGTAGCTTAGATTTATCACTCGTAAGAAAGATATGACCGCGTATAAAAGGATTGATTAATTAATTTGTAACTGAGGTGTATTATTTGACATTAAAAATAGAGATCGTGAATTGATGTTGCTAGAGCCGCGGTGTCGTAATTGGTAACGTACCAGGCTAGAATCCTGGAGTTCCCGGTTCGAACCCGTGCTGTGGCAACATTTTTTCACGATTTCTTCAGAAGTTAAAAATCCTCAGGCCTGGTTGCCTCATTAATACTTAATGAATGAGTGAGGCAATCAGAGTTGACAAAAATAATTAATGATTCGCATGGTAGAGATCTTTCCGAGATCGTTAAAACAGGGATCTAGGTGGCGCTGACTCTAAACGTGTTGCGAACTGCCAAAAATTCTCCATCAAAAAAAAATTTGGTGAAATTATTTGTCGCTTAGATTTATCACTCTTAAGAAACATATGACCGCGTATAATAGGATTAATTAATTAATCTGTAACTGAAGTGTATTATTTGACATTAAAAATAGAGATCGTGAATTGATGTTGCTAGTGCCGCGGTGGTGTAATTGGTAACGTACCAGGCTAGAATTCTGGAGTTCCCGGTTCGAACCCGCGCTGTGGCAATATTTTTTCACGATTTCTTTAGAAGTTAAAAATCGTCAGGTTTAGTTTCCTCATTTATTCTTAATGAATGAGTGAGGCAATCAGAGTTGACAAAAATACGTAATGATTCGATTGTTATAGATCTTTCTGAGATCGATAACACAGGGATCTAGGTGGCGCTGACTCTAACCGGGTTGCGAACTACTAAAAATTCTCCATCAAAAAAAAATTTGGTGAAATCATTTGTAGCTAAGATTTATCACTCTTAAGAAACATATAACCGCGTACAATAGGATTAATTGATTAATCTGTAACTAAGGTGTATTATTTGACATTAAAAATAGAGATCGTAAATTGATGTTGCTAGAGCCGCAGTGGCGTAATTGGTAACGTACCAGACGAGAATTCTGGAATTTCCCGTTCGAACCCGGGCTGTGGCAATATTTTTCCACGATTTCTTTAGAAGTTTAAAATCGTCAGGTCTGGTTGCCTCATTAATTCTTAATGAATGAGTGAGGCAATCAGAGTTGACAAAAATACGTAATGATTCGATTGCTAGAGATCTTTCTGACATCGATAACACAGGGATCTAGATAGCGCTGACTCTAACCAGGATGCGAACTACCAAAAGTTTTCCATCAAAAAAAAATATGGTCAAATCATTTGTAGCTTAGATTTATCACTCGTAAGAAACATATGACCGCGTATAAAAGGATTGATTAATTAATTTGTAACTGAGGTGTATTATTTGACATTAAAAATAGAGATCGTGAATTGATGTTGCTAGAGCCGCGGTGTCGTAATTGGTAACGTACCAGGCTAGAATCCTGGAGTTCCCGGTTCGAACCCGTGCTGTGGCAACATTTTTTCACGATTTCTTCAGAAGTTAAAAATCGTCAGGTCTGGTTGCCTCATTAATTCTTAATGAATGAGTGAGGCAATCAGAGTTGACAAAAATAATTAATGATTCGCATGGTAGAGATCTTTCCGAGATCGATAAAACAGGGATCTAGGTGGCGCTGACTCTAAACGGGTTGCGAACTGCCAAAAATTCTCCATCAAAAAAAAATTTGGTGAAATTATTTGTCGCTTAGATTTATCACTCTTAAGAAACATATGACCGCGTATAATAGGATTAATTAATTAATCTGTAACTGAAGTGTATTATTTGACATTAAAAATAGAGATCGTGAATTGGTGTTGCTAGTGCCGCGGTGGCGTAATTGGTAACGTACCAGGCTAGAATTCTGGAGTTCCCGGTTCGAACCCGCGCTGTGGCAATATTTTTTCACGATTTCTTTAGAAGTTAAAAATCGTCAGGTTTAGTTTCCTCATTTATTCTTAATGAATGAGTGAGGCAATCAGAGTTGACAAAAATACGTAATGATTCGATTGTTATAGATCTTTCTGAGATCGATAACACAGGGATCTAGGTGGCGCTGACTCTAACCGGGTTGCGAACTACTACAAATTCTCCATCAAAAAAAAATTTGGTGAAATCATTTGTAGCTTAGATTTATCACTCTTAAGAAACATATAACCGCGTACAATAGGATTAATTGATTAATCTGTAACTAAGGTGTATTATTTGACATTAAAAATAGAGATCGTAAATTGATGTTGCTAGAGCCGCAGTGGCGTAATTGGTAACGTACCAGACGAGAATTCTGGAATTTCCCGTTCGAACCCGGGCTGTGGCAATATTTTTCCACGATTTCTTTAGAAGTTTAAAATCGTCAGGTCTGGTTGCCTCATTAATTCTTAATGAATGAGTGAGGCAATCAGAGTTGACAAAAATACGTAATGATTCGATTCCTAGAGATCTTTCTGAGATCGATAACACAGGGATCTAGATGGCGCTGACTCTAATCATAATGCGAACTACCAAAAATTCTCCATCGAAAAAAAAATTTGGTCAAATCATTTGTAGCTTAGATTTATCATTCTTAAGAAACATATGACCGCGTATAAAAGGATTAATTAATAATTCTGTAACTGAGGTGTATTATTTGACAGTAAAAATAGAGATCGTGAATTGATGTTGCTAGAGCCGTGGTGGCGTAATTGGTAACGTACCAGGCTAGAATTCTGGAGTTCCCGGTTCGAACCCGCGCTGTGGCAATATTTTTTCACGATTTCTTTAGAAGTTAAAAATCGTCAGGTTTAGTTTCCTCATTTATTCTTAATGAATGAGTGAGGCAATCAGAGTTGACAAAAATACGTAATGATTCGATTGTTATAGATCTTTCTGAGATCGATAACACAGGGATCTAGGTGGCGCTGACTCTAACCGGGTTGCGAACTACTAAAAATTCTCCATCAAAAAAAAATTTGGTGCAATCATTTGTAGCTAAGATTTATCACTCTTAAGAAACATATAACCGCGTACAATAGGATTAATTGATTAATCTGTAACTAAGGTGTATTATTTGACATTAGAAATAGAGATCGTAAATTGATGTTGCTAGAGCCGCAGTGGCGTAATTGGTAACGTACCAGACGAGAATTCTGGAATTTCCCGTTCGAACCCGGGCTGTGGCAATATTTTTCCACGATTTCTTTAGAAGTTTAAAATCGTCAGGTCTGGTTGCCTCATTAATTCTTAATGAATGAGTGAGGCAATCAGAGTTGACAAAAATACGTAATGATTCGATTGCTAGAGATCTTTCTGACATCGATAACACAGGGATCTAGATAGCGCTGACTCTAACCAGGATGCGAACTACCAAAAATTTTCCATCAAAAAAAAATATGGTCAAATCATTTGTAGCTTAGATTTATCACTCGTAAGAAACATATGACCGCGTATAAAAGGATTGATTAATTAATTTGTAACTGAGGTGTATTATTTGACATTAAAAATAGAGATCGTGAATTGATGTTGCTAGAGCCGCGGTGTCGTAATTGGTAACGTACCAGGCTAGAATCCTGGAGTTCCCGGTTCGAACCCGTGCTGTGGCAACATTTTTTCACGATTTCTTCAGAAGTTAAAAATCGTCAGGTCTGGTTGCCTCATTAATTCTTAATGAATGAGTGAGGCAATCAGAGTTGACAAAAATAATTAATGATTCGCATGGTAGAGATCTTTCCGAGATCGATAAAACAGGGATCTAGGTGGCGCTGACTCTAAACGGGTTGCGAACTGCCAAAAATTCTCCATCAAAAAAAAATTTGGTGAAATTATTTGTCGCTTAGATTTATCACTCTTAAGAAACATATGACCGCGTATAATAGGATTAATTAATTAATCTGTAACTGAAGTGTATTATTTGACATTAAAAATAGAGATCGTGAATTGATGTTGCTAGTGCCGCGGTGGCGTAATTGGTAACGTACCAGGCTAGAATTCTGGAGTTCCCGGTTCGAACCCGCGCTGTGGCAATATTTTTTCACGATTTCTTTAGAAGTTAAAAATCGTCAGGTTTAGTTTCCTCATTTATTCTTAATGAATGAGTGAGGCAATCAAAGTTGACAAAAATACGTAATGATTCGATTGTTATAGATCTTTCTGAGATCGATAACACAGGGATCTAGGTGGCGCTGACTCTAACCGGGTTGCGAACTACTAAAAATTCTCCATCAAAAAAAAATTTGGTGAAATCATTTGTAGCTTAGATTTATCACTCTTAAGAAACATATAACCACGTACAATAGGATTAATTGATTAATCTGTAACTAAGGTGTATTATTTGACATTAAAAATAGAGATCGTAAATTGATGTTGCTAGAGCCGCAGTGGCGTAATTGGTAACGTACCAGACGAGAATTCTGGAATTTCCCGTTCGAACCCGGGCTGTGGCAATATTTTTCCACGATTTCTTTAGAAGTTTAAAATCGTCAGGTCCCGGTTGCCTCATTAATTCTTAATGAATGAGTGAGGCAATCAGAGTTGACAAAAATACGTAATGATTCGATTCCTAGAGATCTTTCTGAGATCGATAACACAGGGATCTAGATGGCGCTGACTCTAATCATAATGCGAACTACCAAAAATTCTCCATCGAAAAAAAAATTTGGTCAAATCATTTGTAGCTTAGATTTATCACTCTTAAGAAACATATGACCGCGTATAAAAGGATTAATTAATAATTCTGTAACTGAGGTGTATTATTTGACAGTAAAAATAGAGATCGTGAATTGATGTTGCTAGAGCCGTGGTGGCGTAATTGGTAACGTACCAGGCTAGAATTCTGGAGTTCACGGTTCGAACCCGCGCTGTGGCAATATTTTTTCACGATTTCTTCAGAAGTTAAAAATCGTCAGGTTTAGTTGCCTCATTTATTCTTAATGAATGAGTGAGTCAATCAGAGTTGACAAAAATAATTAATGATTCGATTGGTAGAGATCTTTCTGAGATCGATAACACAGGGATCTAGGTAGCACTGATTCTAACCGGGTTTCGAACTGCCAAAAATTCTCCATAAAAAAAAAATTAGGTAAAATCATTTGTCGCTTAGATTTATCACTCTTAAGAAACATATGAACGCGTATAAAAGGATTAATTAATTAATCTGTAACTAAGGTGTATTATTTGACATTAAAAATAGAGACCGTGAATTGATGTTGCTAGAGCCGCGGTAGCGTAATCGGTAACGTACCAGGTTAGAATTCTGGATTTCCCGGTTCGAACCCGGGCTGTGGCAATATTTTTTCACGATTTCTTTAGAAGTTAAAAATCGTCAGGTCTAGTTGCCTCATTAATTCTTAATGGATGAGTGAGGCAATCAGAGTTGACAAAAATACGTAAAGATTCGATTGCTAGAGATCTTTCTGACATCGATAACACAGGGATCTAGATAGCGCTGACTCTAACCAGGATGCGAACTACCAAAAATTTTCCATCAAAAAAAAATTTGGTCAAATCATTTGTAGCTTAGATTTATCACTCGTAAGAAACATATGACCGCGTATAAAAGGATTGATTAATTAATTTGTAACTGAGGTGTATTATTTGACATTAAAAATAGAGATCTTGAATTGATGTTGCTAGAGCCATGGTGACGTGATTGGTAACGTACCAGGTTAGAATTCAGGAGTTCCCGGTTCGAACACGGGCTGTGGCAATATTTTTTCACCATTTCTTCAGAAGTTAAAAATCGTCAGGTTTAGTTGCCTCATTTATTCTTTATGAATAAGTGAGGCAATCAGAGTTGACAAAAATACGTAATGATTCGATTGTTATAGATCTTTCTGAGATCGATAACACAGGGATCTAGGTGGCGCTGACTCTAACCGGGTTGCGAACTACTAAAAATTCTCCATCAAAAAAAAATTTGGTGAAATCATTTGTAGCTAAGATTTATCACTCTTAAGAAACATATAACCGCGTACAATAGGATTAATTGATTAATCTGTAACTAAGGTGTATTATTTGACATTAAAAATAGAGATCGTAAATTGATGTTGCTAGAGCCGCAGTGGCGTAATTGGTAACGTACCAGACGAGAATTCTGGAATTTCCCGTTCGAACCCGGGCTGTGGCAATATTTTTCCACGATTTCTTTAGAAGTTTAAAATCGTCAGGTCTGGTTGCCTCATTAATTCTTAATGAATGAGTGAGGCAATCAGAGTTGACAAAAATACGTAATGATTCGATTGCTAGAGATCTTTCTGACATCGATAACACAGGGATCTAGATAGCGCTGACTCTAACCAGGATGCGAACTACCAAAAGTTTTCCATCAAAAAAAAATATGGTCAAATCATTTGTAGCTTAGATTTATCACTCGTAAGAAACATATGACCGCGTATAAAAGGATTGATTAATTAATTTGTAACTGAGGTGTATTATTTGACATTAAAAATAGAGATCGTGAATTGATGTTGCTAGAGCCGCGGTGTCGTAATTGGTAACGTACCAGGCTAGAATCCTGGAGTTCCCGGTTCGAACCCGTGCTGTGGCAACATTTTTTCACGATTTCTTCAGAAGTTAAAAATCGTCAGGTCTGGTTGCCTCATTAATTCTTAATGAATGAGTGAGGCAATCAGAGTTGACAAAAATAATTAATGATTCGCATGGTAGAGATCTTTCCGAGATCGATAAAACAGGGATCTAGGTGGCGCTGACTCTAAACGGGTTGCGAACTGCCAAAAATTCTCCATCAAAAAAAAATTTGGTGAAATTATTTGTCGCTTAGATTTATCACTCTTAAGAAACATATGACCGCGTATAATAGGATTAATTAATTAATCTGTAACTGAAGTGTATTATTTGACATTAAAAATAGAGATCGTGAATTGATGTTGCTAGTGCCGCGGTGGCGTAATTGGTAACGTACCAGGCTAGAATTCTGGAGTTCCCGGTTCGAACCCGCGCTGTGGCAATATTTTTTCACGATTTCTTTAGAAGTTAAAAATCGTCAGGTTTAGTTTCCTCATTTATTCTTAATGAATGAGTGAGGCAATCAGAGTTGACAAAAATACGTAATGATTCGATTGTTATAGATCTTTCTGAGATCGATAACACAGGGATCTAGGTGGCGCTGACTCTAACCGGGTTGCGAACTACTAAAAATTCTCCATCAAAAAAAAATTTGGTGAAATCATTTGTAGCTTAGATTTATCACTCTTAAGAAACATATAACCGCGTACAATAGGATTAATTGATTAATCTGTAACTAAGGTGTATTATTTGACATTAAAAATAGAGATCGTAAATTGATGTTGCTAGAGCCGCAGTGGCGTAATTGGTAACGTACCAGACGAGAATTCTGGAATTTCCCGTTCGAACCCGGGCTGTGGCAATATTTTTCCACGATTTCTTTAGAAGTTTAAAATCGTCAGGTCTGGTTGCCTCATTAATTCTTAATGAATGAGTGAGGCAATCAGAGTTGACAAAAATACGTAATGATTCGATTCCTAGAGATCTTTCTGAGATCGATAACACAGGGATCTAGATGGCGCTGACTCTAATCATAATGCGAACTACCAAAAATTCTCCATCGAAAAAAAAATTTGGTCAAATCATTTGTAGCTTAGATTTATCACTCTTAAGAAACATATGACCGCGTATAAAAGGATTAATTAATAATTCTGTAACTGAGGTGTATTATTTGACAGTAAAAATAGAGATCGTGAATTGATGTTGCTAGAGCCGTGGTGGCGTGATTGGTAACGTACCAGGCTAGAATTCTGGAGTTCCCGGTTCGAACCCGCGCTGTGGCAATATTTTTTCACGATTTCTTTAGAAGTTAAAAATCGTCAGGTTTAGTTTCCTCATTTATTCTTAATGAATGAGTGAGGCAATCAGAGTTGACAAAAATACGTAATGATTCGATTGTTATAGATCTTTCTGAGATCGATAACACAGGGATCTAGGTGGCGCTGACTCTAACCGGGTTGCGAACTACTAAAAATTCTCCATCAAAAAAAAATTTGGTGAAATCATTTGTAGCTAAGATTTATCACTCTTAAGAAACATATAACCGCGTACAATAGGATTAATTGATTAATCTGTAACTAAGGTGTATTATTTGACATTAGAAATAGAGATCGTAAATTGATGTTGCTAGAGCCGCAGTGGCGTAATTGGTAACGTACCAGACGAGAATTCTGGAATTTCCCGTTCGAACCCGGGCTGTGGCAATATTTTTCCACGATTTCTTTAGAAGTTTAAAATCGTCAGGTCTGGTTGCCTCATTAATTCTTAATGAATGAGTGAGGCAATCAGAGTTGACAAAAATACGTAATGATTCGATTGCTAGAGATCTTTCTGACATCGGTAACACAGGGATCTAGATAGCGCTGACTCTAACCAGGATGCGAACTACCAAAAATTTTCCATCAAAAAAAAATATGGTCAAATCATTTGTAGCTTAGATTTATCACTCGTAAGAAACATATGACCGCGTATAAAAGGATTGATTAATTAATTTGTAACTGAGGTGTATTATTTGACATTAAAAATAGAGATCGTGAATTGATGTTGCTAGAGCCGCGGTGTCGTAATTGGTAACGTACCAGGCTAGAATCCTGGAGTTCCCGGTTCGAACCCGTGCTGTGGCAACATTTTTTCACGATTTCTTCAGAAGTTAAAAATCGTCAGGTCTGGTTGCCTCATTAATTCTTAATGAATGAGTGAGGCAATCAGAGTTGACAAAAATAATTAATGATTCGCATGGTAGAGATCTTTCCGAGATCGATAAAACAGGGATCTAGGTGGCGCTGACTCTAAACGGGTTGCGAACTGCCAAAAATTCTCCATCAAAAAAAAATTTGGTGAAATTATTTGTCGCTTAGATTTATCACTCTTAAGAAACATATGACCGCGTATAATAGGATTAATTAATTAATCTGTAACTGAAGTGTATTATTTGACATTAAAAATAGAGATCGTGAATTGATGTTGCTAGTGCCGCGGTGGCGTAATTGGTAACGTACCAGGCTAGAATTCTGGAGTTCCCGGTTCGAACCCGCGCTGTGGCAATATTTTTTCACGATTTCTTTAGAAGTTAAAAATCGTCAGGTTTAGTTTCCTCATTTATTCTTAATGAATGAGTGAGGCAATCAAAGTTGACAAAAATACGTAATGATTCGATTGTTATAGATCTTTCTGAGATCGATAACACAGGGATCTAGGTGGCGCTGACTCTAACCGGGTTGCGAACTACTAAAAATTCTCCATCAAAAAAAAATTTGGTGAAATCATTTGTAGCTTAGATTTATCACTCTTAAGAAACATATAACCGCGTACAATAGGATTAATTGATTAATCTGTAACTAAGGTGTATTATTTGACATTAAAAATAGAGATCGTAAATTGATGTTGCTAGAGCCGCAGTGGCGTAATTGGTAACGTACCAGACGAGAATTCTGGAATTTCCCGTTCGAACCCGGGCTGTGGCAATATTTTTCCACGATTTCTTTAGAAGTTTAAAATCGTCAGGTCTGGTTGCCTCATTAATTCTTAATGAATGAGTGAGGCAATCAGAGTTGACAAAAATACGTAATGATTCGATTCCTAGAGATCTTTCTGAGATCGATAACACAGGGATCTAGATGGCGCTGACTCTAATCATAATGCGAACTACCAAAAATTCTCCATCGAAAAAAAAATTTGGTCAAATCATTTGTAGCTTAGATTTATCACTCTTAAGAAACATATGACCGCGTATAAAAGGATTAATTAATAATTCTGTAACTGAGGTGTATTATTTGACAGTAAAAATAGAGATCGTGAATTGATGTTGCTAGAGCCGTGGTGGCGTAATTGGTAACGTACCAGGCTAGAATTCTGGAGTTCACGGTTCGAACCCGCGCTGTGGCAATATTTTTTCACGATTTCTTCAGAAGTTAAAAATCGTCAGGTTTAGTTGCCTCATTTATTCTTAATGAATGAGTGAGTCAATCAGAGTTGACAAAAATAATTAATGATTCGATTGGTAGAGATCTTTCTGAGATCGATAACACAGGGATCTAGGTAGCACTGATTCTAACCGGGTTTCGAACTGCCAAAAATTCTCCATAAAAAAAAAATTAGGTAAAATCATTTGTCGCTTAGATTTATCACTCTTAAGAAACATATGAACGCGTATAAAAGGATTAATTAATTAATCTGTAACTAAGGTGTATTATTTGACATTAAAAATAGAGACCGTGAATTGATGTTGCTAGAGCCGCGGTAGCGTAATCGGTAACGTACCAGGTTAGAATTCTGGATTTCCCGGTTCGAACCCGGGCTGTGGCAATATTTTTTCACGATTTCTTTAGAAGTTAAAAATCGTCAGGTCTAGTTGCCTCATTAATTCTTAATGGATGAGTGAGGCAATCAGAGTTGACAAAAATACGTAAAGATTCGATTGCTAGAGATCTTTCTGACATCGATAACACAGGGATCTAGATAGCGCTGACTCTAACCAGGATGCGAACTACCAAAAATTTTCCATCAAAAAAAAATTTGGTCAAATCATTTGTAGCTTAGATTTATCACTCGTAAGAAACATATGACCGCGTATAAAAGGATTGATTAATTAATTTGTAACTGAGGTGTATTATTTGACATTAAAAATAGAGATCTTGAATTGATGTTGCTAGAGCCATGGTGACGTGATTGGTAACGTACCAGGTTAGAATTCAGGAGTTCCCGGTTCGAACACGGGCTGTGGCAATATTTTTTCACCATTTCTTCAGAAGTTAAAAATCGTCAGGTTCAGTTGCCTCATTTATTCTTTATGAATAAGTGAGGCAATCAGAGTTGACAAAAATACGTAATGATTCGATTGTTATAGATCTTTCTGAGATCGATAACACAGGGATCTAGGTGGCGCTGACTCTAACCGGGTTGCGAACTACTAAAAATTCTCCATCAAAAAAAAATTTGGTGAAATCATTTGTAGCTTAGATTTATCACTCTTAAGAAACATATAACCGCGTACAATTGGATTAATTGATTAATCTGTAACTAAGGTGTATTATTTGACATTACAAATAGAGATCGTAAATTGATGTTGCTAGAGCCGCAGTGGCGTAATTGGTAACGCACCAGACGAGAATTCTGGAATTTCCCGTTCGAACCCGGGCTGTGGCAATATTTTTCCACGATTTCTTTAGAAGTTTAAAATCGTCAGGTCTGGTTGCCTCATTAATTCTTAATGAATGAGTGAGGCAATCAGAGTTGACAAAAATACGTAATGATTCGATTCCTAGAGATCTTTCTGAGATCGATAACACAGGGATCTAGATGGCGCTGACTCTAATCATAATGCGAACTACCAAAAATTCTCCATCGAAAAAAAAATTTGGTCAAATCATTTGTAGCTTAGATTTATCACTCTTAAGAAACATATGACCGCGTATAAAAGGATTAATTAATAATTCTGTAACTGAGGTGTATTATTTGACAGTAAAAATAGAGATCGTGAATTGATGTTGCTAGAGCCGTGGTGGCGTAATTGGTAACGTACCAGGCTAGAATTCTGGAGTTCACGGTTCGAACCCGCGCTGTGGCAATATTTTTTCACGATTTCTTCAGAAGTTAAAAATCGTCAGGTTTAGTTGCCTCATTTATTCTTAATGAATGAGTGAGTCAATCAGAGTTGACAAAAATAATTAATGATTCGATTGGTAGAGATCTTTCTGAGATCGATAACACAGGGATCTAGGTAGCACTGATTCTAACCGGGTTTCGAACTGCCAAAAATTCTCCATAAAAAAAAAATTAGGTAAAATCATTTGTCGCTTAGATTTATCACTCTTAAGAAACATATGAACGCGTATAAAAGGATTAATTAATTAATCTGTAACTAAGGTGTATTATTTGACATTAAAAATAGAGACCGTGAATTGATGTTGCTAGAGCCGCGGTAGCGTAATCGGTAACGTACCAGGTTAGAATTCTGGATTTCCCGGTTCGAACCCGGGCTGTGGCAATATTTTTTCACGATTTCTTTAGAAGTTAAAAATCGTCAGGTCTAGTTGCCTCATTAATTCTTAATGGATGAGTGAGGCAATCAGAGTTGACAAAAATACGTAAAGATTCGATTGCTAGAGATCTTTTTGACATCGATAACACAGGGATCTAGATAGCGCTGACTCTAACCAGGATGCGAACTACCAAAAATTTTCCATCAAAAAAAAATTTGGTCAAATCATTTGTAGCTTAGATTTATCACTCGTAAGAAACATATGACCGCGTATAAAAGGATTGATTAATTAATTTGTAACTGAGGTGTATTATTTGACATTAAAAATAGAGATCTTGAATTGATGTTGCTAGAGCCATGGTGACGTGATTGGTAACGTACCAGGTTAGAATTCAGGAGTTCCCGGTTCGAACACGGGCTGTGGCAATATTTTTTCACCATTTCTTCAGAAGTTAAAAATCGTCAGGTTTAGTTGCCTCATTTATTCTTTATGAATAAGTGAGGCAATCAGAGTTGACAAAAATACGTAATGATTTGATTGTTAGAGATCTTTCTGAGATCGATAACATAGGGATCTAGGTGGCGCTGACTCTAACCGGGTTGCGAACTGTCAAAAATTCTCCATCAAAAAAAAAATTTGGTTAAATCATTTGTCGCTTAGATTTATCACTCTTAAGAAACATATGACCGCGTATAATAGGATTAATTAATTAATGTGTAACTAAGGTGCATTATTTGACATTAAAAATAGAGATGGTGAATTGATGTTGCTAGAGCCGCGTCGGCGTAATTGGTAACGTACCAGGCTAGAATTATGGAGTTCCCGGTTCGAACCCGCGCTGTGGCAATATTTTTTCACGATTTCTTTAGAAGTTAAAAATCGTCAGGTTTAGTTGCCTCATTTATTCGTAATGAATGAGTGATGCAATCAGAGTTGACAAAAATACGTAATGATTCGATTGTTAGAGATCTTTCTGAGATCGATAACACAGGGATCTAGGTGGCGCTGACTCTAATCATAATGCGAACTACCAAAAATTCTCCATCGAAAAAAAAATTTGGTCAAATCATTTGTAGCTTAGATTCATCACTCTTAAGAAACATATGACCGCGTATAAAAGGATAAATTAATAATTCTGTAACTGAGGTGTATTCTTTGACAGTAAAAATAGAGATCGTGAATTGATGTTGCTAGAGCCGTGGTCGCGTAATTGGTAACGTACCAGGCTAGAATTCTGGAGTTCCCGGTTCGAACCCGCGCTGTGGCAATATTTTTTCACGATTTCTTCAGAAGTTAAAAATCGTCAGGTTTAGTTGCCTCATTTATTCTTAATGATGGAGTGAGTCAATCAGAGTTGACAAAAATAATTAATGATTCGATTGGTAGAGATCTTTCTGAGATCGATAACGCAGGGTTCTAGGTAGCACTGATTCTAACCGGGATTCGAACTGCCGAAAATTCTCCATCAAAAAAAAATTAGGTAAAATCATTTGTCGCTTAGATTTATCACTCTTAAGAAACATATGAACGCGTATAAAAGGATTAATTAATTAATCTGTAACTAAGGTGTATTATTTGACATTAAAAATAGAGACCGTGAATTGATGTTGCTAGAGCCGCGGTAGCGTAATCGGTAACGTACCAGGTTAGAATTCTGGATTTTCCGGTTCGAACCCGGGCTGTGGCAATATTTTTTCACGATTTCTTTAGAAGTTAAAAATCGTCAGGTCTAGTTGCCTCATTAATTCTTAATGGATGAGTGAGGCAATCAGAGTTGACAAAAATACGTAATGATTCGATTGCTAGAGATCTTTCTGACATCGATAACACAGGGATCTAGATAGCGCTGACTCTAACCAGGATGCGAACTACAAAAAATTTTCCATCAAAAAAAAATATGGTTAAATCATTTGTAGCTTAGATTTATCACTCGTAAGAAACATATGACCGCGTATAAAAGGATTGATTAATTAATTTGTAACTGAGGTGTATTATTTGACATTAAAAATAGAGATCGTGAATCGATGTTGCTAGAGCCGCGGTGTCGTAATTGGTTACGTACCAGGCTAGAATCCTGGAGTTCCCGGTTCGAACCCGTGCTGTGGCAATATTTTTTCACGATTTCTTCAGAAGTTAAAAATCGTCAGGTCTGGTTGCCTCATTAATTCTTAATGAATGAGTGAGGCAATCAGAGTTGACAAAAATAATTAATGATTCGCATGGTAGAGATCTTTCCGAGATCGATAAAACAGGGATCTAGGTGGCGCTGACTCTAAACGGGTTGCGAACTGCCTAAAATTCTCCATCAAAAAAAAATTTGGTGAAATCATTTGTCGCTTAGATTTATCACTCTTAAGAAACATATGACCACGTATAATAGGATTAATTAATTAATCTGTAACTGAAGTGTATTATTTGACATTAAAAATAGAGATCGTGAATTGATGTTGCTAGTGCCGCAGTGGCGTAATTGGTAACGTACCAGGCTAGAATTCTGGAGTTCCCGGTTCGAACCCGCGCTGTGGCAATATTTTTTCACGATTTCTTTAGAAGTTAAAAATCGTCAGGTTTAGTTTCCTCATTTATTCTTAATGAATGGGTGAGGCAATCAGAGTTGACAAAAATACGTAATGATTCGATTGTTATAGATCTTTCTGAGATCGATAACACGGGGATCTAGGTGGCGCTGACTCTAACCGGGTTGCGAACTACTAAAAATTCTCCATCAAAAAAAAATTTGGTGAAATCATTTGTAGCTTAGATTTATCACTCTTAAGAAACATATAACCGCGTACAATAGGATTAATTGATTAATCTGTAACTAAGGTGTATTATTTGACATTAAAAATAGAGATCGTAAATTGATGTTGCTAGAGCCGCAGTGGCGTAATTGGTAACGTACCAGACGAGAATTCTGGAATTTCCCGTTCGAACCCGGGCTGTGGCAATATTTTTCCACGATTTCTTTAGAAGTTTAAAATCGTCAGGTCTGGTTGCCTCATTAATTCTTAATGAATGAGTGAGGCAAACAGAGTTGACAAAAATACGTAATGATTCGATTGCTAGAGATCTTTCTGAGATCGATAACACAGGGATCTAGATGGCGCTGACTCTAATCGTAATGCGAACTACCAAAAATTCTCAATCGAAAAAAAAATTTGGTCAAATCATTTGTAGCTTAGATTTATCACTCTTAAGAAACATATGACCGCGTATAAAAGGATTAATTAATAATTCTGTAACTGAGGTGTATTATTTGACAGTAAAAATAGAGATCGTGAATTGATGTTGCTAGAGCCGTTGTGGCGTAATTGGTAACGTACCAGGCTAGAATTCTGGAGTTCCCGGTTCGAACCCGCGCTGTGGCAATATTTTTTCACGATTTCTTCAGAAGTTAAAAATCGTCAGGTTTAGTTGCCTCATTTATTCTTAATGATGGAGTGAGTCAATCAGAGTTGACAAAAATAATTAATGATTCGATTGGTAGAGATCTTTCTGAGATCGATAACACAGGTATCTAGGTAGCACTGATTCTAACCGGGTTTCGAACTGCCAAAAATTCTCCATCAAAAAAAAATTAGGTAAAATCATTTGTCGCTTAGATTTATCACTCTTAAGAAACATATGAACGCGTATAAAAGGATTAATTAATTAATCTGTTACTAAGGTGTATTATTTGACATTAAAAATAGGGACCGTGAATTGATGTTGCTAGAGCCGCGGTAGCGTAATCGGTAACGTACCAGGTTAGAATTCTGGATTTCCCGGTTCGAACCCGGGCTGTGGCAATATTTTTTCACGATTTCTTTAGAAGTTAAAACCCGTCAGGTCTAGTTGCCTCATTAATTCTTAATGGATGAGTGAGGCAATCAGAGTTGACAAAAATACGTAATGATTCGATTGCTAGAGATACTTCTGAAATCGATAACACAGGGTCTAGATAGCGCTGACTCTAACCAGGATGCGAACTACCAAAAATTTTCCATCAAAAAAAAATTTGGTCAAATCATTTGTAGCTTAGCTTTATCACTCGTAAGAAACATATGACCGCGTATAAAAGGATTGATTAATTAATTTGTAACTGAGGTGTATTATTTGACATTAAAAATAGAGATCTTGAATTGATGTTGCTAGAGCCATGGTGACGTGATTGGTAACGTACCAGGTTAGAATTCAGGAGTTCCCGGTTCGAACACGGGCTGTGGCAATATTTTTTCACCATTTCTTCAGAAGTTAAAAATCGTCAGGATTAGTTGCCTCATTTATTCTTAATGAATAAGTGAGGCAATCAGAGTTGACAAAAATACGTAATGATTCGATTGTTAGACATCTTTCTGAGATCGATAACATAGGGATCTAGGTGGCGCTGACTCTAACCGGGTTGCGAACTGCCAAAAATTCTCCATCAAAAAAAAAATTTGGTTAAATCATTTGTCGCTTAGATTTATCACTCTTAAGAAACATATGACCTCGTATAATAGGATTAATTAATTAATCTGTAACTAAGGTGTAGTATTTGACATTAAAAATAGAGATCGTGAATTGATGTTGCTAGAGCCGCGGTGGCGTAATTGGTAACGTACCACGCTAGAATTCTGGAGTTCCCGGTTCGAACCCGCGCTGTGGCAATATTTTTTCACGATTTCTTTAGAAGTTAAAAATCGTCAGGTTGAGTTGCCTCATTTATTCGTAATGAATGAGTGAGGCAATCAGAGTTGACAAAAATACGTAATGATTCGATTGTTAGAGATCTTTCTGAGATCGATAACATAGGGATCTAGGTGGCGCTGACTCTAACCGGGCTGCAAACTGCCAAAAATTCTCCATCAAAAAAAAAATTTGGTCAAATCATTTGTCGCTTAGATTTATCGCTCTTAAGAAACATATGACCGCGTATAATAGGATTAATTTATTAATGTGTAACTAAGGTGTTTTTTTCGACATTAAAAATAGAGATCGTGAATTGATGTTGCTAGAGCCACGGTGGCGTAATTTGTAACGTACCAGGCTAGAATTCTGGAGTTCCCGGTTCGAACCCGCGCTGTGGCAATATTTTTTTACGATTTCTTTAGAAGTTAAAAATCGTCAGGTTTAGTTTCCTCATTTATTCTTAATGAATGAGTGAGGCAATCAGAGTTGACAAAAATACGTCGTGATTCGATTGTTAGAGATCTTTCTGAGATCGATAACACAGGGATCTAGGTGGCGCTGACTCTGACCGGGTTGCGAACTACTAAAAATTCTCTATCAAAAAAAATTTGGTGAAATCATTTGTAGCTTAGATTTATCACTCTTAAGAAACATATAACCGCGTATAATAGGATTAATTGATTAATCTGTAACTAAGGTGTATTATTTGACATTAAAAATAGAGATCGTGAATTGATGTTGCTAGAGCCGCGGTAGCGTAATTGGTAACGTACCAGACGAGAATTCTGGAAATTCCCGTTCGAACCCGGGCTGTCGCAATATTTTTCCACGATTTCTTTAGAAGTTTAAAATCGTCAGGTCTGGTTGCCTCATTAATTCTTAATGAATGAGTGAGGTAATCAGAGTTGACAAAAATACGTAATGATTCGATTGCTAGAGATCTTTCTGAGATCGATAACACAGGGATCTAGATGGCGCTGACTCTAATCACGATGCGAACTACAAAAAATTCTCCATCGAAAAAAAAATTTGGTCAAATCATTTGTAGCTTAGATTCATCACTCTTAAGAAACATATGACCGCGTATAAAAGTATTAATTAATTAATGTGTAACTAAGGTGTATTATTTGACATTAAAAATAAAGACCGTGAATTGATGTTGCTAGAGCCGCGGTAGCGTAATCGGTAACGTACCAGGTTAGAATTCTGGATTTCCCGGTTTGAACCCGGGCTGTGGCAATATTTTTTCACGATTTCTTTAGAAGTTAAAAATCGTCAGGTCTAGTTGCCTCATTAATTCTTAATGGATGAGTGAGGCAATCAGAGTTTACAAAAATACGTAAAGATTCGATTGCTAGAGATCTTTCTGACATCGATAACACAGGGATCTAGATAGCGCTGACTCTAACCAGGATGCGAACTACCAAAAATTTTCCATCAAAAAAAAATTTGGTCAAATCATTTGTAGCTTTGATTTATCACTCGTAAGAAACATATGACCGCGTATAAAAGGATTGATTAATTAATTTGTAACTGAGGTGTATTATTTGACATTAAAAATAGAGATCTTGAATTGATGTTGCTAGAGCCATGGTGACGTGATTTGTAACGTACCAGGTTAGAATTCAGGAGTTCCCGGTTCGAACACGGGCTGTGGCAATATTTTTTCACCATTTCTTCAGAAGTTAAAAATCGTCAGGTTTAGTTGCCTCATTAATTCTTAATGGATGAGTGAGGCAATCAGAGTTGACAAAAATACGTAATGATTCGATTGCTAGAGATCTTTCTGACATCGATAACACAGGGATCTAGATAGCGCTGACTCTAACCAGGATGCGAACTACCAAAAATTTTCCTTAAAAAAAAAATATGGTCAAATCATTTGTAGCTTAGATTCATCACTCTTAAGAAACATATGACCGCGTATAAAAGGATAAATTAATAATTCTGTAACTGAGGTGTATTCTTTGACAGTAAAAATAGAGATCGTGAATTGATGTTGCTAGAGCCGTGGTCGCGTAATTGGTAACGTACCAGGCTAGAATTCTGGAGTTCCCGGTTCGAACCCGCGCTGTGGCAATATTTTTTCACGATTTCTTCAGAAGTTAAAAATCGTCAGGTTTAGTTGCCTCATTTATTCTTAATGATGGAGTGAGTCAATCAGAGTTGACAAAAATAATTAATGATTCGATTGGTAGAGATCTTTCTGAGATCGATAACGCAGGGATCTAGGTAGCACTGATTCTAACCGGGATTCGAACTGCCGAAAATTCTCCATCAAAAAAAAATTAGGTAAAATCATTTGTCGCTTAGATTTATCACTCTTAAGAAACATATGAACGCGTATAAAAGGATTAATTAATTAATCTGTAACTAAGGTGTATTATTTGACATTAAAAATAGAGACCGTGAATTGATGTTGCTAGAGCCGCGGTAGCGTAATCGGTAACGTACCAGGTTAGAATTCTGGATTTCCCGGTTCGAACCCGGGCTGTGGCAATATTTTTTCACGATTTCTTTAGAAGTTAAAAATCGTCAGGTCTAGTTGCCTCATTAATTCTTAATGGATGAGTGAGGCAATCAGAGTTGACAAAAATACGTAATGATTCGATTGCTAGAGATCTTTCTGACATCGATAACACAGGGATCTAGATAGCGCTGACTCTAACCAGGATGCGAACTACCAAAAATTTTCCATCAAAAAAAAATATGATCAAATCATTTGTAGCTTAGATTTATCACTCGTAAGAAAGATATGACCGCGTATAAAAGGATTGATTAATTAATTTGTAACTGAGGTGTATTATTTGACATTAAAAATAGAGATCGTGAATTGATGTTGCTAGAGCCGCGGTGTCGTAATTGGTAACGTACCAGGCTAGAATCCTGGAGTTCCCGGTTCGAACCCGTGCTGTGGCAACATTTTTTCACGATTTCTTCAGAAGTTAAAAATCCTCAGGCCTGGTTGCCTCATTAATACTTAATGAATGAGTGAGGCAATCAGAGTTGACAAAAATAATTAATGATTCGCATGGTAGAGATCTTTCCGAGATCGATAACGCAGGGATCTAGGTAGCACTGATTCTAACCGGGATTCGAACTGCCGAAAATTCTCCATCAAAAAAAAATTAGGTAAAATCATTTGTCGCTTAGATTTATCACTCTTAAGAAACATATGAACGCGTATAAAAGGATTAATTAATTAATCTGTAACTAAGGTGTATTATTTGACATTAAAAATAGAGACCGTGAATTGATGTTGCTAGAGCCGCGGTAGCGTAATCGGTAACGTACCAGGTTAGAATTCTGGATTTCCCGGTTCGAACCCGGGCTGTGGCAATATTTTTTCACGATTTCTTTAGAAGTTAAAAATCGTCAGGTCTAGTTGCCTCATTAATTCTTAATGGATGAGTGAGGCAATCAGAGTTGACAAAAATACGTAATGATTCGATTGCTAGAGATCTTTCTGACATCGATAACACAGGGATCTAGATAGCGCTGACTCTAACCAGGATGCGAACTACCAAAAATTTTCCATCAAAAAAAAATATGATCAAATCATTTGTAGCTTAGATTTATCACTCGTAAGAAAGATATGACCGCGTATAAAAGGATTGATTAATTAATTTGTAACTGAGGTGTATTATTTGACATTAAAAATAGAGATCGTGAATTGATGTTGCTAGAGCCGCGGTGTCGTAATTGGTAACGTACCAGGCTAGAATCCTGGAGTTCCCGGTTCGAACCCGTGCTGTGGCAACATTTTTTCACGATTTCTTCAGAAGTTAAAAATCCTCAGGCCTGGTTGCCTCATTAATACTTAATGAATGAGTGAGGCAATCAGAGTTGACAAAAATAATTAATGATTCGCATGGTAGAGATCTTTCCGAGATCGATAAAACAGGGATCTAGGTAACGCTGACTCTAAACGGGTTGCGAACTGCCAAAAATTCTCCATCAAAAAAAAATTTGGTGAAATTATTTGTCGCTTAGATTTATCACTCTTAAGAAACATATGACCGCGTATAATAGGATTAATTAATTAATCTGTAACTGAAGTGTATTATTTGACATTAAAAATAGAGATCGTGAATTGATGTTGCTAGTGCCGCGGTGGTGTAATTGGTAACGTACCAGGCTAGAATTCTGGAGTTCCCGGTTCGAACCCGCGCTGTGGCAATATTTTTTCACGATTTCTTTAGAAGTTAAAAATCGTCAGGTTTAGTTTCCTCATTTATTCTTAATGAATGAGTGAGGCAATCAGAGTTGACAAAAATACGTAATGATTCGATTGTTATAGATCTTTCTGAGATCGATAACACAGGGATCTAGGTGGCGCTGACTCTAACCGGGTTGCGAACTACTAAAAATTCTCCATCAAAAAAAAATTTGGTGAAATCATTTGTAGCTAAGATTTATCACTCTTAAGAAACATATAACCGCGTACAATAGGATTAATTGATTAATCTGTAACTAAGGTGTATTATTTGACATTAAAAATAGAGATCGTAAATTGATGTTGCTAGAGCCGCAGTGGCGTAATTGGTAACGTACCAGACGAGAATTCTGGAATTTCCCGTTCGAACCCGGGCTGTGGCAATATTTTTCCACGATTTCTTTAGAAGTTTAAAATCGTCAGGTCTGGTTGCCTCATTAATTCTTAATGAATGAGTGAGGCAATCAGAGTTGACATAAATACGTAATGATTCGATTGCTAGAGATCTTTCTGACATCGATAACACAGGGATCTAGATAGCGCTGACTCTAACCAGGATGCGAACTACCAAAAATTTTCCATCAAAAAAAAATATGGTCAAATCATTTGTAGCTTAGATTTATCACTCTTAAGAAACATATGACCGCGTATAAAAGGATTAATTAATAATTCTGTAACTGAGGTGTATTATTTGACAGTAAAAATAGAGATCGTGAATTGATGTTGCTAGAGCCGTTGTGGCGTAATTGGTAACGTACCAGGCTAGAATTCTGGAGTTCCCGGTTCGAACCCGCGCTGTGGCAATATTTTTTCACGATTTCTTCAGAAGTTAAAAATCGTCAGGTTTAGTTGCCTCATTTATTCTTAATGATGGAGTGAGTCAATCAGAGTTGACAAAAATAATTAATGATTCGATTGGTAGAGATCTTTCTGAGATCGATAACACAGGTATCTAGGTAGCACTGATTCTAACCGGGTTTCGAACTGCCAAAAATTCTCCATCAAAAAAAAATTAGGTAAAATCATTTGTCGCTTAGATTTATCACTCTTGAGAAACATATGAACGCGTATAAAAGGATTAATTAATTAATCTGTTACTAAGGTGTATTATTTGACATTAAAAATAGGGACCGTGAATTGATGTTGCTAGAGCCGCGGTAGCGTAATCGGTAACGTACCAGGTTAGAATTCTGGATTTCCCGGTTCGAACCCGGGCTGTGGCAATATTTTTTCACGATTTCTTTAGAAGTTAAAAATCGTCAGGTCTAGTTGCCTCATTAATTCTTAATGGATGAGTGAGGCAATCAGAGTTGACAAAAATACGTAATGATTCGATTGCTAGAGATACTTCTGAAATCGATAACACAGGGTCTAGATAGCGCTGACTCTAACCAGGATGCGAACTACCAAAAATTTTCCATCAAAAAAAAATTTGGTCAAATCATTTGTAGCTTAGCTTTATCACTCGTAAGAAACATATGACCGCGTATAAAAGGATTGATTAATTAATTTGTAACTGAGGTGTATTATTTGACATTAAAAATAGAGATCTTGAATTGATGTTGCTAGAGCCATGGTGACGTGATTGGTAACGTACCAGGTTAGAATTCAGGAGTTCCCGGTTCGAACACGGGCTGTGGCAATATTTTTTCACCATTTCTTCAGAAGTTAAAAATCGTCAGGATTAGTTGCCTCATTTATTCTTAATGAATAAGTGAGGCAATCAGAGTTGACAAAAATACGTAATGATTCGATTGTTAGACATCTTTCTGAGATCGATAACATAGGGATCTAGGTGGCGCTGACTCTAACCGGGTTGCGAACTGCCAAAAATTCTCCATCAAAAAAAAAATTTGGTTAAATCATTTGTCGCTTAGATTTATCACTCTTAAGAAACATATGACCTCGTATAATAGGATTAATTAATTAATCTGTAACTAAGGTGTAGTATTTGACATTAAAAATAGAGATCGTGAATTGATGTTGCTAGAGCCGCGGTGGCGTAATTGGTAACGTACCACGCTAGAATTCTGGAGTTCCCGGTTCGAACCCGCGCTGTGGCAATATTTTTTCACGATTTCTTTAGAAGTTAAAAATCGTCAGGTTGAGTTGCCTCATTTATTCGTAATGAATGAGTGAGGCAATCAGAGTTGACAAAAATACGTAATGATTCGATTGTTAGAGATCTTTCTGAGATCGATAACATAGGGATCTAGGTGGCGCTGACTCTAACCGGGCTGCAAACTGCCAAAAATTCTCCATCAAAAAAAAAATTTGGTCAAATCATTTGTCGCTTAGATTTATCGCTCTTAAGAAACATATGACCGCGTATAATAGGATTAATTTATTAATGTGTAACTAAGGTGTTTTTTTCGACATTAAAAATAGAGATCGTGAATTGATGTTGCTAGAGCCACGGTGGCGTAATTTGTAACGTACCAGGCTAGAATTCTGGAGTTCCCGGTTCGAACCCGCGCTGTGGCAATATTTTTTTACGATTTCTTTAGAAGTTAAAAATCGTCAGGTTTAGTTTCCTCATTTATTCTTAATGAATGAGTGAGGCAATCAGAGTTGACAAAAATACGTCGTGATTCGATTGTTAGAGATCTTTCTGAGATCGATAACACAGGGATCTAGGTGGCGCTGACTCTGACCGGGTTGCGAACTACTAAAAATTCTCTATCAAAAAAAATTTGGTGAAATCATTTGTAGCTTAGATTTATCACTCTTAAGAAACATATAACCGCGTATAATAGGATTAATTGATTAATCTGTAACTAAGGTGTATTATTTGACATTAAAAATAGAGATCGTGAATTGATGTTGCTAGAGCCGCGGTAGCGTAATTGGTAACGTACCAGACGAGAATTCTGGAAATTCCCGTTCGAACCCGGGCTGTCGCAATATTTTTCCACGATTTCTTTAGAAGTTTAAAATCGTCAGGTCTGGTTGCCTCATTAATTCTTAATGAATGAGTGAGGTAATCAGAGTTGACAAAAATACGTAATGATTCGATTGCTAGAGATCTTTCTGAGATCGATAACACAGGGATCTAGATGGCGCTGACTCTAATCACGATGCGAACTACAAAAAATTCTCCATCGAAAAAAAAATTTGGTCAAATCATTTGTAGCTTAGATTCATCACTCTTAAGAAACATATGACCGCGTATAAAAGTATTAATTAATTAATCTGTAACTAAGGTGTATTATTTGACATTAAAAATAAAGACCGTGAATTGATGTTGCTAGAGCCGCGGTAGCGTAATCGGTAACGTACCAGGTTAGAATTCTGGATTTCCCGGTTCGAACCCGGGCTGTGGCAATATTTTTTCACGATTTCTTTAGAAGTTAAAAATCGTCAGGTCTAGTTGCCTCATTAATTCTTAATGGATGAGTGAGGCAATCAGAGTTGACAAAAATACGTAAAGATTCGATTGCTAGAGATCTTTCTGACATCGATAACACAGGGATCTAGATAGCGCTGACTCTAACCAGGATGCGAACTACCAAAAATTTTCCATCAAAAAAAAATTTGGTCAAATCATTTGTAGCTTAGATTTATCACTCGTAAGAAACATATGACCGCGTATAAAAGGATTGATTAATTAATTTGTAACTGAGGTGTATTATTTGACATTAAAAATAGAGATCTTGAATTGATGTTGCTAGAGCCATGGTGACGTGATTGGTAACGTACCAGGTTAGAATTCAGGAGTTCCCGGTTCGAACACGGGCTGTGGCAATATTTTTTCACCATTTCTTCAGAAGTTAAAAATCGTCAGGTTTAGTTGCCTCATTAATTCTTAATGGATGAGTGAGGCAATCAGAGTTGACAAAAATACGTAATGATTCGATTGCTAGAGATCTTTCTGACATCGATAACACAGGGATCTAGATAGCGCTGACTCTAACCAGGATGCGAACTACCAAAAATTTTCCTTAAAAAAAAAATATGGTCAAATCATTTGTAGCTTAGATTCATCACTCTTAAGAAACATATGACCGCGTATAAAAGGATAAATTAATAATTCTGTAACTGAGGTGTATTCTTTGACAGTAAAAATAGAGATCGTGAATTGATGTTGCTAGAGCCGTGGTCGCGTAATTGGTAACGTACCAGGCTAGAATTCTGGAGTTCCCGGTTCGAACCCGCGCTGTGGCAATATTTTTTCACGATTTCTTCAGAAGTTAAAAATCGTCAGGTTTAGTTGCCTCATTTATTCTTAATGATGGAGTGAGTCAATCAGAGTTGACAAAAATAATTAATGATTCGATTGGTAGAGATCTTTCTGAGATCGATAACGCAGGGATCTAGGTAGCACTGATTCTAACCGGGATTCGAACTGCCGAAAATTCTCCATCAAAAAAAAATTAGGTAAAATCATTTGTCGCTTAGATTTATCACTCTTAAGAAACATATGAACGCGTATAAAAGGATTAATTAATTAATCTGTAACTAAGGTGTATTATTTGACATTAAAAATAGAGACCGTGAATTGATGTTGCTAGAGCCGCGGTAGCGTAATCGGTAACGTACCAGGTTAGAATTCTGGATTTCCCGGTTCGAACCCGGGCTGTGGCAATATTTTTTCACGATTTCTTTAGAAGTTAAAAATCGTCAGGTCTAGTTGCCTCATTAATTCTTAATGGATGAGTGAGGCAATCAGAGTTGACAAAAATACGTAATGATTCGATTGCTAGAGATCTTTCTGACATCGATAACACAGGGATCTAGATAGCGCTGACTCTAACCAGGATGCGAACTACCAAAAATTTTCCATCAAAAAAAAATATGATCAAATCATTTGTAGCTTAGATTTATCACTCGTAAGAAAGATATGACCGCGTATAAAAGGATTGATTAATTAATTTGTAACTGAGGTGTATTATTTGACATTAAAAATAGAGATCGTGAATTGATGTTGCTAGAGCCGCGGTGTCGTAATTGGTAACGTACCAGGCTAGAATCCTGGAGTTCCCGGTTCGAACCCGTGCTGTGGCAACATTTTTTCACGATTTCTTCAGAAGTTAAAAATCCTCAGGCTTGGTTGCCTCATTAATACTTAATGAATGAGTGAGGCAATCAGAGTTGACAAAAATAATTAATGATTCGCATGGTAGAGATCTTTCCGAGATCGATAAAACAGGGATCTAGGTAACGCTGACTCTAAACGGGTTGCGAACTGCCAAAAATTCTCCATCAAAAAAAAATTTGGTGAAATTATTTGTCGCTTAGATTTATCACTCTTAAGAAACATATGACCGCGTATAATAGGATTAATTAATTAATCTGTAACTGAAGTGTATTATTTGACATTAAAAATAGAGATCGTGAATTGATGTTGCTAGTGCCGCGGTGGTGTAATTGGTAACGTACCAGGCTAGAATTCTGGAGTTCCCGGTTCGAACCCGCGCTGTGGCAATATTTTTTCACGATTTCTTTAGAAGTTAAAAATCGTCAGGTTTAGTTTCCTCATTTATTCTTAATGAATGAGTGAGGCAATCAGAGTTGACAAAAATACGTAATGATTCGATTGTTATAGATCTTTCTGAGATCGATAACACAGGGATCTAGGTGGCGCTGACTCTAACCGGGTTGCGAACTACTAAAAATTCTCCATCAAAAAAAAATTTGGTGAAATCATTTGTAGCTAAGATTTATCACTCTTAAGAAACATATAACCGCGTACAATAGGATTAATTGATTAATCTGTAACTAAGGTGTATTATTTGACATTAAAAATAGAGATCGTAAATTGATGTTGCTAGAGCCGCAGTGGCGTAATTGGTAACGTACCAGACGAGAATTCTGGAATTTCCCGTTCGAACCCGGGCTGTGGCAATATTTTTCCACGATTTCTTTAGAAGTTTAAAATCGTCAGGTCTGGTTGCCTCATTAATTCTTAATGAATGAGTGAGGCAATCAGAGTTGACAAAAATACGTAATGATTCGATTGCTAGAGATCTTTCTGACATCGATAACACAGGGATCTAGATAGCGCTGACTCTAACCAGGATGCGAACTACCAAAAATTTTCCATCAAAAAAAAATATGGTCAAATCATTTGTAGCTTAGATTTATCACTCGTAAGAAACATATGACCGCGTATAAAAGGATTGATTAATTAATTTGTAACTGAGGTGTATTATTTGACATTAAAAATAGAGATCGTGAATTGATGTTGCTAGAGCCGCGGTGTCGTAATTGGTAACGTACCAGGCTAGAATCCTGGAGTTCCCGGTTCGAACCCGTGCTGTGGCAACATTTTTTCACGATTTCTTCAGAAGTTAAAAATCGTCAGGTCTGGTTGCCTCATTAATTCTTAATGAATGAGTGAGGCAATCAGAGTTGACAAAAATAATTAATGATTCGCATGGTAGAGATCTTTCCGAGATCGATAAAACAGGGATCTAGGTGGCGCTGACTCTAAACGGGTTGCGAACTGCCAAAAGTTCTCCATCAAAAAAAAATTTGGTGAAATTATTTGTCGCTTAGATTTATCACTCTTAAGAAACATATGACCGCGTATAATAGGATTAATTAATTAATCTGTAGCTGAAGTGTATTATTTGACATTAAAAATAGAGATCGTGAATTGATGTTGCTAGTGCCGCGGTGGCGTAATTGGTAACGTACCAGGCTAGAATTCTGGAGTTCCCGGTTCGAACCCGCGCTGTGGCAATATTTTTTCACGATTTCTTTAGAAGTTAAAAATCGTCAGGTTTAGTTTCCTCATTTATTCTTAATGAATGAGTGAGGCAATCAGAGTTGACAAAAATACGTAATGATTCGATTGTTATAGATCTTTCTGAGATCGATAACACAGGGATCTAGGTGGCGCTGACTCTAACCGGGTTGCGAACTACTAAAAATTCTCCATCAAAAAAAAATTTGGTGAAATCATTTGTAGCTTAGATTTATCACTCTTAAGAAACATATAACCGCGTACAATAGGATTAATTGATTAATCTGTAACTAAGGTGTATTATTTGACATTAAAAATAGAGATCGTAAATTGATGTTGCTAGAGCCGCAGTGGCGTAATTGGTAACGTACCAGACGAGAATTCTGGAATTTCCCGTTCGAACCCGGGCTGTGGCAATATTTTTCCACGATTTCTTTAGAAGTTTAAAATCGTCAGGTCTGGTTGCCTCATTAATTCTTAATGAATGAGTGAGGCAATCAGAGTTGACAAAAATACGTAATGATTCGATTCCTAGAGATCTTTCTGAGATCGATAACACAGGGATCTAGATGGCGCTGACTCTAATCATAATGCGAACTACCAAAAATTCTCCATCGAAAAAAAAATTTGGTCAAATCATTTGTAGCTTAGATTTATCACTCTTAAGAAACATATGACCGCGTATAAAAGGATTAATTAATAATTCTGTAACTGAGGTGTATTATTTGACAGTAAAAATAGAGATCGTGAATTGATGTTGCTAGAGCCGTGGTGGCGTAATTGGTAACGTACCAGGCTATAATTCTGGAGTTCCCGGTTCGAACCCGCGCTGTGGCAATATTTTTTCACGATTTCTTTAGAAGTTAAAAATCGTCAGGTTTAGTTTCCTCATTTATTCTTAATGAATGAGTGAGGCAATCAGAGTTGACAAAAATACGTAATGATTCGATTGTTATAGATCTTTCTGAGATCGATAACACAGGGATCTAGGTGGCGCTGACTCTAACCGGGTTGCGAACTACTAAAAATTCTCCATCAAAAAAAAATTTGGTGAAATCATTTGTAGCTAAGATTTATCACTCTTAAGAAACATATAACCGCGTACAATAGGATTAATTGATTAATCTGTAACTAAGGTGTATTATTTGACATTAAAAATAGAGATCGTAAATTGATGTTGCTAGAGCCGCAGTGGCGTAATTGGTAACGTACCAGACGAGAATTCTGGAATTTCCCGTTCGAACCCGGGCTGTGGCAATATTTTTCCACGATTTCTTTAGAAGTTTAAAATCGTCAGGTCTGGTTGCCTCATTAATTCTTAATGAATGAGTGAGGCAATCAGAGTTGACAAAAATACGTAATGATTCGATTGCTAGAGATCTTTCTGACATCGATAACACAGGGATCTAGATAGCGCTGACTCTAACCAGGATGCGAACTACCAAAAATTTTCCATCAAAAAAAAATATGGTCAAATCATTTGTAGCTTAGATTTATCACTCGTAAGAAACATATGACCGCGTATAAAAGGATTGATTAATTAATTTGTAACTGAGGTGTATTATTTGACATTAAAAATAGAGATCGTGAATTGATGTTGCTAGAGCCGCGGTGTCGTAATTGGTAACGTACCAGGCTAGAATCCTGGAGTTCCCGGTTCGAACCCGTGCTGTGGCAACATTTTTTCACGATTTCTTCAGAAGTTAAAAATCGTCAGGTCTGGTTGCCTCATTAATTCTTAATGAATGAGTGAGGCAATCAGAGTTGACAAAAATAATTAATGATTCGCATGGTAGAGATCTTTCCGAGATCGATAAAACAGGGATCTAGGTGGCGCTGACTCTAAACGGGTTGCGAACTGCCAAAAATTCTCCATCAAAAAAAAATTTGGTGAAATTATTTGTCGCTTAGATTTATCACTCTTAAGAAACATATGACCGCGTATAATAGGATTAATTAATTAATCTGTAACTGAAGTGTATTATTTGACATTAAAAATAGAGATCGTGAATTGATGTTGCTAGTGCCGCGGTGGCGTAATTGGTAACGTACCAGGCTAGAATTCTGGAGTTCCCGGTTCGAACCCGCGCTGTGGCAATATTTTTTCACGATTTCTTTAGAAGTTAAAAATCGTCAGGTTTAGTTTCCTCATTTATTCTTAATGAATGAGTGAGGCAATCAGAGTTGACAAAAATACGTAATGATTCGATTGTTATAGATCTTTCTGAGATCGATAACACAGGGATCTAGGTGGCGCTGACTCTAACCGGGTTGCGAACTACTAAAAATTCTCCATCAAAAAAAAATTTGGTGAAATCATTTGTAGCTTAGATTTATCACTCTTAAGAAACATATAACCGCGTACAATAGGATTAATTGATTAATCTGTAACTAAGGTGTATTATTTGACATTAAAAATAGAGATCGTAAATTGATGTTGCTAGAGCCGCAGTGGCGTAATTGGTAACGTACCAGACGAGAATTCTGGAATTTCCCGTTCGAACCCGGGCTGTGGCAATATTTTTCCACGATTTCTTTAGAAGTTTAAAATCGTCAGGTCTGGTTGCCTCATTAATTCTTAATGAATGAGTGAGGCAATCAGAGTTGACAAAAATACGTAATGATTCGATTCCTAGAGATCTTTCTGAGATCGATAACACAGGGATCTAGATGGCGCTGACTCTAATCATAATGCGAACTACCAAAAATTCTCCATCGAAAAAAAAATTTGGTCAAATCCATTGTAGCTTAGATTTATCACTCTTAAGAAACATATGACCGCGTATAAAAGGATTAATTAATAATTCTGTAACTGAGGTGTATTATTTGACAGTAAAAATAGAGATCGTGAATTGATGTTGCTAGAGCCGTGGTGGCGTAATTGGTAACGTACCAGGCTAGAATTCTGGAGTTCACGGTTCGAACCCGCGCTGTGGCAATATTTTTTCACGATTTCTTCAGAAGTTAAAAATCGTCAGGTTTAGTTGCCTCATTTATTCTTAATGAATGAGTGAGTCAATCAGAGTTGACAAAAGTAATTAATGATTCGATTGGTAGAGATCTTTCTGAGATCGATAACACAGGGATCTAGGTAGCACTGATTCTAACCGGGTTTCGAACTGCCAAAAATTCTCCATAAAAAAAAAATTAGGTAAAATCATTTGTCGCTTAGATTTATCACTCTTAAGAAACATATGAACGCGTATAAAAGGATTAATTAATTAATCTGTAACTAAGGTGTATTATTTGACATTAAAAATAGAGACCGTGAATTGATGTTGCTAGAGCCGCGGTAGCGTAATCGGTAACGTACCAGGTTAGAATTCTGGATTTCCCGGTTCGAACCCGGGCTGTGGCAATATTTTTTCACGATTTCTTTAGAAGTTAAAAATCGTCAGGTCTAGTTGCCTCATTAATTCTTAATGGATGAGTGAGGCAATCAGAGTTGACAAAAATACGTAAAGATTCGATTGCTAGAGATCTTTCTGACATCGATAACACAGGGATCTAGATAGCGCTGACTCTAACCAGGATGCGAACTACCAAAAATTTTCCATCAAAAAAAAATTTGGTCAAATCATTTGTAGCTTAGATTTATCACTCGTAAGAAACATATGACCGCGTATAAAAGGATTGATTAATTAATTTGTAACTGAGGTGTATTATTTGACATTAAAAATAGAGATCTTGAATTGATGTTGCTAGAGCCATGGTGACGTGATTGGTAACGTACCAGGTTAGAATTCAGGAGTTCCCGGTTCGAACACGGGCTGTGGCAATATTTTTTCACCATTTCTTCAGAAGTTAAAAATCGTCAGGTTTAGTTGCCTCATTTATTCTTTATGAATAAGTGAGGCAATCAGAGTTGACAAAAATACGTAATGATTCGATTGTTATAGATCTTTCTGAGATCGATAACACAGGGATCTAGGTGGCGCTGACTCTAACCGGGTTGCGAACTACTAAAAATTCTCCATCAAAAAAAAATTTGGTGAAATCATTTGTAGCTTAGATTTATCACTCTTAAGAAACATATAACCGCGTACAATAGGATTAATTGATTAATCTGTAACTAAGGTGTATTATTTGACATTAAAAATAGAGATCGTAAATTGATGTTGCTAGAGCCGCAGTGGCGTAATTGGTAACGTACCAGACGAGAATTCTGGAATTTCCCGTTCGAACCCGGGCTGTGGCAATATTTTTCCACGATTTCTTTAGAAGTTTAAAATCGTCAGGTCTGGTTGCCTCATTAATTCTTAATGAATGAGTGAGGCAATCAGAGTTGACAAAAATACGTAATGATTCGATTCCTAGAGATCTTTCTGAGATCGATAACACAGGGATCTAGATGGCGCTGACTCTAATCATAATGCGAACTACCAAAAATTCTCCATCGAAAAAAAAATTTGGTCAAATCATTTGTAGCTTAGATTTATCACTCTTAAGAAACATATGACCGCGTATAAAAGGATTAATTAATAATTCTGTAACTGAGGTGTATTATTTGACAGTAAAAATAGAGATCGTGAATTGATGTTGCTAGAGCCGTGGTGGCGTAATTGGTAACGTACCAGGCTAGAATTCTGGAGTTCACGGTTCGAACCCGCGCTGTGGCAATATTTTTTCACGATTTCTTCAGAAGTTAAAAATCGTCAGGTTTAGTTGCCTCATTTATTCTTAATGAATGAGTGAGTCAATCAGAGTTGACAAAAATAATTAATGATTCGATTGGTAGAGATCTTTCTGAGATCGATAACACAGGGATCTAGGTAGCACTGATTCTAACCGGGTTTCGAACTGCCAAAAATTCTCCATAAAAAAAAAATTAGGTAAAATCATTTGTCGCTTAGATTTATCACTATTAAGAAACATATGAACGCGTATAAAAGGATTAATTAATTAATCTGTAACTAAGGTGTATTATTTGACATTAAAAATAGAGACCGTGAATTGATGTTGCTAGAGCCGCGGTAGCGTAATCGGTAACGTACCAGGTTAGAATTCTGGATTTCCCGGTTCGAACCCGGGCTGTGGCAATATTTTTTCACGATTTCTTTAGAAGTTAAAAATCGTCAGGTCTAGTTGCCTCATTAATTCTTAATGGATGAGTGAGGCAATCAGAGTTGACAAAAATACGTAAAGATTCGATTGCTAGAGATCTTTCTGACATCGATAACACAGGGATCTAGATAGCGCTGACTCTAACCAGGATGCGAACTACCAAAAATTTTCCATCAAAAAAAAATTTGGTCAAATCATTTGTAGCTTAGATTTATCACTCGTAAGAAACATATGACCGCGTATAAAAGGATTGATTAATTAATTTGTAACTGAGGTGTATTATTTGACATTAAAAATAGAGATCTTGAATTGATGTTGCTAGAGCCATGGTGACGTGATTGGTAACGTACCAGGTTAGAATTCAGGAGTTCCCGGTTCGAACACGGGCTGTGGCAATATTTTTTCACCATTTCTTCAGAAGTTAAAAATCGTCAGGTTTAGTTGCCTCATTTATTCTTTATGAATAAGTGAGGCAATCAGAGTTGACAAAAATACGTAATGATTTGATTGTTAGAGATCTTTCTGAGATCGATAACATAGGGATCTAGGTGGCGCTGACTCTAACCGGGTTGCGAACTGTCAAAAATTCTCCATCAAAAAAAAAATTTGGTTAAATCATTTGTCGCTTAGATTTATCACTCTTAAGAAACATATGACCGCGTATAATAGGATTAATTAATTAATGTGTAACTAAGGTGCATTATTTGACATTAAAAATAGAGATCGTGAATTGATGTTGCTAGAGCCGCGTCGGCGTAATTGGTAACGTACCAGGCTAGAATTATGGAGTTCCCGGTTCGAACCCGCGCTGTGGCAATATTTTTTCACGATTTCTTTAGAAGTTAAAAATCGTCAGGTTTAGTTGCCTCATTTATTCGTAATGAATGAGTGATGCAATCAGAGTTGACAAAAATACGTAATGATTCGATTGTTAGAGATCTTTCTGAGATCGATAACACAGGGATCTAGGTGGCGCTGACTCTAATCATAATGCGAACTACCAAAAATTCTCCATCGAAAAAAAAATTTGGTCAAATCATTTGTAGCTTAGATTCATCACTCTTAAGAAACATATGACCGCGTATAAAAGGATAAATTAATAATTCTGTAACTGAGGTGTATTCTTTGACAGTAAAAATAGAGATCGTGAATTGATGTTGCTAGAGCCGTGGTCGCGTAATTGGTAACGTACCAGGCTAGAATTCTGGAGTTCCCGGTTCGAACCCGCGCTGTGGCAATATTTTTTCACGATTTCTTCAGAAGTTAAAAATCGTCAGGTTTAGTTGCCTCATTTCTTCTTAATGATGGAGTGAGTCAATCAGAGTTGACAAAAATAATTAATGATTCGATTGGTAGAGATCTTTCTGAGATCGATAACGCAGGGATCTAGGTAGCACTGATTCTAACCGGGATTCGAACTGCCGAAAATTCTCCATCAAAAAAAAATTAGGTAAAATCATTTGTCGCTTAGATTTATCACTCTTAAGAAACATATGAACGCGTATAAAAGGATTAATTAATTAATCTGTAACTAAGGTGTATTATTTGACATTAAAAATAGAGACCGTGAATTGATGTTGCTAGAGCCGCGGTAGCGTAATCGGTAACGTACCAGGTTAGAATTCTGGATTTTCCGGTTCGAACCCGGGCTGTGGCAATATTTTTTCACGATTTCTTTAGAAGTTAAAAATCGTCAGGTCTAGTTGCCTCATTAATTCTTAATGGATGAGTGAGGCAATCAGAGTTGACAAAAATACGTAATGATTCGATTGCTAGAGATCTTTCTGACATCGATAACACAGGGATCTAGATAGCGCTGACTCTAACCAGGATGCGAACTACCAAAAATTTTCCATCAAAAAAAAATATGATCAAATCATTTGTAGCTTAGATTTATCACTCGTAAGAAACATATGACCGCGTATAAAAGGATTGATTAATTAATTCGTAACTGAGGTGTATTATTTGACATTAAAAATAGAGATCGTGAATTGATGTTGCTAGAGCCGCGGTGTCGTAATTGGTAACGTACCAGGCTAGAATCCTGGAGTTCCCGGTTCGAACCCGTGCTGTGGCAACATTTTTTCACGATTTCTTCAGAAGTTAAAAATCGTCAGGTCTGGTTGCCTCATTAATACTTAATGAATGAGTGAGGCAATCAGAGTTGACAAAAATAATTAATGATTCGCATGGTAGAGATCTTTCCGAGATCGATAAAACAGGGATCTAGGTGGCGCTGACTCTAAACGGGTTGCGAACTGCCAAAAATTCTCCATCAAAAAAAAATTTGGTGAAATTATTTGTCGCTTAGATTTATCACTCTTAAGAAACATATGACCGCGTATAATAGGATTAATTAATTAATCTGTAACTGAAGTGTATTATTTGACATTAAAAATAGAGATCTTGAATTGATGTTGCTAGAGCCATGGTGACGTGATTGGTAACGTACCAGGTTAGAATTCAGGAGTTCCCGGTTCGAACACGGGCTGTGGCAATATTTTTTCACCATTTCTTCAGAAGTTAAAAATCGTCAGGTTTAGTTGCCTCATTTATTCTTAATGAATAAGTGAGGCAATCAGAGTTGACAAAAATACGTAATGATTCGATTGTTAGAGATCTTTCTGAGATCGATAACATAGGGATCTAGGTGGCGCTGACTCTAACCGGGCTGCGAACGTTAAAAAATTCTCCATCAAAAAAAAAATTTGGTCAAATCATTTGTCGCCTAGATTTATCGCTCTTAAGAAACATATGACCGCGTATAATAGGATTAATTTATTAATGTGTAACTAAGGTGTTTTTTTCGACGTTAAAAATAGAGATCGTGAATTGATGTTGCTAGAGCCACGGTGGCGTAATTTGTAACGTACCAGGCTAGAATTCTGGAGTTCCCGGTTCGAACCCGCGCTGTGGCAATATTTTTTTACGATTTCTTTAGAAGTCAAAAATCGTCAGGTTTAGTTTCCTCATTTATTCTTAATGAATGAGTGAGGCAATCAGAGTTGACAAAAATACGTCGTGATTCGATTGTTAGAGATCTTTCTGAGATCGATAACACAGGGATCTAGGTGGCGCTGACTCTAACCGGGTTGCGAACTACTAAAAATTCTCCATCAAAAAAAAATTTGGTGAAATCATTTGTAGCTTAGATTTATCACTCTTAAGAAACATATAACCGCGTATAATAGGATTAATTGATTAATCTGTAACTAAGGTGTATTATTTGACATTAAAAATAGAGATCGTGAATTGATGTTGCTAGAGCCGCGGTAGCGTAATTGGTAACGTACCAGACGAGAATTCTGGAAATTCCCGTTCGAACCCGGGCTGTGGCAATATTTTTCCACGATTTCTTTAGAAGTTTAAAATCGTCAGGTCTGGTTGCCTCATTAATTCTTAATGAATGAGTGAGGTAATCAGAGTTGACAAAAATACGTAATGATTCGATTGCTAGAGATCTTTCTGAGATCGATAACACAGGGATCTAGATGGCGCTGACTCTAATCACGATGCGAACTACCAAAAATTCTCCATCGAAAAAAAAATTTGGTGAAATCATTTGTAGCTTAGATTCATCACTCTTAAGAAACATATGACCGCGTATAAAAGTATTAATTAATTAATCTGTAACTGAGGTGTATTATTTGACGTTAAAAATAGAGATCGTGAATTGATGTTGCTAGAGCCGCGGTGGCGTAATTGGTAACGTACCAGGCTAGAATTCTGGAGTTCCCGGTTCGAACCCGCGCTGTGGCAATATTTTTTAACGATTTCTTTAGAAGTTAAAAATCGTCAGGTTTAGTTTCCTCACTTATTCTTAATGAATGAGTGAGGAAATCAGAGTTGACAAAAATACGTCGTGATTCGATTGTTAGAGATCTTTCTGAGATCGATAACACAGGGATCTAGGTGGCGCTGACTCTAACCGGGTTGCGAACTGTCAAAAATTCTCCATCAAAAAAAAAATTTGGTTAAATCATTTGTCGCTTAGATTTATCACTCTTAAGAAACATATGACCGCGTATAATAGGATTAATTAATTAATGTGTAACTAAGGTGCATTATTTGACATTAAAAATAGAGATCGTGAATTGATGTTGCTAGAGCCGCGTCGGCGTAATTGGTAACGTACCAGGCTAGAATTATGGAGTTCCCGGTTCGAACCCGCGCTGTGGCAATATTTTTTCACGATTTCTTTAGAAGTTAAAAATCGTCAGGTTTAGTTGCCTCATTTATTCGTAATGAATGAGTGATGCAATCAGAGTTGACAAAAATACGTAATGATTCGATTGTTAGAGATCTTTCTGAGATCGATAACACAGGGATCTAGGTGGCGCTGACTCTAATCATAATGCGAACTACCAAAAATTCTCCATCGAAAAAAAAATTTGGTCAAATCATTTGTAGCTTAGATTCATCACTCTTAAGAAACATATGACCGCGTATAAAAGGATAAATTAATAATTCTGTAACTGAGGTGTATTCTTTGACAGTAAAAATAGAGATCGTGAATTGATGTTGCTAGAGCCGTGGTCGCGTAATTGGTAACGTACCAGGCTAGAATTCTGGAGTTCCCGGTTCGAACCCGCGCTGTGGCAATATTTTTTCACGATTTCTTCAGAAGTTAAAAATCGTCAGGTTTAGTTGCCTCATTTCTTCTTAATGATGGAGTGAGTCAATCAGAGTTGACAAAAATAATTAATGATTCGATTGGTAGAGATCTTTCTGAGATCGATAACGCAGGGATCTAGGTAGCACTGATTCTAACCGGGATTCGAACTGCCGAAAATTCTCCATCAAAAAAAAATTAGGTAAAATCATTTGTCGCTTAGATTTATCACTCTTAAGAAACATATGAACGCGTATAAAAGGATTAATTAATTAATCTGTAACTAAGGTGTATTATTTGACATTAAAAATAGAGACCGTGAATTGATGTTGCTAGAGCCGCGGTAGCGTAATCGGTAACGTACCAGGTTAGAATTCTGGATTTTCCGGTTCGAACCCGGGCTGTGGCAATATTTTTTCACGATTTCTTTAGAAGTTAAAAATCGTCAGGTCTAGTTGCCTCATTAATTCTTAATGGATGAGTGAGGCAATCAGAGTTGACAAAAATACGTAATGATTCGATTGCTAGAGATCTTTCTGACATCGATAACACAGGGATCTAGATAGCGCTGACTCTAACCAGGATGCGAACTACCAAAAATTTTCCATCAAAAAAAAATATGATCAAATCATTTGTAGCTTAGATTTATCACTCGTAAGAAACATATGACCGCGTATAAAAGGATTGATTAATTAATTCGTAACTGAGGTGTATTATTTGACATTAAAAATAGAGATCGTGAATTGATGTTGCTAGAGCCGCGGTGTCGTAATTGGTAACGTACCAGGCTAGAATCCTGGAGTTCCCGGTTCGAACCCGTGCTGTGGCAACATTTTTTCACGATTTCTTCAGAAGTTAAAAATCGTCAGGTCTGGTTGCCTCATTAATACTTAATGAATGAGTGAGGCAATCAGAGTTGACAAAAATAATTAATGATTCGCATGGTAGAGATCTTTCCGAGATCGATAAAACAGGGATCTAGGTGGCGCTGACTCTAAACGGGTTGCGAACTGCCAAAAATTCTCCATCAAAAAAAAATTTGGTGAAATTATTTGTCGCTTAGATTTATCACTCTTAAGAAACATATGACCGCGTATAATAGGATTAATTAATTAATCTGTAACTGAAGTGTATTATTTGACATTAAAAATAGAGATCTTGAATTGATGTTGCTAGAGCCATGGTGACGTGATTGGTAACGTACCAGGTTAGAATTCAGGAGTTCCCGGTTCGAACACGGGCTGTGGCAATATTTTTTCACCATTTCTTCAGAAGTTAAAAATCGTCAGGTTTAGTTGCCTCATTTATTCTTAATGAATAAGTGAGGCAATCAGAGTTGACAAAAATACGTAATGATTCGATTGTTAGAGATCTTTCTGAGATCGATAACATAGGGATCTAGGTGGCGCTGACTCTAACCGGGCTGCGAACGTTAAAAAATTCTCCATCAAAAAAAAAATTTGGTCAAATCATTTGTCGCCTAGATTTATCGCTCTTAAGAAACATATGACCGCGTATAATAGGATTAATTTATTAATGTGTAACTAAGGTGTTTTTTTCGACGTTAAAAATAGAGATCGTGAATTGATGTTGCTAGAGCCACGGTGGCGTAATTTGTAACGTACCAGGCTAGAATTCTGGAGTTCCCGGTTCGAACCCGCGCTGTGGCAATATTTTTTTACGATTTCTTTAGAAGTCAAAAATCGTCAGGTTTAGTTTCCTCATTTATTCTTAATGAATGAGTGAGGCAATCAGAGTTGACAAAAATACGTCGTGATTCGATTGTTAGAGATCTTTCTGAGATCGATAACACAGGGATCTAGGTGGCGCTGACTCTAACCGGGTTGCGAACTACTAAAAATTCTCCATCAAAAAAAAATTTGGTGAAATCATTTGTAGCTTAGATTTATCACTCTTAAGAAACATATAACCGCGTATAATAGGATTAATTGATTAATCTGTAACTAAGGTGTATTATTTGACATTAAAAATAGAGATCGTGAATTGATGTTGCTAGAGCCGCGGTAGCGTAATTGGTAACGTACCAGACGAGAATTCTGGAAATTCCCGTTCGAACCCGGGCTGTGGCAATATTTTTCCACGATTTCTTTAGAAGTTTAAAATCGTCAGGTCTGGTTGCCTCATTAATTCTTAATGAATGAGTGAGGTAATCAGAGTTGACAAAAATACGTAATGATTCGATTGCTAGAGATCTTTCTGAGATCGATAACACAGGGATCTAGATGGCGCTGACTCTAATCACGATGCGAACTACCAAAAATTCTCCATCGAAAAAAAAATTTGGTGAAATCATTTGTAGCTTAGATTCATCACTCTTAAGAAACATATGACCGCGTATAAAAGTATTAATTAATTAATCTGTAACTGAGGTGTATTATTTGACGTTAAAAATAGAGATCGTGAATTGATGTTGCTAGAGCCGCGGTGGCGTAATTGGTAACGTACCAGGCTAGAATTCTGGAGTTCCCGGTTCGAACCCGCGCTGTGGCAATATTTTTTAACGATTTCTTTAGAAGTTAAAAATCGTCAGGTTTAGTTTCCTCACTTATTCTTAATGAATGAGTGAGGAAATCAGAGTTGACAAAAATACGTCGTGATTCGATTGTTAGAGATCTTTCTGAGATCGATAACACAGGGATCTAGGTGGCGCTGACTCTAACCGGGTTGCGAACTGTCAAAAATTCTCCATCAAAAAAAAAATTTGGTTAAATCATTTGTCGCTTAGATTTATCACTCTTAAGAAACATATGACCGCGTATAATAGGATTAATTAATTAATGTGTAACTAAGGTGCATTATTTGACATTAAAAATAGAGATCGTGAATTGATGTTGCTAGAGCCGCGTCGGCGTAATTGGTAACGTACCAGGCTAGAATTATGGAGTTCCCGGTTCGAACCCGCGCTGTGGCAATATTTTTTCACGATTTCTTTAGAAGTTAAAAATCGTCAGGTTTAGTTGCCTCATTTATTCGTAATGAATGAGTGATGCAATCAGAGTTGACAAAAATACGTAATGATTCGATTGTTAGAGATCTTTCTGAGATCGATAACACAGGGATCTAGGTGGCGCTGACTCTAATCATAATGCGAACTACCAAAAATTCTCCATCGAAAAAAAAATTTGGTCAAATCATTTGTAGCTTAGATTCATCACTCTTAAGAAACATATGACCGCGTATAAAAGGATAAATTAATAATTCTGTAACTGAGGTGTATTCTTTGACAGTAAAAATAGAGATCGTGAATTGATGTTGCTAGAGCCGTGGTCGCGTAATTGGTAACGTACCAGGCTAGAATTCTGGAGTTCCCGGTTCGAACCCGCGCTGTGGCAATATTTTTTCACGATTTCTTCAGAAGTTAAAAATCGTCAGGTTTAGTTGCCTCATTTCTTCTTAATGATGGAGTGAGTCAATCAGAGTTGACAAAAATAATTAATGATTCGATTGGTAGAGATCTTTCTGAGATCGATAACGCAGGGATCTAGGTAGCACTGATTCTAACCGGGATTCGAACTGCCGAAAATTCTCCATCAAAAAAAAATTAGGTAAAATCATTTGTCGCTTAGATTTATCACTCTTAAGAAACATATGAACGCGTATAAAAGGATTAATTAATTAATCTGTAACTAAGGTGTATTATTTGACATTAAAAATAGAGACCGTGAATTGATGTTGCTAGAGCCGCGGTAGCGTAATCGGTAACGTACCAGGTTAGAATTCTGGATTTTCCGGTTCGAACCCGGGCTGTGGCAATATTTTTTCACGATTTCTTTAGAAGTTAAAAATCGTCAGGTCTAGTTGCCTCATTAATTCTTAATGGATGAGTGAGGCAATCAGAGTTGACAAAAATACGTAATGATTCGATTGCTAGAGATCTTTCTGACATCGATAACACAGGGATCTAGATAGCGCTGACTCTAACCAGGATGCGAACTACCAAAAATTTTCCATCAAAAAAAAATATGATCAAATCATTTGTAGCTTAGATTTATCACTCGTAAGAAACATATGACCGCGTATAAAAGGATTGATTAATTAATTCGTAACTGAGGTGTATTATTTGACATTAAAAATAGAGATCGTGAATTGATGTTGCTAGAGCCGCGGTGTCGTAATTGGTAACGTACCAGGCTAGAATCCTGGAGTTCCCGGTTCGAACCCGTGCTGTGGCAACATTTTTTCACGATTTCTTCAGAAGTTAAAAATCGTCAGGTCTGGTTGCCTCATTAATACTTAATGAATGAGTGAGGCAATCAGAGTTGACAAAAATAATTAATGATTCGCATGGTAGAGATCTTTCCGAGATCGATAAAACAGGGATCTAGGTGGCGCTGACTCTAAACGGGTTGCGAACTGCCAAAAATTCTCCATCAAAAAAAAATTTGGTGAAATTATTTGTCGCTTAGATTTATCACTCTTAAGAAACATATGACCGCGTATAATAGGATTAATTAATTAATCTGTAACTGAAGTGTATTATTTGACATTAAAAATAGAGATCTTGAATTGATGTTGCTAGAGCCATGGTGACGTGATTGGTAACGTACCAGGTTAGAATTCAGGAGTTCCCGGTTCGAACACGGGCTGTGGCAATATTTTTTCACCATTTCTTCAGAAGTTAAAAATCGTCAGGTTTAGTTGCCTCATTTATTCTTAATGAATAAGTGAGGCAATCAGAGTTGACAAAAATACGTAATGATTCGATTGTTAGAGATCTTTCTGAGATCGATAACATAGGGATCTAGGTGGCGCTGACTCTAACCGGGCTGCGAACGTTAAAAAATTCTCCATCAAAAAAAAAATTTGGTCAAATCATTTGTCGCCTAGATTTATCGCTCTTAAGAAACATATGACCGCGTATAATAGGATTAATTTATTAATGTGTAACTAAGGTGTTTTTTTCGACGTTAAAAATAGAGATCGTGAATTGATGTTGCTAGAGCCACGGTGGCGTAATTTGTAACGTACCAGGCTAGAATTCTGGAGTTCCCGGTTCGAACCCGCGCTGTGGCAATATTTTTTTACGATTTCTTTAGAAGTCAAAAATCGTCAGGTTTAGTTTCCTCATTTATTCTTAATGAATGAGTGAGGCAATCAGAGTTGACAAAAATACGTCGTGATTCGATTGTTAGAGATCTTTCTGAGATCGATAACACAGGGATCTAGGTGGCGCTGACTCTAACCGGGTTGCGAACTACTAAAAATTCTCCATCAAAAAAAAATTTGGTGAAATCATTTGTAGCTTAGATTTATCACTCTTAAGAAACATATAACCGCGTATAATAGGATTAATTGATTAATCTGTAACTAAGGTGTATTATTTGACATTAAAAATAGAGATCGTGAATTGATGTTGCTAGAGCCGCGGTAGCGTAATTGGTAACGTACCAGACGAGAATTCTGGAAATTCCCGTTCGAACCCGGGCTGTGGCAATATTTTTCCACGATTTCTTTAGAAGTTTAAAATCGTCAGGTCTGGTTGCCTCATTAATTCTTAATGAATGAGTGAGGTAATCAGAGTTGACAAAAATACGTAATGATTCGATTGCTAGAGATCTTTCTGAGATCGATAACACAGGGATCTAGATGGCGCTGACTCTAATCACGATGCGAACTACCAAAAATTCTCCATCGAAAAAAAAATTTGGTGAAATCATTTGTAGCTTAGATTCATCACTCTTAAGAAACATATGACCGCGTATAAAAGTATTAATTAATTAATCTGTAACTGAGGTGTATTATTTGACGTTAAAAATAGAGATCGTGAATTGATGTTGCTAGAGCCGCGGTGGCGTAATTGGTAACGTACCAGGCTAGAATTCTGGAGTTCCCGGTTCGAACCCGCGCTGTGGCAATATTTTTTAACGATTTCTTTAGAAGTTAAAAATCGTCAGGTTTAGTTTCCTCACTTATTCTTAATGAATGAGTGAGGAAATCAGAGTTGACAAAAATACGTCGTGATTCGATTGTTAGAGATCTTTCTGAGATCGATAACACAGGGATCTAGGTGGCGCTGACTCTAACCGGGTTGCGAACTACTAAAAATTCTCCATCAAAAAAAAATTTGGTGAAATCATTTGTAGCTTAGATTTATCACTTCTAAGAAACATATAACCGCGTATAATAGGATTAATTGATTAATCTGTAACTAAGGTGTATTATTTGACATTAAAAATAGAGATCGTGAATTGATGTTGCTAGAGCCGCGGTAGCGTAATTGGTAACGTACCAGACGAGAATTCTGGAAATTCCCGTTCGAACCCGGGCTGTGGCAATATTTTTCCACGATTTCTTTAGAAGTTTAAAATCGTCAGGTCTGGTTGCCTCATTAATTCTTAATGAATGAGTGAGGCAATCAGAGTTGACAAAAATACGTAATGATTCGATTGTTATAGATCTTTCTGAGATCGATAACACAGGGATCTAGGTGGCGCTGATTCTAATCAGGATGCGAACTACAAAAAATTCTCCATCGAAAAAAAAATTTGGTCAAATCATTTGTAGCTTAGATTTATCACTCTTAAGAAACATATGACCGCGTATAAAAGGATTGATTAATTAATCTGTAACTGAGGTGTATTATTTGACATTAAAAATAGAGATCGTGAATTGATGTTGCTAGAGCCGTGGTGGCGTAATTGGTAACGTACCAGGTTGGAATTCTGGAGTTCCCTGTTCGAACCCGGGCTGTGGCAATATTTTTTCACGATTTCGTCAGAAGTTAAAAATCGTCAGATTTAGTTGCCTCATTTATTCTTAATGAATGAGTGAGGCAATCAGAATTGACAAAAATACGTAATGATTCGATTGTTAGAGATCTTTCTGAGATCGATAACATAGGGATCTAGGTGGCGCTGACTCTAACCGGGCTGCGAACTGCCAAAAATTCTCCATCAAAAAAAAAATTTGGTGAAATCATTTGTAGCTTAGATTTATCACTCTTAAGAAACATATGACCGTGTATAATAGGATTAATTAATTAATCTGTAACTAAGGTGTATTATTTGACACTAAAAATAGAGATCGTGAATTGATGTTGCTAGAGCCGCGGTGGCGTAATTGGTAACGTACCAGGTTAGAAATCTGGAGTTCCCGGTTCGAACCCGGGCTGTGGCAATATTTTTTCATGATTTCTTCAGAAGTTAAAAATCGTCAGGTTTAGTTTCCTCATTATTCTTAATGAATGAGTATGGCAATCAGAGTTGACAAAAATACGTAATGATTCGATTGTTAGAGATCTTTCTGAGATCGATAAGACAGGGATCTAGATGGCGCTGACTCTAACCAGGATGTGAACTACCAAAAATTCTCCATCGAAAAAAAAATTTGGTTAAATCATTTGTAGCTTAGATTTATCACTCTTAAGAAACATATGACCGCGTATAAAAGGATTAATTAATTAATCTGTAACTGAGGTGTATTATTTGACATTAAAAATAGAGATCGTGAATTGATGTTGCTAGAGCCGTGGTGGCGTAATTGGTAACGTACCAGGTTGGGATTCTGGAGTTCCCTGTTCGAACCCGGGCTGTGGCAATATTTTTTCACGATTTCTTCAGAAGTTAAAAATCGTCCGGTTTAGTTGCCTCATTTATTCTTAATGAATGAGTGAGGCAATCAGAGTTGACAAAAATAATTAATGATTCGATTGGTAGAGATCTTTCTGAGATCGATAACACAGGGATCTAGGTAGCACTGATTCTAACCGGGTTTCGAACTGCCAAAAATTCTCCATCAAAAAAAAATTAGGTAAAATCATTTGTCGCTTAGATTTATCACTCTTAAGAAACATATGACCGCGTATAAAAGGATTAATTAATTAATCTGTAACTAAGGTGTATTATTTGACATTAAAAATAGAGACCGTGAATTGATGTTGCTAAAGCCGCAGTAGCGTAATCGGTAACGTACCAGGTTAGAATTCTGGATTTCCCGATTCGAACCCGGGCTGTGGCAATATTTTTTCACGATTTCTCTAGAAGTTAAAAATCGTCAGGTCTAGTTGCCTCATTAATTCTTAATGGATAAGTGAGGCTATCAGAGTTGACAAAAATACGTAATGATTCGATTGCTAGAGATCTTTCTAAGATCGATAACACAGGGATCTAGATAGCGCTGACTCTAACCAGGATGCGAACTACCAAAAATTTTCCATCAAAAAAGAATTTGGTTAAATCCCTTGTAGCTTAGATTTATCACTCGTAAGAAACATATGACCGCGTATAAAAGGATTGATTAATTTATTTGTAACTGAGGTGTATTATTTGACATTAAAAATAGAGATCTTGAATTGATGTTGCTAGAGCTATGGTGACGTGATTGGTAACGTACCAGGTTAGAATTCAGGAGTTCCCGGTTCGAACACGGGCTGTGGCAATATTTTTTCACCATTTCTTCAGAAGTTAAAAATCGTCAGGTTTAGTTGCCTCATTTATTCTTAATGAATAAGTGAGGCAATCAGAGTTGACAAAAATACGTAATGATTCGATTGTTAGAGATCTTTCTGAGATCGATAACATAGGGATCTAGGTAGCGCTGACTCTAACCGGGCTGCGAACTTTAAAAAATTCTCCATCAAAAAAAAAATTTGGTCAAATCATTTGTCGCCTAGATTTATCGCTCTTAAGAAACATATGACCGCGTATAATAGGATTAATTTATTAATGTGTAACTAAGGTGTTTTTTTCGACATTAAAAATAGAGATCGTGAATTGATGTTGCTAGAGCCACGGTGGCGTAATTTGTAACGTACCAGGCTAGAATTCTGGAGTTCCCGGTTCGAACCCGCGCTGTGGCAATATTTTTTTACGATTTCTTTAGAAGTTAAAAATCGTCAGGTTTAGTTTCCTCATTTATTCTTAATGAATGAGTGAGGCAATCAGAGTTGACAAAAATACGTCGTGATTCGATTGTTAGAGATCTTTCTGAGATCGATAACACAGGGATCTAGGTGGCGCTGACTCTAACCGGGTTGCGAACTACTAAAAATTCTCCATCAAAAAAAAATTTGGTGAAATCATTTGTAGCTTAGATTTATCACTCTTAAGAAACATATAACCGCGTATAATAGGATTGATTGATTAATCTGTAACTAAGGTGTATTATTTGACATTAAAAATAGAGATCGTGAATTGATGTTGCTAGAGCCGCGGTAGCGTAATTGGTAACGTACCAGACGAGAATTCTGGAAATTCCCGTTCGAACCCGGGCTGTGGCAATATTTTTCCACGATTTCTTTAGAAGTTTAAAATCGTCAGGTCTGGTTGCCTCATTAATTCTTAATGAATGAGTGAGGTAATCAGAGTTGACAAAAATACGTAATGATTCGATTGCTAGAGATCTTTCTGAGATCGATAACACAGGGATCTAGATGGCGCTGACTCTAATCACGATGCGAACTACCAAAAATTCTCCATCGAAAAAAAAATTTGGTGAAATCATTTGTAGCTTAGATTCATCACTCTTAAGAAACATATGACCGCGTATAAAAGTATTAATTAATTAATCTGTAACTGAGGTGTATTATTTGACGTTAAAAATAGAGATCGTGAATTGATGTTGCTAGAGCCGCGGTGGCGTAATTGGTAACGTACCAGGCTAGAATTCTGGAGTTCCCGGTTCGAACCCGCGCTGTGGCAATATTTTTTAACGATTTCTTTAGAAGTTAAAAATCGTCAGGTTTAGTTTCCTCACTTATTCTTAATGAATGAGTGAGGAAATCAGAGTTGACAAAAATACGTCGTGATTCGATTGTTAGAGATCTTTCTGAGATCGATAACACAGGGATCTAGGTGGCGCTGACTCTAAACGGGTTGCGAACTACTAAAAATTCTCCATCAAAAAAAAATTTGGTGAAATCATTTGTAGCTTAGATTTATCACTTCTAAGAAACATATAACCGCGTATAATAGGATTAATTGATTAATCTGTAACTAAGGTGTATTATTTGACATTAAAAATAGAGATCGTGAATTGATGTTGCTAGAGCCGCGGTAGCGTAATTGGTAACGTACCAGACGAGAATTCTGGAAATTCCCGTTCGAACCCGGGCTGTGGCAATATTTTTCCACGATTTCTTTAGAAGTTTAAAATCGTCAGGTCTGGTTGCCTCATTAATTCTTAATGAATGAGTGAGGCAATCAGAGTTGACAAAAATACGTAATGATTCGATTGTTATAGATCTTTCTGAGATCGATAACACAGGGATCTAGGTGGCGCTGATTCTAATCAGGATGCGAACTACAAAAAATTCTCCATCGAAAAAAAAATTTGGTCAAATCATTTGTAGCTTAGATTTATCACTCTTAAGAAACATATGACCGCGTATAAAAGGATTGATTAATTAATCTGTAACTGAGGTGTATTATTTGACATTAAAAATAGAGATCGTGAATTGATGTTGCTAGAGCCGTGGTGGCGTAATTGGTAACGTACCAGGTTGGAATTCTGGAGTTCCCTGTTCGAACCCGGGCTGTGGCAATATTTTTTCACGATTTCGTCAGAAGTTAAAAATCGTCAGATTTAGTTGCCTCATTTATTCTTAATGAATGAGTGAGGCAATCAGAATTGACAAAAATACGTAATGATTCGATTGTTAGAGATCTTTCTGAGATCGATAACATAGGGATCTAGGTGGCGCTGACTCTAACCGGGCTGCGAACTGCCAAAAATTCTCCATCAAAAAAAAAATTTGGTGAAATCATTTGTAGCTTAGATTTATCACTCTTAAGAAACATATGACCGTGTATAATAGGATTAATTAATTAATCTGTAACTAAGGTGTATTATTTGACACTAAAAATAGAGATCGTGAATTGATGTTGCTAGAGCCGCGGTGGCGTAATTGGTAACGTACCAGGTTAGAAATCTGGAGTTCCCGGTTCGAACCCGGGCTGTGGCAATATTTTTTCATGATTTCTTCAGAAGTTAAAAATCGTCAGGTTTAGTTTCCTCATTATTCTTAATGAATGAGTATGGCAATCAGAGTTGACAAAAATACGTAATGATTCGATTGTTAGAGATCTTTCTGAGATCGATAACACAAGGATCTAGGTGGCGCTGACTCAAACCGGGTTGCGAACTACCAAAAATTCTTCATCAAAAAAAAATTTGGTGAAATCATTTGTAGCTTAGATTTATCACTCTTAAGAAACATATGACCGTGTATAATAGGATTAATTAATTAATCTGTAACTAAGGTGTATTATTTGACACTAAAAATAGAGATCGTGAATTGATATTGCTAGAGCCGCGGTGGCGTAATTGGTAACGTACCAGGTTAGAAATCTGGAGTTCCCGGTTCGAACCCGGGCTGTGGCAATATTTTTTCATGATTTCTTCAGAAGTTAAAAATCGTCAGGTTTAGTTTCCTCATTTATTCTTAATGAATGAGTGAGGCAATCAGAGTTGACAAAAATACGTAATGATTCGATTGTTAGAGAGCTTTCGGAGATCGATAACACAGGGATCTAGGTGGCGCTGACTCTAACCAGGTTGCCAACTACCAAAAATTCTCCATCAAAAAAAAAATTGGTGAAATCATTAGTAGCTTAGATTTATCACTCTTAAGAAACATATGACCGCGTATAATAGGATTAATTGATTAATCTGTAACTAATGTGTATTATTTGACATTTAAAATAGAGATCGTGAATTGATGTTGCTAGAGCCGCGGTGGCGTAATTGGTAACGTACCAGACGAGAATTCTGGAATTCCCCGTTCGAACCCGGGCTGTGGCAATATTTTTCCACGATTTCTTTAGAAGTTTAAAATCGTCAGGTCTGGTTGCCTCATTAATTCTTAATGAATAAGTGAGGCAATCAGAGTTGACAAAAATACATAATGATTCGATTGCTAGAGATCTTTCTGAGATCGATAAGACAGGGATCTAGATGGCGCTGACTCTAACCAGGATGTGAACTACCAAAAATTCTCCATCGAAAAAAAAATTTGGTTAAATCATTTGTAGCTTAGATTTATCACTCTTAAGAAACATATGACCGCGTATAAAAGGATTAATTAATTAATCTGTAACTGAGGTGTATTATTTGACATTAAAAATAGAGATCGTGAATTGATGTTGCTAGAGCCGTGGTGGCGTAATTGGTAACGTACCAGGTTGGGATTCTGGAGTTCCCTGTTCGAACCCGGGCTGTGGCAATATTTTTTCACGATTTCTTCAGAAGTTAAAAATCGTCCGGTTTAGTTGCCTCATTTATTCTTAATGAATGAGTGAGGCAATCAGAGTTGACAAAAATAATTAATGATTCGATTGGTAGAGATCTTTCTGAGATCGATAACACAGGGATCTAGGTAGCACTGATTCTAACCGGGTTTCGAACTGCCAAAAATTCTCCATCAAAAAAAAATTAGGTAAAATCATTTGTCGCTTAGATTTATCACTCTTAAGAAACATATGACCGCGTATAAAAGGATTAATTAATTAATCTGTAACTAAGGTGTATTATTTGACATTAAAAATAGAGACCGTGAATTGATGTTGCTAAAGCCGCAGTAGCGTAATCGGTAACGTACCAGGTTAGAATTCTGGATTTCCCGATTCGAACCCGGGCTGTGGCAATATTTTTTCACGATTTCTCTAGAAGTTAAAAATCGTCAGGTCTAGTTGCCTCATTAATTCTTAATGGATAAGTGAGGCTATCAGAGTTGACAAAAATACGTAATGATTCGATTGCTAGAGATCTTTCTAAGATCGATAACACAGGGATCTAGATAGCGCTGACTCTAACCAGGATGCGAACTACCAAAAATTTTCCATCAAAAAAGAATTTGGTTAAATCCCTTGTAGCTTAGATTTATCACTCGTAAGAAACATATGACCGCGTATAAAAGGATTGATCAATTAATTTGTAACTGAGGTGTATTATTTGACATTAAAAGTAGAGATCTTGAATTAATGTTGCTAGAGCCGTGGTGACGTGATTGATAACGTACCAGGTTAGAATTCAGGAGTTCCCGGTTTGAACACGGGCTGTGGCAATATTTTTTCACGATTTCTTCAGAAGTTAAAAATCGTCAGGTTTAGTTGCCTCATTTATTCTTAATGAATGAGTGAGGCAATCAGAGTTGACAAAAATACGTAATGATTCGATTTTTAGAGATCTTTCTGAGATCGATAATATAGGGATCTAGGTGGCGCTGACTCTAAGCGGGTTGCGAACTGCCAGAAATTCTCCATCAAAAAAAAAATTTGGTAAAATCATTTGTCGCTTAGATTTATCGCTCTTAAGAAACATATGACCGGGTATAATGGGATTAATTAATTAATGTGTAACTAAGGTGTATTTTTTCAAATTAAAAATAGAGAACGTGAATTGATGTTGCTAGAGCCGCTGTGGCGTAATTTGTAACGTACCAGGCTAGAATTCTGGAGTTCCCGGTTCGAACCCGCGCTGTGGCAACATTTTTTCACGATTTCTTTAGAAGTCAAAAATCGTCAGGTTTAGTTTCCTCATTTATTCGTAAAGAATGAGTAAGGCAATCAGAGTTGACAAAAATACGTAATGATTCGATTGTTAGAGATCTTTCTGAGATCGATAACACAGGGATCTAGGTAGCGCTGACTCTAACCGGGTTGCGAACTGCCGAAAATTCTCATTAAAAAAAAATTTGGTCAAATCATTTGTGGCTTAGATTTATCACTCTTAAGAAACATATGACCGCGTATAAAGGGATTAATTAATTAATCTGTAACTAAGGTGTATGATTTGACATTAAAAATAGAGATCGTGAATTGATGTTGCTAGAGCCGCGGTAGCGTAATCGGTAACGTACCAGGTTAGAATTCTGGATTTCCCGGTTCGAACCCGGGCTGTGGCAATATTTTTTCACAATTTCTTTAGAAGTTAAAAATCGTCAGGTCTAGTTGCCTCATTAATTCTTAATGGATAAGTGAGGCAATCAGAGTTGACAAAAATACGTAATGATTCGATTGCTAGAGATCTTTCTGAGATCGATAACACAGGGATCTAGATAGCGCTGAATCTAACTGGGTTGCGAACTGCCGAAAATTCTCCATAAAAAAAATTTGGTCAAATCATTTGTGGCTTAGATTTATCACTCTTAAGAAAAATATGACCGCGTATAAAGGGATTAATTAATTAATCTGTAACTAAGGTGTATTATTTGACATTAAAATAGATATCGTGAATTGATGTTGCTAGAGCCGCGGTGGCGTAATTGGTAACGTACCAGGTTAGAAATCTGGAGTTCCCGGTTCGAACCCGGGCTGTGGCAATATTTTTTCATGATTTCTTCAGAAGTTAAAAATCGTCAGGTTTAGTTTCCTCATTATTCTTAATGAATGAGTGTGGCAATCAGAGTTGACAAAAATACGTAATGATTCGATTGTTAGAGATCTTTCTGAGATCGATAACACAAGGATCTAGGTGGCGCTGACTCAAACCGGGTTGCGAACTACCAAAAATTCTTCATCAAAAAAAAATTTGGTGAAATCATTTGTAGCTTAGATTTATCACTCTTAAGAAACATATGACCGTGTATAATAGGATTAATTAATTAATCTGTAACTAAGGTGTATTATTTGACACTAAAAATAGAGATCGTGAATTGATATTGCTAGAGCCGCGGTGGCGTAATTGGTAACGTACCAGGTTAGAAATCTGGAGTTCCCGGTTCGAACCCGGGCTGTGGCAATATTTTTTCATCATTTCTTCAGAAGTTAAAAATCGTCAGGTTTAGTTTCCTCATTTATTCTTAATGAATGAGTGAGGCAATCAGAGTTGACAAAAATACGTAATGATTCGATTGTTAGAGAGCTTTCGGAGATCGATAACACAGGGATCTAGGTGGCGCTGACTCTAACCAGGTTGCGAACTACTAAAAATTCTCCATCAAAAAAAAATTTGGTGAAATCGTTTGTAGCTTAGATTTATCACTCTTAAGAAACATATAACCGCGTATAATAGGATTGATTGATTAATCTGTAACTAAGGTGTATTATTTGACATTAAAAATAGAGTTCGTAAATTGATGTTGCTAGAGCCGCAGTGGCGTAATTGGTAACGTACCAGACGAGAATTCTGGAATTTCCCGTTCGAGACCGGGCTGTGGCAAAATTTTTCCACGATTTCTTTAGAAGTTTAAAATCGTCAGGTCTGGTTGCCTCATTAATTCTTAATGAATGAGTGAGGCAATCAGAGTTGACAAAAATACGTAATGATTCGATTGCTAGAGATCTTTCTGAGATCGATAACACAGGGATCTAGATGGCGCTGACTCTAATCATAATGCGAACTACCAAAAATTCTCCATCGAAAAAAAAATTTGGTCAAATCATTTGTAGCTTAGATTTATCACTCTTAAAAAACATATGACCGCGTATAAAAGAATTAATTAATAATTCTGTAACTGAGGTGTATTATTTGACATTAAAAAACGAGATCGTGAATTGATGTTGCTAGAGCCGTGGTGGCGTAATTGGTAACGTACCAGGTTGGGATTCTGGAGTTCCCTGTTCGAACCCGGCCGTGGCAATATTTTTTCACGATTTCTTCAGAAGTTAAAAATCGTCAGGTTTAGTTGCCTCATTTATTCTTAATGAATGAGTGAGGCAATCAGAGTTGACAAAAATAATTAATGATTCGATTGGTAGAGATCTTTCTGAGATCGATAACACAGGGATCTAGGTAGCACTGATTCTAACCGGGTTTCGAACTGCCAAAAATTCTCCATCAAAAAAAAATTAGGTAAAATCATTTGTCGCTTAGATTTATCACTCTTAAGAAACATATGACCGCGTATAATGGGATTAATTAATTAATGTGTAACTAAGGTGTATTATTTGACATTAAAAATAGAGATCGTGAATTGATGTTGCTAGAGCCGCGGTATAGTAATCGGTAACGTACCAGGTTAGAATTTTGGATTTCCCGGTTCGAACCCGGGCTGTGGCAATAGAGTTGACAAAAATACGTAATGATTCGATTGTTAGAGATCTTTCTGAGATCGATAACACAGGGATCCAGGTGGCGCTGACTCTAACCGGGTTGCGAACTGCCAAAAATTCTCCATCAAAAAAAAAATTTGGTCAATTCATTTGTCGCTTAGATTTATCACTCTTAAGAAACATATGACCGCGTATAATAGGATTAATTAATTTATGTGTAACTAAGGTGTATTATTTGACATTAAAAATAGAGATCGTGAATTGATGTTGCTAGAGCCGCGGTGGCGTAATTGGTAACGTACCAGGCTAGAATTCTGGAGTTCCCGGTTCGAACCCGCGCTGTGGCAATATTTTTTCACGATTTCTTTAGAAGTTAAAAATCGTCAGGTTTAGTTGCCTCATTTATTCTTAATGAATGAGTAAGGCGATCAGAGTTGACAAAAATACGTAATGATTCGATTGTTAGAGATCTTTCTGAGATCGATAACATAGGGATCTAGGTGGCGCTGATTCTAACCGGGTTGCGAACTGCCAAAAAATCTCCATAAAAAAAAAATTTGATCAAATCATTTGTCGCTTAGATTTATCGCTCTTAAGAAACATATGACCACGTATAATGGGATTAATTAATTAATGTGTAACTAAGGTGTATTTTTTGACATTAAAAATAGAGATCGTGAATTGATGTTGCTAGAGCCGCGGTATAGTAATCGGTAACGTACCAGGTTAGAATTTTGGATTTCCCGGTTCGAACCCGGGCTGTAGCAATAGAGTTGACAAAAATACGTAATGATTCGATTGTTAGAGATCTTTCTGAGATCGATAACACAGGGATCCAGGTGGCGCTGACTCTAACCGGGTTGCGAACTGCCAAAAATTCTCCATCAAAAAAAAAATTTGGTCAATTCATTTGTCGCTTAGATTTATCACTCTTAAGAAACATATGACCGCGTATAATAGGATTAATTAATTAATGTGTAACTAAGGTGTATTATTTGACATTAAAAATAGAGATCGTGAATTGATGTTGCTAGAGCCGCGGTGGCGTAATTGGTAACGTACCAGGCTAGAATTCTGGAGTTCCCGGTTCGAACCCGCGCTGTGGCAATATTTTTTCACGATTTCTTTAGAAGTTAAAAATCGTCAGGTTTAGTTGCCTCATTTATTCTTAATGAATGAGTAAGGCGATCAGAGTTGACAAAAATACGTAATGATTCGATTGTTAGAGATCTTTCTGAGATCGATAACATAGGGATCTAGGTGGCGCTGACTCTAACCGGGTTGCGAACTGCCAAAAAATCTCCATAAAAAAAAAATTTGATCAAATCATTTGTCGCTTAGATTTATCGCTCTTAAGAAACATATGACCACGTATAATGGGATTAATTAATTAATGTGTAACTAAGGTGTATTTTTTGACATTAAAAATAGAGATCGTGAATTGATGTTGCTAGAGCCGCGGTGGCGTAATTGGTAACGTACCAGGCTAGAATTCTGGAGTTCCCGGTTCGAACCCGGGCTGTGGCAATATTTTTTCACGATTTCTTTAGAAGTTTAAAATCGTCAGGTCTAGTTGCCTCATTAATTCTTAATGGATGAGTGAGGCAATCAGAGTTGACAAAAATAATTAATGATTCGATTGGTAGAGATCTTTCTGAGATCGATAACACAGGGATCTAGGTGGCGCTGACTCTAACCGGGTTGCGAACTACTAAAAATTCTCCATCAAAAAAAAATTTGGTGAAATCATTTGTAGCTTAGATTTATCACTCTTAAGAAACATATGACCGCGTAGAAAAGGATTAATTAATAATTCTGTAACTGAGGTGTATTATTTGACATTAAAAATAGAGATCGTGAATTGATGTTGCTAGAGCCGTGGTGGCGTAATTGGTAACGTACCAGGTTGGGATTCTGGAGTTCCCTGTTCGAACCCGGGCTGTGGCAATATTTTTTCACGATTTCTTCAGAAGTTAAAAATCGTCAGGTTTAGTTGCCTCATTTATTCTTAATGAATGAGTGAGGCAATCAGAGTTGACAAAAATAATTAATGATTCGATTAGTAGAGATCTTTCTGAGATCGATAACACAGGGATCTAGGTAGCACTGATTCTAACCGGGTTTCGAACTGCCAAAAATTCTCCATCAAAAAAAAATTAGGTAAAATCATTTGTCGCTTAGATTTATCACTCTTAAGAAACATATGAACGCGTATAAAAGGATTAATTAATTAATCTGTAACTAAGGTGTATTATTTGACATTAAAAATAGAGATCGTGAATTGATGTTGCTAGAGCCGCGGTGGCGTAATCGGTACCGTACCAGGTTAGAATTCTGGATTTCCCGGTTCGAACCCGGGCTGTGGCAATATTTTTTCACGATTTCTTTAGAAGTTAAAAATCGTCAGGTCTAGTTGCCTCATTAATTCTTAAAGGATGAGTGAGGCAATCAGAGTTGACAAAAATAATTAATGATTCGATTGGTAGAGATCTTTCTGAGATCGATAACACAGGGATCTAGGTGGCGCTGACTCTAACCGGGTTGCGAACTGCCAAAAATTCTCCATCAAAAAAAAATTTGGTCAACTCATTTGTCGCTTAGATTTATCACTCTTAAGAAACATATGACCGCGTATAAAAGGATTAATTAATTAATCTGTAACTAAGGTGTACTCTTTGACATCAAAAATAGAGATCGTGAATTGATGTTGCTAGAGCCGCGGTGGCGTTATTCGAAACGTACCAGGCTAGAATTCTGGAGTACCCGGTTTGAACCCGGGCTGTGGCAATATTTTTTCACGATTTCTTTAGAAGTTAAAAATCGTCAGGTCTAGTTGCTTCATTAATTCTTAATGAATGAGTGAGGCAATCAGAGTTGACAAAAATAGTTAATGATTCGATTGTTAGAGATCTTTCTGAGATCGATAACACCGGGATCAAGGCGGCGCTGGCTCTAACGAGGTTGCGAATTGCCGAAAATTCTCCATCAAAAAAAAAATTTGGTAAAATCATTTGTCGCTTAGATTTATCGCTCTTAAGAAACATATGACCGGGTATAATGGGATTAATTAATTAATGTGTAACTAAGGTGTATTTTTTCAAATTAAAAATAGAGAACGTGAATTGATGTTGCTAGAGCCGCTGTGGCGTAATTTGTAACGTACCAGGCTAGAATTCTGGAGTTCCCGGTTCGAACCCGCGCTGTGGCAACATTTTTTCACGATTTCTTTAGAAGTCAAAAATCGTCAGGTTTAGTTTCCTCATTTATTCGTAAAGAATGAGTAAGGCAATCAGAGTTGACAAAAATACGTAATGATTCGATTGTTAGAGATCTTTCTGAGATCGATAACACAGGGATCTAGGTAGCGCTGACTCTAACCGGGTTGCGAACTGCCGAAAATTCTCATTAAAAAAAAATTTGGTCAAATCATTTGTGGCTTAGATTTATCACTCTTAAGAAACATATGACCGCGTATAAAGGGATTAATTAATTAATCTGTAACTAAGGTGTATGATTTGACATTAAAAATAGAGATCGTGAATTGATGTTGCTAGAGCCGCGGTAGCGTAATCGGTAACGTACCAGGTTAGAATTCTGGATTTCCCGGTTCGAACCCGGGCTGTGGCAATATTTTTTCACAATTTCTTTAGAAGTTAAAAATCGTCAGGTCTAGTTGCCTCATTAATTCTTAATGGATAAGTGAGGCAATCAGAGTTGACAAAAATACGTAATGATTCGATTGCTAGAGATCTTTCTGAGATCGATAACACAGGGATCTAGATAGCGCTGAATCTAACTGGGTTGCGAACTGCCGAAAATTCTCCATAAAAAAAATTTGGTCAAATCATTTGTGGCTTAGATTTATCACTCTTAAGAAAAATATGACCGCGTATAAAGGGATTAATTAATTAATCTGTAACTAAGGTGTATTATTTGACATTAAAATAGATATCGTGAATTGATGTTGCTAGAGCCGCGGTGGCGTAATTGGTAACGTACCAGGTTAGAAATCTGGAGTTCCCGGTTCGAACCCGGGCTGTGGCAATATTTTTTCATGATTTCTTCAGAAGTTAAAAATCGTCAGGTTTAGTTTCCTCATTATTCTTAATGAATGAGTGTGGCAATCAGAGTTGACAAAAATACGTAATGATTCGATTGTTAGAGATCTTTCTGAGATCGATAACACAAGGATCTAGGTGGCGCTGACTCAAACCGGGTTGCGAACTACCAAAAATTCTTCATCAAAAAAAAATTTGGTGAAATCATTTGTAGCTTAGATTTATCACTCTTAAGAAACATATGACCGTGTATAATAGGATTAATTAATTAATCTGTAACTAAGGTGTATTATTTGACACTAAAAATAGAGATCGTGAATTGATATTGCTAGAGCCGCGGTGGCGTAATTGGTAACGTACCAGGTTAGAAATCTGGAGTTCCCGGTTCGAACCCGGGCTGTGGCAATATTTTTTCATCATTTCTTCAGAAGTTAAAAATCGTCAGGTTTAGTTTCCTCATTTATTCTTAATGAATGAGTGAGGCAATCAGAGTTGACAAAAATACGTAATGATTCGATTGTTAGAGAGCTTTCGGAGATCGATAACACAGGGATCTAGGTGGCGCTGACTCTAACCAGGTTGCGAACTACTAAAAATTCTCCATCAAAAAAAAATTTGGTGAAATCGTTTGTAGCTTAGATTTATCACTCTTAAGAAACATATAACCGCGTATAATAGGATTGATTGATTAATCTGTAACTAAGGTGTATTATTTGACATTAAAAATAGAGTTCGTAAATTGATGTTGCTAGAGCCGCAGTGGCGTAATTGGTAACGTACCAGACGAGAATTCTGGAATTTCCCGTTCGAGACCGGGCTGTGGCAAAATTTTTCCACGATTTCTTTAGAAGTTTAAAATCGTCAGGTCTGGTTGCCTCATTAATTCTTAATGAATGAGTGAGGCAATCAGAGTTGACAAAAATACGTAATGATTCGATTGCTAGAGATCTTTCTGAGATCGATAACACAGGGATCTAGATGGCGCTGACTCTAATCATAATGCGAACTACCAAAAATTCTCCATCGAAAAAAAAATTTGGTCAAATCATTTGTAGCTTAGATTTATCACTCTTAAAAAACATATGACCGCGTATAAAAGAATTAATTAATAATTCTGTAACTGAGGTGTATTATTTGACATTAAAAAACGAGATCGTGAATTGATGTTGCTAGAGCCGTGGTGGCGTAATTGGTAACGTACCAGGTTGGGATTCTGGAGTTCCCTGTTCGAACCCGGGCTGTGGCAATATTTTTTCACGATTTCTTCAGAAGTTAAAAATCGTCAGGTTTAGTTGCCTCATTTATTCTTAATGAATGAGTGAGGCAATCAGAGTTGACAAAAATAATTAATGATTCGATTGGTAGAGATCTTTCTGAGATCGATAACACAGGGATCTAGGTAGCACTGATTCTAACCGGGTTTCGAACTGCCAAAAATTCTCCATCAAAAAAAAATTAGGTAAAATCATTTGTCGCTTAGATTTATCACTCTTAAGAAACATATGACCGCGTATAATGGGATTAATTAATTAATGTGTAACTAAGGTGTATTATTTGACATTAAAAATAGAGATCGTGAATTGATGTTGCTAGAGCCGCGGTATAGTAATCGGTAACGTACCAGGTTAGAATTTTGGATTTCCCGGTTCGAACCCGGGCTGTGGCAATAGAGTTGACAAAAATACGTAATGATTCGATTGTTAGAGATCTTTCTGAGATCGATAACACAGGGATCCAGGTGGCGCTGACTCTAACCGGGTTGCGAACTGCCAAAAATTCTCCATCAAAAAAAAAATTTGGTCAATTCATTTGTCGCTTAGATTTATCACTCTTAAGAAACATATGACCGCGTATAATAGGATTAATTAATTTATGTGTAACTAAGGTGTATTATTTGACATTAAAAATAGAGATCGTGAATTGATGTTGCTAGAGCCGCGGTGGCGTAATTGGTAACGTACCAGGCTAGAATTCTGGAGTTCCCGGTTCGAACCCGCGCTGTGGCAATATTTTTTCACGATTTCTTTAGAAGTTAAAAATCGTCAGGTTTAGTTGCCTCATTTATTCTTAATGAATGAGTAAGGCGATCAGAGTTGACAAAAATACGTAATGATTCGATTGTTAGAGATCTTTCTGAGATCGATAACATAGGGATCTAGGTGGCGCTGATTCTAACCGGGTTGCGAACTGCCAAAAAATCTCCATAAAAAAAAAATTTGATCAAATCATTTGTCGCTTAGATTTATCGCTCTTAAGAAACATATGACCACGTATAATGGGATTAATTAATTAATGTGTAACTAAGGTGTATTTTTTGACATTAAAAATAGAGATCGTGAATTGATGTTGCTAGAGCCGCGGTATAGTAATCGGTAACGTACCAGGTTAGAATTTTGGATTTCCCGGTTCGAACCCGGGCTGTGGCAATAGAGTTGACAAAAATACGTAATGATTCGATTGTTAGAGATCTTTCTGAGATCGATAACACAGGGATCCAGGTGGCGCTGACTCTAACCGGGTTGCGAACTGCCAAAAATTCTCCATCAAAAAAAAAATTTGGTCAATTCATTTGTCGCTTAGATTTATCACTCTTAAGAAACATATGACCGCGTATAATAGGATTAATTAATTAATGTGTAACTAAGGTGTATTATTTGACATTAAAAATAGAGATCGTGAATTGATGTTGCTAGAGCCGCGGTGGCGTAATTGGTAACGTACCAGGCTAGAATTCTGGAGTTCCCGGTTCGAACCCGCGCTGTGGCAATATTTTTTCACGATTTCTTTAGAAGTTAAAAATCGTCAGGTTTAGTTGCCTCATTTATTCTTAATGAATGAGTAAGGCGATCAGAGTTGACAAAAATACGTAATGATTCGATTGTTAGAGATCTTTCTGAGATCGATAACATAGGGATCTAGGTGGCGCTGACTCTAACCGGGTTGCGAACTGCCAAAAAATCTCCATAAAAAAAAAATTTGATCAAATCATTTGTCGCTTAGATTTATCGCTCTTAAGAAACATATGACCACGTATAATGGGATTAATTAATTAATGTGTAACTAAGGTGTATTTTTTGACATTAAAAATAGAGATCGTGAATTGATGTTGCTAGAGCCGCGGTGGCGTAATTGGTAACGTACCAGGCTAGAATTCTGGAGTTCCCGGTTCGAACCCGGGCTGTGGCAATATTTTTTCACGATTTCTTTAGAAGTTTAAAATCGTCAGGTCTAGTTGCCTCATTAATTCTTAATGGATGAGTGAGGCAATCAGAGTTGACAAAAATAATTAATGATTCGATTGGTAGAGATCTTTCTGAGATCGATAACACAGGGATCTAGGTGGCGCTGACTCTAACCGGGTTGCGAACTACTAAAAATTCTCCATCAAAAAAAAATTTGGTGAAATCATTTGTAGCTTAGATTTATCACTCTTAAGAAACATATGACCGCGTAGAAAAGGATTAATTAATAATTCTGTAACTGAGGTGTATTATTTGACATTAAAAATAGAGATCGTGAATTGATGTTGCTAGAGCCGTGGTGGCGTAATTGGTAACGTACCAGGTTGGGATTCTGGAGTTCCCTGTTCGAACCCGGGCTGTGGCAATATTTTTTCACGATTTCTTCAGAAGTTAAAAATCGTCAGGTTTAGTTGCCTCATTTATTCTTAATGAATGAGTGAGGCAATCAGAGTTGACAAAAATAATTAATGATTCGATTAGTAGAGATCTTTCTGAGATCGATAACACAGGGATCTAGGTAGCACTGATTCTAACCGGGTTTCGAACTGCCAAAAATTCTCCATCAAAAAAAAATTAGGTAAAATCATTTGTCGCTTAGATTTATCACTCTTAAGAAACATATGAACGCGTATAAAAGGATTAATTAATTAATCTGTAACTAAGGTGTATTATTTGACATTAAAAATAGAGATCGTGAATTGATGTTGCTAGAGCCGCGGTGGCGTAATCGGTACCGTACCAGGTTAGAATTCTGGATTTCCCGGTTCGAACCCGGGCTGTGGCAATATTTTTTCACGATTTCTTTAGAAGTTAAAAATCGTCAGGTCTAGTTGCCTCATTAATTCTTAAAGGATGAGTGAGGCAATCAGAGTTGACAAAAATAATTAATGATTCGATTGGTAGAGATCTTTCTGAGATCGATAACACAGGGATCTAGGTGGCGCTGACTCTAACCGGGTTGCGAACTGCCAAAAATTCTCCATCAAAAAAAAATTTGGTCAACTCATTTGTCGCTTAGATTTATCACTCTTAAGAAACATATGACCGCGTATAAAAGGATTAATTAATTAATCTGTAACTAAGGTGTACTCTTTGACATCAAAAATAGAGATCGTGAATTGATGTTGCTAGAGCCGCGGTGGCGTTATTCGAAACGTACCAGGCTAGAATTCTGGAGTACCCGGTTTGAACCCGGGCTGTGGCAATATTTTTTCACGATTTCTTTAGAAGTTAAAAATCGTCAGGTCTAGTTGCTTCATTAATTCTTAATGAATGAGTGAGGCAATCAGAGTTGACAAAAATAGTTAATGATTCGATTGTTAGAGATCTTTCTGAGATCGATAACACCGGGATCAAGGCGGCGCTGGCTCTAACGAGGTTGCGAATTGCCGAAAATTCTCCATCAAAAAAAAAATTTGGTAAAATCATTTGTCGCTTAGATTTATCAGTCTTAAGAAACATATGACGGCGTATAATAGGATTAATTAATTAATCTGTAACTAAGGTGTATTATTTGACATTAAAAAAAGAGATCGTGAATTGATGTTGCTAGAGCCGCGGTGGCGTCATTGGTAACGTACCAGGCCAAAATTCTGGAGTACCCGGTTTGAACCCGGGCTGTGGCAATATTTTTTCACGATTTCTTTAGAAGTTAAAAATCGTCAGGTCTAGTTGCCTCATTAATTCTTAATGAATGAGTGAGGCAATCAGAGTTGACAAAAATAATTAATGATTCGATTGTTAGAGATCTTTCTGAGATCGATAACACAGGGATCTAGGTGGCGCTGACTCTAACCAGGTTGCGAACTACCAAAAATTCTCCATCAAAAAAAAATTTGGTCAAATCATTTGTCGCTTAGATTTATCACTCTTAAGAAACATATGACCGCGTATAAAAGGATTAATTAATTAATCTGTAACTAAGGTGTATTATTTGACATCAAAAATAGAGATCGTGATATGATGTTGCTAGAGCCGCGGTGGCGTCAATGGTAACGTACCAGGCTAGAATTCTGGAGTACCCGGTTTGAACCCGGGCTGTCGCAATATTTTTTTACGATTTCTTTAGAAGTTAAAAATCGTCAGGTCTAGTTGCCTCATTAATTCTTAATGAACGAGTGAGGCAATCAGAGTTGACAAAAAAAATTAATGATTCGATTGTTAGAGATCTTTCTGAGATCGATAACACTGGGATCTAGGCGGCGCTGACTCTAACCAGGTTGCGAACTGCCAAAAATTCTCCATCAAAAAGAAAATTTGGTCAAATCATTTGTCGCTTAAATTTATCACTCTTAAGAAACATATGACCGCGTGTAATAGGATTAATTAATTAATGTGTAACTAAGGTGTTTTATTTGACATTAAAAATAGAGATCGTGAATTGATGTTGCTAGAGCCGCGGTGGCGTAATTGGTAACGTACCAGGCAATAATTCTGAAGTTCCTGGTTCGAACCCGGGCTGTGGCAATATTTTTTCACGATATCTTTAGAAGTTTAAAATCGTCAGGTCTAGTTGCCTCATTAATTCTTAATGAATAAATGAGGCAATCGGAGTTGGCAAAAATAATTAATGATTCGATTGTTATAGATCTTTCTGAGATCGATAACACAGGGATCTAGGTGGCGCTGACTCTAACCGGGTTGCGAACTACTAAAAATTCTCCATCAAAAAAAAATTTGGTGAAATCATTTGTAGCTTAGATTTATCACTCTTAAGAAACATATGACCGCGTATAAAAGGATTAATTAATAATTCTGTAACTGAGGTGTATTATTTGACATTAAAAATAGAGATCGTGAATTGATGTTGCTAGAGCCGTGGTGGCGTAATTGGTAACGTACCAGGTTGGGATTCTGGAGTTCCCTGTTCGAACCCGGGCTGTGGCAATATTTTTTCACGATTTCTTCAGAAGTTAAAAATCGTCAGGTTTAGTTGCCTCATTTATTCTTAATGAATGAGTGAGGCAATCAGAGTTGACAAAAATGATTAATGATTCGATTAGTAGAGATCTTTCTGAGATCGATAACACAGGGATCTAGGTAGCACTGATTCTAACCGGGTTTCGAACTGCCAAAAATTCTCCATCAAAAAAAAATTAGGTAAAATCATTTGTCGCTTAGATTTATCACTCTTAAGAAACATATGAACGCGTATAAAAGGATTAATTAATTAATCTGTAACTAAGGTGTAATATTTGACATTAAAAATAGAGATCGTGAATTGATGTTGCTAGAGCCGCGGTGGCGTAATCGGTACCGTACCAGGTTAGAATTCTGGATTTCCCGGTTCGAACCCGGGCTGTGGCAATATTTTTTCACGATTTCTTTAGAAGTTAAAAATCGTCAGGTCTAGTTGCCTCATTAATTCTTAAAGGATGAGTGAGGCAATCAGAGTTGACAAAAATAATTAATGATTCGATTGGTAGAGATCTTTCTGAGATCGATAACACAGGGATCTAGGTGGCGCTGACTCTAACCGGGTTGCGAACTGCCAAAAATTCTCCATCAAAAAAAAATTTGGTAAAGTCATTTGTCGCTTAGATTTATCACTCTTAAGAAACATATGAACGCGTATAAAAGTATTAATTTATTAATCTGTAACTAAGGTGTATTATTTGAGATTAAAAATAGAGATCGTGAATTGATGTTGCTAGAGCCGCGGTGGCGTTATTCGAAACGTACCAGGCTAGAATTCTGGAGTACCCGGTTTGAACCCGGGCTGTGGCAATATTTTTTCACGATTTCTTTAGAAGTTAAAAATCGTCAGGTCTGGTTGCCTCATTAATTCTTAATGAATGAGTGAGGCAATCAGAGTTGACAAAAATACGTAATGATTCGATTGTTATAGATCTTTCTGAGATCGATAACACAGGGATCTAGGTGGCGCTGACTCTAACCGGGTTGCGAACTACTAAAAATTCTCCATCAAAAAAAAATTTGGTGAAATCATTTGTAGCTTAGATTTATCACTCTTAAGAAACATATAACCGCGTATAATAGGATTAATTGATTAATCTGTAACTAAGGTGTATTATTTGACATTAAAAAAAGAGATCGTGAATTGATGTTGCTAGAGCCGCGGTGGCGTCATTGGTAACGTACCAGGCCAAAATTCTGGAGTACCCGGTTTGAACCCGGGCTGTGGCAATATTTTTTCACGATTTCTTTAGAAGTTAAAAATCGTCAGGTCTAGTTGCCTCATTAATTCTTAATGAATGAGTGAGGCAATCAGAGTTGACAAAAATAATTAATGATTCGATTGTTAGAGATCTTTCTGAGATCGATAACACAGGGATCTAGGTGGCGCTGACTCTAACCAGGTTGCGAACTACCAAAAATTCTCCATCAAAAAAAAATTTGGTCAAATCATTTGTCGCTTAGATTTATCACTCTTAAGAAACATATGACCGCGTATAAAAGGATTAATTAATTAATCTGTAACTAAGGTGTATTATTTGACATCAAAAATAGAGATCGTGATATGATGTTGCTAGAGCCGCGGTGGCGTCAATGGTAACGTACCAGGCTAGAATTCTGGAGTACCCGGTTTGAACCCGGGCTGTCGCAATATTTTTTTACGATTTCTTTAGAAGTTAAAAATCGTCAGGTCTAGTTGCCTCATTAATTCTTAATGAACGAGTGAGGCAATCAGAGTTGACAAAAAAAATTAATGATTCGATTGTTAGAGATCTTTCTGAGATCGATAACACTGGGATCTAGGCGGCGCTGACTCTAACCAGGTTGCGAACTGCCAAAAATTCTTCATCAAAAAGAAAATTTGGTCAAATCATTTGTCGCTTAAATTTATCACTCTTAAGAAACATATGACCGCGTGTAATAGGATTAATTAATTAATGTGTAACTACGGTGTTTTATTTGACATTAAAAATAGAGATCGTGAATTGATGTTGCTAGAGCCGCGGTGGCGTAATTGGTAACGTACCAGGCAATAATTCTGAAGTTCCTGGTTCGAACCCGGGCTGTGGCAATATTTTTTCACGATTTCTTTAGAAGTTTAAAATCGTCAGGTCTAGTTGCCTCATTAATTCTTAATGAATAAATAAGGCAATCGGAGTTGGCAAAAATAATTAATGATTCGATTGTTATAGATCTTTCTGAGATCGATAACACAGGGATCTAGGTGGCGCTGACTCTAACCGGGTTGCGAACTACTAAAAATTCTCCATCAAAAAAAAATTTGGTGAAATCATTTGTAGCTTAGATTTATCACTCTTAAGAAACATATGACCGCGTATAAAAGGATTAATTAATAATTCTGTAACTGAGGTGTATTATTTGACATTAAAAATAGAGATCGTGAATTGATGCTGCTAGAGCCGTGGTGGCGTAATTGGTAACGTACCAGGTTGGGATTCTGGAGTTCCCTGTTCGAACCCGGGCTGTGGCAATATTTTTTCACGATTTCTTCAGAAATTAAAAATCGTCAGGTTTAGTTGCCTCATTTATTCTTAATGAATGAGTGAGGCAATCAGAGTTGACAAAAATATCTAATGATTCGATTGGTAGAGATCTTTCTGAGATCGATAACACAGGGATCTAGGTAGCACTGATTCTAACCGGGTTTCGAACTGCCAAAAATTCTCCATCAAAAAAAAATTAGGTAAAATCATTTGTCGCTTAGATTTATCACTCTTAAGAAACATATGAACGCGTATAAAAGGATTAATTAATTAATCTGTAACTAAGGTGTATTATTTGACATTAAAAATAGAGACCGTGAATTGATGTTGCTAGAGCCGCAGTAGCGTAATCGGTAACGTACCAGGTTAGAATTCTGGATTTCCCGATTCGAATCCGGGCTGTGGCAATATTTTTTCACGATTTCTTTAGAAGTTAAAAATCGTCCGGTCTAGTTGTCTCATTAATTCTTAATGGATAAGTGAGGCTATCGGAGTTGACAAAAATACGTAATGATTCGATTGCTAGAGATCTTTCTGAGATCGATAACACAGGGATCTAGATAGCGCTGACTCTAACCAGGATGCGAACTACCAAAAATTTTCCATCAAAAAAGAATTTGGTTAAATCATTTGTAGCTTAGATTTATCACTCGTAAGAAACATATGACCGCGTATAAAAGGATTGATTAATTAATTTGTAACTGAGGTGTATTATTTGACATTAAGAGTAGAGATCTTGAACTGATGTTGCTAGAGCCGTGGTGACGTGATTGATAACGTACCAGGTTAGAATTCAGGAGTTCCCGGTTCGAACACGGGCTGTGGCAATATTTTTTCACGATTTCTTCAGAAGTTAAAAATCGTCAGGTTTAGTTGCCTCATTTATTCTTAATGAATGAGTGAGGCAATCAGAGTTGACAAAAATACGTAATGATTCGATTGTTAGAGATCTTTCTGAGATCGATAACATAGGGATCTAGGTGGCGCTGACTCTAAGCGGGTTGCGAACTGCCAGAAATTCTCCATCAAAAAAAAAATTTCGTAAAATCATTTGTCGCTTAGATTTATCGCTCTTAAGAAACATATGACCGCGTATAATGGGATTAATTAATTAATGTGTAACTAAGGTGTATTTTTTTCACGATTTCTTTAGAAGTTAAAAATCGTCAGGTCTAGTTGCCTCATTAATTCTTAATGGATGAGTGAGGCAATCAGAGTTGACAAAAATACGTAATGATTCGATTGCTAGAGATCTTTCTGAGATCGATAACACAGGGATCTAGAAAGCGCTGAATCTAACTGGGTTGCGAACTGCCGAAAATTCTCCATAAAAAAAATTTGGTCAAATCATTTGTGGCTTAGATTTATCCTTCTTAAGAAACATATGACCGCGTATAAAGGGATTAATTAATTAATCTGTAACTAAGGTGTATCATTTGACATTAAAATAGATATCGTGAATTGATGTTGCTAGAGCCGCGGTGGCGTAATTGGTAACGTACCAGGTTAGAAATCTGGAGTTCCCGGTTCGAACCCGGGCTGTGGCAATATTTTTTCATGATTTCTTCAGAAGTTAAAAATCGTCAGGTTTAGTTTCCTCATTATTCTTAATGAATGAGTTTGGCAATCAGAGTTGACAAAAATACGTAATGATTCGATTGTTAGAGATCTTTCTGAGATCGATAACACAAGGATCTAGGTGGCGCTGACTCAAACCGGGTTGCGAACTACCAAAAATTCTTCATCAAAAAAAAATTTGGTGAAATCATTTGTAGCTTAGATTTATCACTCTTAAGAAACATATGACCGTGTATAATAGGATTAATTAATTAATCTGTAACTAAGGTGTATTATTTGACACTAAAAATAGAGATCGTGAATTGATATTGCTAGAGCCGCGGTGGCGTAATTGGTAACGTACCAGGTTAGAAATCTGGAGTTCCCGGTTCGAACCCGGGCTGTGGCAATATTTTTTCATGATTTCTTCAGAAGTTAAAAATCGTCAGGTTTAGTTTCCTCATTTATTCTTAATGAATGAGTGAGGCAATCAGAGTTGACAAAAATACGTAATGATTCGATTGTTAGAGAGCTTTCGGAGATCGATAACACAGGGATCTAGGTGGCGCTGACTCTAACCGGGTTGCGAACTACTAAAAATTCTCCATCAAAAAAAAATTAGGTGAAATCATTAGTAGCTTAGATTTATCACTCTTAAGAAACATATGACCGCGTATAATAGGATTAATTGATTAATCTGTAACTAATGTGTATTATTTGACATTTAAAATAGAGATCGTGAATTGATGTTGCTAGAGCCGCGGTGGCGTAATTGGTAACGTACCAGACAAGAATTCTGGAATTCCCCGTTCGAACCCGGGCTGTGGCAATATTTTTCCACGATTTCTTTAGAAGTTTAAAATCGTCAGGTCTGGTTGCCTCATTAATTCTTAATGAATAAGTGAGGCAATCAGAGTTGACAAAAATACATAATGATTCGATTGCTAGAGATCTTCCTGAGATCGATAAGACAGGGATCTAGATGGCGCTGACTCTAACCAGGATGTGAACTACCAAAAATTCCCCATCGAAAAAAAAATTTGGTCAAATCATTTGTAGTTTAGATTTATCACTCTTAAGAAACATATGACCGCGTATAAAAGGATTAATTAATTAATCTGTAACTGAGGTGTATTATTTGACATTAACAATAGAGATCGTGAATTGATGTTGCTAGAGCCGTGGTGGCGTAATTGGTAACGTACCAGGTTGGAAATCTGGAGTTCCCTGTTCGAACCCGGGCTGTGGCAATATTTTTTCACGATTTCTTCAGAAGTTAAAAATCGTCAGGTTTAGTTGCCTCATTTATTCTTAATGAATGAGTGAGGCAATCAGAGTTGACAAAAATACGTAATGATTCGATTGTTATAGATCTTTCTGAGATCGATAACACAGGGATCTAGGTGGCGCTGACTCTAACCGGGTTGCGAACTACTAAAAATTCTCCATCAAAAAAAAATTTGGTGAAATCATTTGTAGCTTAGATTTATCACTCTTAAGAAACATATAACCGCGTATAATAAGATTAATTGATTAATCTGTAACTAAGGTGTATTATTTGACATGAAAAAAAGAGATCGTGAATTGATGTTGCTAGAGCCGCGGTGGCGTCATTGGTAACGTACCAGGCCAAAATTCTGGAGTACCCGGTTTGAACCCGGGCTGTGGCAATATTTTTTCACGATTTCTTTAGAAGTTAAAAATCGTCAGGTCTAGTTGCCTCATTAATTCTTAATGAACGAGTGAGGCAATCAGAGTTGACAAAAAAAATTAATGATTCGATTGTTAGAGATCTTTCTGAGATCGATAACACTGGGATCTAGGCGGCGCTGACTCTAACCAGGTTGCGAACTGCCAAAAATTCTCCATCAAAAAGAAAATTTGGTCAAATCATTTGTCGCTTAAATTTATCACTCTTAAGAAACATATGACCGCGTGTAATAGGATTAATTAATTAATGTGTAACTAAGGTGTTTTATTTGACATTAAAAATAGAGATCGTGAATTGATGTTGCTAGAGCCGCGGTGGCGTAATTGGTAACGTACCAGGCAATAATTCTGAAGTTCCTGGTTCGAACCCGGGCTGTGGCAATATTTTTTCACGATTTCTTTAGAAGTTTAAAATCATCAGGTCTAGTTGCCTCATTAATTCTTAATGAATAAATAAGGCAATCGGAGTTGGCAAAAATAATTAATGATTCGATTGTTATAGATCTTTCTGAGATCGATAACACAGGGATCTAGGTGGCGCTGACTCTAACCGGGTTGCGAACTACTAAAAATTCTCCATCAAAAAAAAATTTGGTGAAATCATTTGTAGCTTAGATTTATCACTCTTAAGAAACATATGACCGCGTATGAAAGGATTAATTAATAATTCTGTAACTGAGGTGTATTATTTGACATTAAAAATAGAGATCGTGAATTGATGTTGCTAGAGCCGTGGTGGCGTAATTGGTAACGTACCAGGTTGGGATTCTGGAGTTCCCTGTTCGAACCCGGGCTGTGGCAATATTTTTTCACGATTTCTTCAGAAGTTAAAAATCGTCAGGTTTAGTTGCCTCATTTATTCTTAATGAATGAGTGAGGCAATCAGAGTTGACAAAAATAATTAATGATTCGATTGGTAGAGATCTTTCTGAGATCGATAACACAGGGATCTAGGTAGCACTGATTCTAACCGGGTTTCGAACTGCCAAAAAATCTCCATCAAAAAAAAATTAGGTAAAATCATTTGTCGCTTAGATTTATCACTCTTAAGAAACATATGAACGCGTATAAAAGGATTAATTAATTAATCTGTAACTAAGGTGTATTATTTGACATTAAAAATAGAGACCGTGAATTGATGTTGCTAGAGCCGCAGTAGCGTAATCGGTAACGTACCAGGTTAGAATTCTGGATTTCCCGATTCGAACCCGGGCTGTGGCAATATTTTTTCACGATTTCTTTAGAAGTTTAAAATCGTCAGGTCTAGTTGCCTCATTAATTCTTAATGAATGAGTGAGGCAATCAGAGTTGACAAAAATACGTAATGATTCGATTGCTAGAGATCTTTCTGAGATCGATAACACAGGGATCTAGATGGCGCTGACTCTAACCGGGTTTCGAACTGCCAAAAATTCTCCATCAAAAAAAAATTAGGTAAAATCATTTGTCGCTTAGATTTATCACTCTTAAGAAACATATGACCGCGTATAATGGGATTAATTAATTAATGTGTAACTAAGGTGTATTATTTGACATTAAAAATAGAGATCGTGAATTGATGTTGCTAGAGCCGCGGTATAGTAATCGGTAACGTACCAGGTTAGAATTTTGGATTTCCCGGTTCGAACCCGGGCTGTGGCAATAGAGTTGACAAAAATACGTAATGATTCGATTGTTAGAGATCTTTCTGAGATCGATAACACAGGGATCCAGGTGGCGCTGACTCTAACCGGGTTGCGAACTGCCAAAAATTCTCCATCAAAAAAAAAATTTGGTCAATTCATTTGTCGCTTAGATTTATCACTCTTAAGAAACATATGACCGCGTATAATAGGATTAATTAATTAATGTGTAACTAAAGTGTATTATTTGACATTAAAAATAGAGATCGTGAATTGATGTTGCTAGAGCCGCGGTGGCGTAATTGGTAACGTACCAGGCTAGAATTCTGGAGTTCCCGGTTCGAACCCGCGCTGTGGCAATATTTTTTCACGATTTCTTTAGAAGTTAAAAATCGTCAGGTTTAGTTGCCTCATTTATTCTTAATGAATGAGTAAGGCGATCAGAGTTGACAAAAATACGTAATGATTCGATTATTAGAGATCTTTCTGAGATCGATAACATAGGGATCTAGGTGGCGCTGACTCTAACCGGGTTGCGAACTGCCAAAAAATCTCCATAAAAAAAAAATTTTATCAAATCATTTGTCGCTTAGATTTATCGCTCTTAAGAAACATATGACCGCGTATAATGGGATTAATTAATTAATGTGTAACTAAGGTGTATTTTTTGACATTAAAAATAGAGATCGTGAATTGATGTTGCTAGAGCCGCGGTGGCGTAATTTGTAACGTACCAGGCTAGAATTCTGGAGTTCCCGGTTCGAACCCGCGCTGTGGCAATGATTTTTCACGATTTCTTTAGAAGTTAAAAATCGTCAGGTTTAGTTTCCTCATTTATTCTTAATGAGTGAGAGAGGCAATCAGAGTTGACAAAAATACGTAATGATTCGATTGCTAGAGATCTTTCTGAGATCGATAACACAGGGATCTAGATAGCGCTGACTCTAACCAGGATGCGAACTACCAAAAATTTTCCATCAAAAAAGAATTTGGTCAAATCATTTGTAGCTTAGATTTATCACTCGTAAGAAACATATGACCGCGTATAAAAGGATTGATTAATTAATTTGTAACTGAGGTGTATTATTTGACATTAAAAGTAGAGATCTTGAATTGATGTTGCTAGAGCCGTGGTGACGTGATTGGTAACGTACCAGGTTAGAATTCAGGAGTTCCCGGTTCGAACACGGGCTGTGGCAATATTTTTTCACCATTTCTTCAGAAGTTAAAAATCGTCAGGTTTAGTTGCCTTATTTATTCTTAATGAATGAGTGAGGCAATCAGAGTTGACAAAAATACGTAATGATTCGATTGTTAGAGATCTTTCTGAGATCGATAACATAGGGATCTAGGTGTCGCTGACTCTAACTGGGTTGCGAACTGCCAAAAATTCTCCTTAAAAAAAAAAATTTGGTCAAATCATCTGTCGCTTAGATTTATCACTCTTAAGAAACATATGACCGCGTATAATAGGATTAATTAATTAATGTGTAACTAAGGTGTATTATTTGACATTAAAAATAGAGATCGTGAATTGATGTTGCTAGAGCCGCGGTGGCGTAATTGGTAACGTACCAGGCTAGAATTCTGGAGTTCCCGGTTCGAACCCGGGCTGTGGCAATATTTTTTCACGATTTCTTTAGAAGTTAAAAATCGTCAGGTCTAGTTGCCTCATTAATTCTTAATGGATGAGTGAGGCAATCAGAGTTGACAAAAATAATTAATGATTCGATTGGTAGAGATCTTTCTGAGATCGATAACACAGGGATCTAGGTGGCGCTGACTCTAACCGGGTTGCGAACTGCCAAAAATTCTCCATCAAAAAAAAATTTGGTAAAATCATTTGTCGCTTAGATTTATCACTCTTAAGAAACATATGAACGCGTATAAAAGTATTAATTTATTAATCTGTAACTAAGGTGTATTATTTGACATTAAAAATAGAGATCGTGAATTGATGTTGCTAGAGCCGCGGTGGCGTAATCGGTACCGTACCAGGTTAGAATTCTGGATTTCCCGGTTCGAACCCGGGCTGTGGCAATATTTTTTCACGATTTCTTTAGAAGTTAAAAATCGTCAGGTCTAGTTGCCTCATTAATTCTTAAAGGATGAGTGAGGCAATCAGAGTTGACAAAAATAATTAATGATTCGATTGGTAGAGATCTTTCTGAGATCGATAACACAGGGATCTAGGTGGCGCTGACTCTAACCGGGTTGCGAACTGCCAAAAATTCTCCATCAAAAAAAAATTTGGTAAAGTCATTTGTCGCTTAGATTTATCACTCTTAAGAAACATATGAACGCGTATAAAAGTATTAATTTATTAATGTGTAACTAAGGTGTATTATTTGATATTAAAAATAGAGATCGTGAATTGATGTTGCTAAAGCCGCGGTGGCGTAATTGGTAACGTACCAGGCAATAATTTTGGAGTTCCTGGTTCGAACCCGGGCTGTGGCAATATTTTTTCACGATTTCTTTAGAAGTTAAAAATCGTGAGGGCTGGTTGCCTCATTAATTCTTAATGAATGAGTGAGGCAATCAGAGTTGACAAAAATAATAAATGATCCGATTGGTAGAGATCTTTTTGAGATCGATAACACAGGGATCTATGTGGCGCTGACTCTAACCGGGTTGCGAACTGCCAAAAATTCTCCATCAAAAAAAAATTTGGTCAACTCATTTGTCGCTTAGATTTATCACTCTTAAGAAACATATGACCGCGTATAAAAGGATTAATTAATTAATCTGTAACTAAGGTGTATTCTTTGACATCAAAAATAGAGATCGTGAATTGATGTTGCTAGAGCCGCGGTGGCGTTATTCGAAACGTACCAGGCTAGAATTCTGGAGTACCCGGTTTGAACCCGGGCTGTGGCAATATTTTTTCACGATTTCTTTAGAAGTTAAAAATCGTCAGGTCTAGTTGCTTCATTAATTCTTAATGAATGAGTGAGGCAATCAGAGTTGACAAAAATAGTTAATGATTCGATTGTTAGAGATCTTTCTGAGATCGATAACACCGGGATCAAGGCGGCGCTGGCTCTAACGAGGTTGCGAATTGCCAAAAATTCTCCATCAAAAAAAAAATTTGGTAAAATCATTTGTCGCTTAGATTTATCAGTCTTAAGAAACATATGACCGCGTATAATAGGATTAATTAATTAATCTGTAACTAAGGTGTATTATTTGACATTAAAAAAAGAGATCGTGAATTGATGTTGCTAGAGCCGCGGTGGCGTCATTGGTAACGTACCAGGCCAAAATTCTGGAGTACCCGGTTTGAACCCGGGCTGTGGCAATATTTTTTCACGATTTCTTTAGAAGTTGAAAATCGTCAGGTCTAGTTGCCTCATTAATTCTTAATGAATGAGTGAGGCAATCAGAGTTGACAAAAATAATTAATGATTCGATTGTTAGAGATCTTTCTGAGATCGATAACACAGGGATCTAGGTGGCGCTGACTCTAACCAGGTTGCGAACTACCAAAAATTCTGCATCAAAAAAAAATTTGGTCAAATCATTTGTCGCTTAGATTTATCACTCTTAAGAAACATATGACCGCGTATAAAAGGATTAATTAATTAATCTGTAACTAAGGTGTATTATTTGACATCAAAAATAGAGATCGTGATATGATGTTGCTAGAGCCGCGGTGGCGTCAATGGTAACGTACCAGGCTAGAATTCTGGAGTACCCGGTTTGAACCCGGGCTGTCGCAATATTTTTTTACGATTTCTTTAGAAGTTAAAAATCGTCAGGTCTAGTTGCCTCATTAATTCTTAATGAACGAGTGAGGCAATCAGAGTTGACAAAAAAAATTAATGATTCGATTGTTAGAGATCTTTCTGAGATCGATAACACTGGGATCTAGGCGGCGCTGACTCTAACCAGGTTGCGAACTGCCAAAAATTCTCCATCAAAAAGAAAATTTGGTCAAATCATTTGTCGCTTAAATTTATCACTCTTAAGAAACATATGACCGCGTGTAATAGGATTTATTAATTAATGTGTAACTAAGGTGTTTTATTTGACATTAAAAATAGAGATCGTGAATTGATGTTGCTAGAGCCGCGGTGGCGTAATTGGTAACGTACCAGGCAATAATTCTGAAGTTCCTGGTTCGAACCTGGGCTGTGGCAATATTTTTTCACGATTTCTTTAGAAGTTTAAAATCGTCAGGTCTAGTTGCCTCATTAATTCTTAATGAATAAATGAGGCAATCGGAGTTGGCAAAAATAATTAATGATTCGATTGTTATAGATCTTTCTGAGATCGATAACACAGGGATCTAGGTGGCGCTGACTCTAACCGGGTTGCGAACTACTAAAAATTCTCCATCAAAAAAAAATTTGGTGAAATCATTTGTAGCTTAGATTTATCACTCTTAAGAAACATATGACCGCGTATAAAAGGATTAATTAATAATTCTGTAACTGAGGTGTATTATTTGACATTAAAAATAGAGATCGTGAATTGATGTTGCTAGAGCCGTGGTGGCGTAATTGGTAACGTACCAGGTTGGGATTCTGGAGTTCCCTGTTCGAACCCGGGCTGTGGCAATATTTTTTCACGATTTCTTCAGAAGTTAAAAATCGTCAGGTTTAGTTGCCTCATTTATTCTTAATGAATGAGTGAGGCAATCAGAGTTGACAAAAATAATTAATGATTCGATTGGTAGAGATCTTTCTGAGATCGATAACACAGGGATCTAGGTAGCACTGATTCTAACCGGGTTTCGAACTGCCAAAAATTCTCCATGAAAAAAAAATTAGGTAAAATCATTTGTCGCTTAGATTTATCACTCTTAAGAAACATATGAACGCGTATAAAAGGATTAATTAATTAATCTGTAACTAAGGTGTATTATTTGACATTAAAAATAGAGACCGTAAATTGATGTTGCTAGAGCCGCAGTAGCGTAATCGGTAACGTACCGGGTTAGAATTCTGGATTTCCCGATTCGAACCCGGGCTGTGGCAATATTTTTTCACGATTTCTTTAGAAGTTAAAAATCGTCAGGTCTAGTTGCCTCATTAATTCTTAATGGATAAGTGAGGCTATCAGAGTTGACAAAAATACGTAATGATTCGATTGCTAGAGATCTTTCTGAGATCGATAACACAGGGATCTAGATAGCGCTGACTCTAACCAGGATACGAACTACCAAAAATTTTCCATCAAAAAAGAATTTGGTTAAATCATTTGTAGCTTAGATTTATCACTCGTAAGAAACATATGACCGCGTATAAAAGGATTGATTAATTAATTTGTAACTGAGGTGTATTATTTGACATTAAGAGTAGAGATCTTGAACTGATGTTGCTAGAGCCGTGGTGACGTGATTGATAACGTACCAGGTTAGAATTCAGGAGTTCCCGGTTCGAACACGGGCTGTGGCAATATTTTTTCACGATTTCTTCAGAAGTTAAAAATCGTCAGGTTTAGTTGCCTCATTTATTCTTAATGAATGAGTGAGGCAATCAGAGTTGACAAAAATACGTAATGATTCGATTGTTAGAGATCTTTCTGAGATCGATAACATAGGAATCTAGGTGGCGCTGACTCTAAGCGGGTTGCGAACTGCCAGAAATTCTCCATCAAAAAAAAAATTTCGTAAAATCATTTGTGGCTTAGATTTATCACTCTTAAGAAACATATGACCGCGTATAAAGGGATTAATTAATTAATCTGTAACTAAGGTGTATGATTTGACATTAAAAATAGAGATCGTGAGTTGATGTTGCTAGAGCCGCGGTAGCGTAATCGGTAACGTACCAGGTTAGAATTCTGGATTTCCCGGTTCGAACCCGGGCTGTGGCAATATTTTTTCACGATTTCTTTAGAAGTTAAAAATCGTCAGGTCTAGTTGCCTCATTAATTCTTAATGGATGAGTGAGGCAATCAGAGTTGACAAAAATACGTAATGATTCGATTGCTAGAGATCTTTCTGAGATCGATAACACAGGGATCTAGAAAGCGCTGAATCTAACTGGGTTGCGCACTGCCGAAAATTCTCCATAAAAAAAATTTGGTCAAATCATTTGTGGCTTAGATTTATCACTCTTAAGAAACATATGACCGCGTATAAAGGGATTAATTAATTAATCTGTAACTAAGGTGTATCATTTGACATTAAAATAGATATCGTGAATTGATGTTGCTAGAGCCGCGGTGGCGTAATTGGTAACGTACCAGGTTAGAAATCTGGAGTTCCCGGTTCGAACCCGGGCTGTGGCAATATTTTTTCATGATTTCTTCAGAAGTTAAAAATCGTCAGGTTTAGTTTCCTCATTATTCTTAATGAATGAGTGTGGCAATCAGAGTTGACAAAAATACGTAATGATTCGATTGTTAGAGATCTTTCTGAGATCGATAACACAAGGATCTAGGTGGCGCTGACTCAAACCGGGTTGCGAACTACCAAAAATTCTTCATCAAAAAAAAATTTGGTGAAATCATTTGTAGCTTAGATTTATCACTCTTAAGAAACATATGACCGTGTATAATAGGATTAATAAATTAATCTGTAACTAAGGTGTATTATTTGACACTAAAAATAGAGATCGTGAATTGATATTGCTAGAGCCGCGGTGGCGTAATTGGTAACGTACCAGGTTAGAAATCTGGAGTTCCCGGTTCGAACCCGGGCTGTGGCAATATTTTTTCATGATTTCTTCAGAAGTTAAAAATCGTCAGGTTTAGTTTCCTCATTTATTCTTAATGAATGAGTGAGGCAATCAGAGTTGACAAAAATACGTAATGATTCGATTGTTAGAGATCTTTCTGAGATCGATAACATAGGGATCTAGGTGGCGCTGACTCTAAGCGGGTTGCGAACTGCCCGAAATTCTCCATCAAAAGAAAAATTTCGTAAAATCATTTGTCGCTTAGATTTATCGCTCTTAAGAAACATATGACCGCGTATAATGGGATTAATTAATTAATGTGTAACTAGGGTGTATTTTTTTAAATTAAAAATAGAGAACGTGAATTGATGTTGCTAGAGCCACTGTGGCGTAATTTGTAACGTACCAGGCTAGAATTCTGGAGTACCCGGTTTGAACCCGGGCTGTCGCAATATTTTTTTACGATTTCTTTAGAAGTTAAAAATTGTCAGGTCTAGTTGCCTCATTAATTCTTAATGAACGAGTGAGGCAATCAGAGTTGACAAAAATACGTAATGATTCTATTGTTAGAGATCTTTCTGAGATCGATAACACAAGGATCTAGGTGGCGCTGACTCAAACCGGGTTGCGAACTACCAAAAATTCTTCATCAAAAAAAAATTTGGTGAAATCATTTGTAGCTTAGATTTATCACTCTTAAGAAACATATGACCGTGTATAATAGGATCAATTAATTAATCTGTAACTAAGGTGTATTATTTGACACTAAAAATAGAGATCGTGAATTGATATTGCTAGAGCCGCGGTGGCGTAATTGGTAACGTACCAGGTTAGAAATCTGGAGTTCCCGGTTCGAACCCGGGCTGTGGCAATATTTTTTCATGATTTCTTCAGAAGTTAAAAATCGTCAGGTTTAGTTTCCTCATTTATTCTTAATGAATGAGTGAGGCAATCAGAGTTGACAAAAATACGTAATGATTCGATTGCTAGAGAGCTTTCGGAGATCGATAACACAGGGATCTAGGTGGCGCTGACTCTAACCGGGTTGCGAACTACTAAAAATTCTCCATCAAAAAAAAATTTGGTGAAATCATTAGTAGCTTAGATTTATCACTCTTAAGAAACATATGACCGCGTACAATAGGATTAATTGATTAATCTGTAACTAATGTGTATTATTTGACATTTAAAATAGAGATCGTGAATTGATGTTGCTAGAGCCGCGGTGGCGTAATTGGTAACGTACCAGACGAGAATTCTGGAATTCCCCGTTCGAACCCGGGCTGTGGCAATATTTTTCCACGATTTCTTTAGAAGTTTAAAATCGTCAAGTCTGGTTGCCTCATTAATTCTTAATGAATAAGTGAGGCAATCAAAGTTGACAAAAATACATAATGATTCGATTGCTAGAGATCTTTCTGAGATCGATAAGACAGGGATCTAGATGGCGCTGACTCTAACCAGGATGTGAACTACCAAAAATTCTCCATCGAAAAAAAAATTTGGTTAAATCATTTGTAGCTTAGATTTATCACTCTTAAGAAACATATGACCGCGTATAAAAGGATTAATTAATTAATCTGTAACTGAGGTGTATTATTTGACATTAAAAATAGAGATCGTGAATTGATGTTGCTAGAGCCGTGGTAGCGTAATTGGTAACGTACCAGGTTGGAATTCTGGAGTTCCCTGTTCGAACCCGGGCTGTGGCAATATTTTTTCACGATTTCTTCAGAAGTTAAAAATCGTCAGGTTTAGTTGCCTCATTTATTCTTAATGAATGAGTGAGGCAATCAGAGTTGACAAAAATACGTAATGAATCGATTGTTAGAGATCTTTCTGAGATCGATAACATAGGGATCTAGGTGGCGCTGACTCTAAGCGGGTTGCGAACTGCCAGAAATTCTCCATCAAAAAAAAAATTTCGTAAAATCATTTGTGGCTTAGATTTATCACTCTTAAGAAACATATGACCGCGTATAAAGGGATTAATTAATTAATCTGTAACTAAGGTGTATGATTTGACATTAAAAATAGAGATCGTGAATTGATGTTGCTAGAGCCGCGGTAGCGTAATCGGTAACGTACCAGGTTAGAATTCTGGATTTCCTGGTTCGAACCCGGGCTGTGGCAATATTTTTTCACGATTTCTTTAGAAGTTAAAAATCGTCAGGTCTAGTTGCCTCATTAATTCTTAATGGATGAGTGAGGCAATCAGAGTTGACAAAAATACGTAATGATTCGATTGTTAGAGATCTTTCTGAGATCGATAACACAAGGATCTAGGTGGCGCTGACTCAAACCGGGTTGCGAACTACCAAAAATTCTTCATCAAAAAAAAATTTGGTGAAATCATTTGTAGCTTAGATTTATCACTCTTAAGAAACATATGACCGTGTATAATAGGATTAATAAATTAATCTGTAACTAAGGTGTATTATTTGACACTAAAAATAGAGATCGTGAATTGATATTGCTAGAGCCGCGGTGGCGTAATTGGTAACGTACCAGGTTAGAAATCTGGAGTTCCCGGTTCGAACCCGGGCTGTGGCAATATTTTTTCATGATTTCTTCAGAAGTTAAAAATCGTCAGGTTTAGTTTCCTCATTTATTCTTAATGAATGAGTGAGGCAATCAGAGTTGACAAAAATACGTAATGATTCGATTGTTAGAGATCTTTCTGAGATCGATAACATAGGGATCTAGGTGGCGCTGACTCTAAGCGGGTTGCGAACTGCCCGAAATTCTCCATCAAAAGAAAAATTTCGTAAAATCATTTGTCGCTTAGATTTATCGCTCTTAAGAAACATATGACCGCGTATAATGGGATTAATTAATTAATGTGTAACTAGGGTGTATTTTTTTAAATTAAAAATAGAGAACGTGAATTGATGTTGCTAGAGCCACTGTGGCGTAATTTGTAACGTACCAGGCTAGAATTCTGGAGTACCCGGTTTGAACCCGGGCTGTCGCAATATTTTTTTACGATTTCTTTAGAAGTTAAAAATTGTCAGGTCTAGTTGCCTCATTAATTCTTAATGAACGAGTGAGGCAATCAGAGTTGACAAAAATACGTAATGATTCTATTGTTAGAGATCTTTCTGAGATCGATAACACAAGGATCTAGGTGGCGCTGACTCAAACCGGGTTGCGAACTACCAAAAATTCTTCATCAAAAAAAAATTTGGTGAAATCATTTGTAGCTTAGATTTATCACTCTTAAGAAACATATGACCGTGTATAATAGGATCAATTAATTAATCTGTAACTAAGGTGTATTATTTGACACTAAAAATAGAGATCGTGAATTGATATTGCTAGAGCCGCGGTGGCGTAATTGGTAACGTACCAGGTTAGAAATCTGGAGTTCCCGGTTCGAACCCGGGCTGTGGCAATATTTTTTCATGATTTCTTCAGAAGTTAAAAATCGTCAGGTATAGTTTCCTCATTTATTCTTAATGAATGAGTGAGGCAATCAGAGTTGACAAAAATACGTAATGATTCGATTGCTAGAGAGCTTTCGGAGATCGATAACACAGGGATCTAGGTGGCGCTGACTCTAACCGGGTTGCGAACTACTAAAAATTCTCCATCAAAAAAAAATTTGGTGAAATCATTAGTAGCTTAGATTTATCACTCTTAAGAAACATATGACCGCGTACAATAGGATTAATTGATTAATCTGTAACTAATGTGTATTATTTGACATTTAAAATAGAGATCGTGAATTGATGTTGCTAGAGCCGCGGTGGCGTAATTGGTAACGTACCAGACGAGAATTCTGGAATTCCCCGTTCGAACCCGGGCTGTGGCAATATTTTTCCACGATTTCTTTAGAAGTTTAAAATCGTCAAGTCTGGTTGCCTCATTAATTCTTAATGAATAAGTGAGGCAATCAAAGTTGACAAAAATACATAATGATTCGATTGCTAGAGATCTTTCTGAGATCGATAAGACAGGGATCTAGATAGCGCTGACTCTAACCAGGATGTGAACTACCAAAAATTCTCCATCGAAAAAAAAATTTGGTTAAATCATTTGTAGCTTAGATTTATCACTCTTAAGAAACATATGACCGCGTATAAAAGGATTAATTAATTAATCTGTAACTGAGGTGTATTATTTGACATTAAAAATAGAGATCGTGAATTGATGTTGCTAGAGCCGTGGTAGCGTAATTGGTAACGTACCAGGTTGGAATTCTGGAGTTCCCTGTTCGAACCCGGGCTGTGGCAATATTTTTTCACGATTTCTTCAGAAGTTAAAAATCGTCAGGTTTAGTTGCCTCATTTATTCTTAATGAATGAGTGAGGCAATCAGAGTTGACAAAAATACGTAATGATTCGATTGTTAGAGATCTTTCTGAGATCGATAACATAGGGATCTAGGTGGCGCTGACTCTAAGCGGGTTGCGAACTGCCAGAAATTCTCCATCAAAAAAAAAATTTCGTAAAATCATTTGTGGCTTAGATTTATCACTCTTAAGAAACATATGACCGCGTATAAAGGGATTAATTAATTAATCTGTAACTAAGGTGTATGATTTGACATTAAAAATAGAGATCGTGAATTGATGTTGCTAGAGCCGCGGTAGCGTAATCGGTAACGTACCAGGTTAGAATTCTGGATTTCCCGGTTCGAACCCGGGCTGTGGCAATATTTTTTCACGATTTCTTTAGAAGTTAAAAATCGTCAGGTCTAGTTGCCTCATTAATTCTTAATGGATGAGTGAGGCAATCAGAGTTGACAAAAATACGTAATGATTCGATTGCTAGAGATCTTTCTGAGATCGATAACACAGGGATCTAGAAAGCACTGAATCTAACTGGGTTGCGCACTGCCGAAAATTCTCCATAAAAAAAATTTGGTCAAATCATTTGTGGCTTAGATTTATCACTCTTAAGAAACATATGACCGCGTATAAAGGGATTAATTAATTAATCTGTAACTAAGGTGTATAATTTGACATTAAAATAGATATCGTGAATTGATGTTGCTAGAGCCGCGGTGGCGTAATTGGTAACGTACCAGGTTAGAAATCTGGAGTTCCCGGTTCGAACCCGGGCTGTGGCAATATTTTTTCATGATTTCTTCAGAAGTTAAAAATCGTCAGGTTTAGTTTCCTCATTATTCTTAATGAATGAGTGTGGCAATCAGAGTTGACAAAAATACGTAATGATTCGATTGTTAGAGATCTTTCTGAGATCGATAACACAAGGATCTAGGTGGCGCTGACTCAAACCGGGTTGCGAACTACCAAAAATTCTTCATCAAAAAAAAATTTGGTGAAATCATTTGTAGCTTAGATTTATCACTCTTAAGAAACATATGACCGTGTATAATAGGATTAATAAATTAATCTGTAACTAAGGTGTATTATTTGACACTAAAAATAGAGATCGTGAATTGATATTGCTAGAGCCGCGGTGGCGTAATTGGTAACGTACCAGGTTAGAAATCTGGAGTTCCCGGTTCGAACCCGGGCTGTGGCAATATTTTTTCATGATTTCTTCAGAAGTTAAAAATCGTCAGGTTTAGTTTCCTCATTTATTCTTAATGAATGAGTGAGGCAATCAGAGTTGACAAAAATACGTAATGATTCGATTGTTAGAGATCTTTCTGAGATCGATAACATAGGGATCTAGGTGGCGCTGACTCTAAGCGGGTTGCGAACTGCCCGAAATTCTCCATCAAAAGAAAAATTTCGTAAAATCATTTGTCGCTTAGATTTATCGCTCTTAAGAAACATATGACCGCGTATAATGGGATTAATTAATTAATGTGTAACTAGGGTGTATTTTTTTAAATTAAAAATAGAGAACGTGAATTGATGTTGCTAGAGCCACTGTGGCGTAATTTGTAACGTACCAGGCTAGAATTCTGGAGTACCCGGTTTGAACCCGGGCTGTCGCAATATTTTTTTACGATTTCTTTAGAAGTTAAAAATTGTCAGGTCTAGTTGCCTCATTAATTCTTAATGAACGAGTGAGGCAATCAGAGTTGACAAAAATACGTAATGATTCTATTGTTAGAGATCTTTCTGAGATCGATAACACAAGGATCTAGGTGGCGCTGACTCAAACCGGGTTGCGAACTACCAAAAATTCTTCATCAAAAAAAAATTTGGTGAAATCATTTGTAGCTTAGATTTATCACTCTTAAGAAACATATGACCGTGTATAATAGGATCAATTAATTAATCTGTAACTAAGGTGTATTATTTGACACTAAAAATAGAGATCGTGAATTGATATTGCTAGAGCCGCGGTGGCGTAATTGGTAACGTACCAGGTTAGAAATCTGGAGTTCCCGGTTCGAACCCGGGCTGTGGCAATATTTTTTCATGATTTCTTCAGAAGTTAAAAATCGTCAGGTTTAGTTTCCTCATTTATTCTTAATGAATGAGTGAGGCAATCAGAGTTGACAAAAATACGTAATGATTCGATTGCTAGAGAGCTTTCGGAGATCGATAACACAGGGATCTAGGTGGCGCTGACTCTAACCGGGTTGCGAACTACTAAAAATTCTCCATCAAAAAAAAATTTGGTGAAATCATTAGTAGCTTAGATTTATCACTCTTAAGAAACATATGACCGCGTACAATAGGATTAATTGATTAATCTGTAACTAATGTGTATTATTTGACATTTAAAATAGAGATCGTGAATTGATGTTGCTAGAGCCGCGGTGGCGTAATTGGTAACGTACCAGACGAGAATTCTGGAATTCCCCGTTCGAACCCGGGCTGTGGCAATATTTTTCCACGATTTCTTTAGAAGTTTAAAATCGTCAAGTCTGGTTGCCTCATTAATTCTTAATGAATAAGTGAGGCAATCAAAGTTGACAAAAATACATAATGATTCGATTGCTAGAGATCTTTCTGAGATCGATAAGACAGGGATCTAGATGGCGCTGACTCTAACCAGGATGTGAACTACCAAAAATTCTCCATCGAAAAAAAAATTTGGTTAAATCATTTGTAGCTTAGATTTATCACTCTTAAGAAACATATGACCGCGTATAAAAGGATTAATTAATTAATCTGTAACTGAGGTGTATTATTTGACATTAAAAATAGAGATCGTGAATTGATGTTGCTAGAGCCGTGGTAGCGTAATTGGTAACGTACCAGGTTGGAATTCTGGAGTTCCCTGTTCGAACCCGGGCTGTGGCAATATTTTTTCACGATTTCTTCAGAAGTTAAAAATCGTCAGGTTTAGTTGCCTCATTTATTCTTAATGAATGAGTGAGGCAATCAGAGTTGACAAAAATACGTAATGATTCGATTGTTAGAGATCTTTCTGAGATCGATAACATAGGGATCTAGGTGGCGCTGACTCTAAGCGGGTTGCGAACTGCCAGAAATTCTCCATCAAAAAAAAAATTTCGTAAAATCATTTGTGGCTTAGATTTATCACTCTTAAGAAACATATGACCGCGTATAAAGGGATTAATTAATTAATCTGTAACTAAGGTGTATGATTTGACATTAAAAATAGAGATCGTGAATTGATGTTGCTAGAGCCGCGGTAGCGTAATCGGTAACGTACCAGGTTAGAATTCTGGATTTCCCGGTTCGAACCCGGGCTGTGGCAATATTTTTTCACGATTTCTTTAGAAGTTAAAAATCGTCAGGTCTAGTTGCCTCATTAATTCTTAATGGATGAGTGAGGCAATCAGAGTTGACAAAAATACGTAATGATTCGATTGTTAGAGATCTTTCTGAGATCGATAACACAAGGATCTAGGTGGCGCTGACTCAAACCGGGTTGCGAACTACCAAAAATTCTTCATCAAAAAAAAATTTGGTGAAATCATTTGTAGCTTAGATTTATCACTCTTAAGAAACATATGACCGTGTATAATAGGATTAATAAATTAATCTGTAACTAAGGTGTATTATTTGACACTAAAAATAGAGATCGTGAATTGATATTGCTAGAGCCGCGGTGGCGTAATTGGTAACGTACCAGGTTAGAAATCTGGAGTTCCCGGTTCGAACCCGGGCTGTGGCAATATTTTTTCATGATTTCTTCAGAAGTTAAAAATCGTCAGGTTTAGTTTCCTCATTTATTCTTAATGAATGAGTGAGGCAATCAGAGTTGACAAAAATACGTAATGATTCGATTGTTAGAGATCTTTCTGAGATCGATAACATAGGGATCTAGGTGGCGCTGACTCTAAGCGGGTTGCGAACTGCCCGAAATTCTCCATCAAAAGAAAAATTTCGTAAAATCATTTGTCGCTTAGATTTATCGCTCTTAAGAAACATATGACCGCGTATAATGGGATTAATTAATTAATGTGTAACTAGGGTGTATTTTTTTAAATTAAAAATAGAGAACGTGAATTGATGTTGCTAGAGCCACTGTGGCGTAATTTGTAACGTACCAGGCTAGAATTCTGGAGTACCCGGTTTGAACCCGGGCTGTCGCAATATTTTTTTACGATTTCTTTAGAAGTTAAAAATTGTCAGGTCTAGTTGCCTCATTAATTCTTAATGAACGAGTGAGGCAATCAGAGTTGACAAAAATACGTAATGATTCTATTGTTAGAGATCTTTCTGAGATCGATAACACAAGGATCTAGGTGGCGCTGACTCAAACCGGGTTGCGAACTACCAAAAATTCTTCATCAAAAAAAAATTTGGTGAAATCATTTGTAGCTTAGATTTATCACTCTTAAGAAACATATGACCGTGTATAATAGGATCAATTAATTAATCTGTAACTAAGGTGTATTATTTGACACTAAAAATAGAGATCGTGAATTGATATTGCTAGAGCCGCGGTGGCGTAATTGGTAACGTACCAGGTTAGAAATCTGGAGTTCCCGGTTCGAACCCGGGCTGTGGCAATATTTTTTCATGATTTCTTCAGAAGTTAAAAATCGTCAGGTTTAGTTTCCTCATTTATTCTTAATGAATGAGTGAGGCAATCAGAGTTGACAAAAATACGTAATGATTCGATTGCTAGAGAGCTTTCGGAGATCGATAACACAGGGATCTAGGTGGCGCTGACTCTAACCGGGTTGCGAACTACTAAAAATTCTCCATCAAAAAAAAATTTGGTGAAATCATTAGTAGCTTAGATTTATCACTCTTAAGAAACATATGACCGCGTACAATAGGATTAATTGATTAATCTGTAACTAATGTGTATTATTTGACATTTAAAATAGAGATCGTGAATTGATGTTGCTAGAGCCGCGGTGGCGTAATTGGTAACGTACCAGACGAGAATTCTGGAATTCCCCGTTCGAACCCGGGCTGTGGCAATATTTTTCCACGATTTCTTTAGAAGTTTAAAATCGTCAAGTCTGGTTGCCTCATTAATTCTTAATGAATAAGTGAGGCAATCAAAGTTGACAAAAATACATAATGATTCGATTGCTAGAGATCTTTCTGAGATCGATAAGACAGGGATCTAGATGGCGCTGACTCTAACCAGGATGTGAACTACCAAAAATTCTCCATCGAAAAAAAAATTTGGTTAAATCATTTGTAGCTTAGATTTATCACTCTTAAGAAACATATGACCGCGTATAAAAGGATTAATTAATTAATCTGTAACTGAGGTGTATTATTTGACATTAAAAATAGAGATCGTGAATTGCTGTTGCTAGAGCCGTGGTAGCGTAATTGGTAACGTACCAGGTTGGAATTCTGGAGTTCCCTGTTCGAACCCGGGCTGTGGCAATATTTTTTCACGATTTCTTCAGAAGTTAAAAATCGTCAGGTTTAGTTGCCTCATTTATTCTTAATGAATGAGTGAGGCAATCAGAGTTGACAAAAATACGTAATGATTCGATTGTTAGAGATCTTTCTGAGATCGATAACATAGGGATCTAGGTGGCGCTGACTCTAAGCGGGTTGCGAACTGCCAGAAATTCTCCATCAAAAAAAAAATTTCGTAAAATCATTTGTGGCTTAGATTTATCACTCTTAAGAAACATATGACCGCGTATAAAGGGATTAATTAATTAATTTGTAACTAAGGTGTATGATTTGACATTAAAAATAGAGATCGTGAATTGATGTTGCTAGAGCCGCGGTAGCGTAATCGGTAACGTACCAGGTTAGAATTCTGGATTTCCCGGTTCGAACCCGGGCTGTGGCAATATTTTTTCACGATTTCTTTAGAAGTTAAAAATCGTCAGGTCTAGTTGCCTCATTAATTCTTAATGGATGAGTGAGGCAATCAGAGTTGACAAAAATACGTAATGATTCGATTGCTAGAGATCTTTCTGAGATCGATAACACAGGGATCTAGAAAGCACTGAATCTAACTGGGTTGCGCACTGCCGAAAATTCTCCATAAAAAAAATTTGGTCAAATCATTTGTGGCTTAGATTTATCACTCTTAAGAAACATATGACCGCGTATAAAGGGATTAATTAATTAATCTGTAACTAAGGTGTATAATTTGACATTAAAATAGATATCGTGAATTGATGTTGCTAGAGCCGCGGTGGCGTAAGTGGTAACGTACCAGGTTAGAAATCTGGAGTTCCCGGTTCGAACCCGGGCTGTGGCAATATTTTTTCATGATTTCTTCAGAAGTTAAAAATCGTCAGGTTTAGTTTCCTCATTATTCTTAATGAATGAGTGTGGCAATCAGAGTTGACAAAAATACGTAATGATTCGATTGTTAGAGATCTTTCTGAGATCGATAACACAAGGATCTAGGTGGCGCTGACTCAAACCGGGTTGCGAACTACCAAAAATTCTTCATCAAAAAAAAATTTGGTGAAATCATTTGTAGCTTAGATTTATCACTCTTAAGAAACATATGACCGTGTATAATAGGATTAATAAATTAATCTGTAACTAAGGTGTATTATTTGACACTAAAAATAGAGATCGTGAATTGATATTGCTAGAGCCGCGGTGGCGTAATTGGTAACGTACCAGGTTAGAAATCTGGAGTTCCCGGTTCGAACCCGGGCTGTGGCAATATTTTTTCATGATTTCTTCAGAAGTTAAAAATCGTCAGGTTTAGTTTCCTCATTTATTCTTAATGAATGAGTGAGGCAATCAGAGTTGACAAAAATACGTAATGATTCGATTGTTAGAGATCTTTCTGAGATCGATAACATAGGGATCTAGGTGGCGCTGACTCTAAGCGGGTTGCGAACTGCCCGAAATTCTCCATCAAAAGAAAAATTTCGTAAAATCATTTGTCGCTTAGATTTATCGCTCTTAAGAAACATATGACCGCGTATAATGGGATTAATTAATTAATGTGTAACTAGGGTGTATTTTTTTAAATTAAAAATAGAGAACGTGAATTGATGTTGCTAGAGCCACTGTGGCGTAATTTGTAACGTACCAGGCTAGAATTCTGGAGTACCCGGTTTGAACCCGGGCTGTCGCAATATTTTTTTACGATTTCTTTAGAAGTTAAAAATTGTCAGGTCTAGTTGCCTCATTAATTCTTAATGAACGAGTGAGGCAATCAGAGTTGACAAAAATACGTAATGATTCTATTGTTAGAGATCTTTCTGAGATCGATAACACAAGGATCTAGGCGGCGCTGACTCAAACCGGGTTGCGAACTACCAAAAATTCTTCATCAAAAAAAAATTTGGTGAAATCATTTGTAGCTTAGATTTATCACTCTTAAGAAACATATGACCGTGTATAATAGGATCAATTAATTAATCTGTAACTAAGGTGTATTATTTGACACTAAAAATAGAGATCGTGAATTGATATTGCTAGAGCCGCGGTGGCGTAATTGGTAACGTACCAGGTTAGAAATCTGGAGTTCCCGGTTCGAACCCGGGCTGTGGCAATATTTTTTCATGATTTCTTCAGAAGTTAAAAATCGTCAGGTTTAGTTTCCTCATTTATTCTTAATGAATGAGTGAGGCAATCAGAGTTGACAAAAATACGTAATGATTCGATTGCTAGAGAGCTTTCGGAGATCGATAACACAGGGATCTAGGTGGCGCTGACTCTAACCGGGTTGCGAACTACTAAAAATTCTCCATCAAAAAAAAATTTGGTGAAATCATTAGTAGCTTAGATTTATCACTCTTAAGAAACATATGACCGCGTACAATAGGATTAATTGATTAATCTGTAACTAATGTGTATTATTTGACATTTAAAATAGAGATCGTGAATTGATGTTGCTAGAGCCGCGGTGGCGTAATTGGTAACGTACCAGACGAGAATTCTGGAATTCCCCGTTCGAACCCGGGCTGTGGCAATATTTTTCCACGATTTCTTTAGAAGTTTAAAATCGTCAAGTCTGGTTGCCTCATTAATTCTTAATGAATAAGTGAGGCAATCAAAGTTGACAAAAATACATAATGATTCGATTGCTAGAGATCTTTCTGAGATCGATAAGACAGGGATCTAGATGGCGCTGACTCTAACCAGGATGTGAACTACCAAAAATTCTCCATCGAAAAAAAAATTTGGTTAAATCATTTGTAGCTTAGATTTATCACTCTTAAGAAACATATGACCGCGTATAAAAGGATTAATTAATTAATCTGTAACTGAGGTGTATTATTTGACATTAAAAATAGAGATCGTGAATTGATGTTGCTAGAGCCGTGGTAGCGTAATTGGTAACGTACCAGGTTGGAATTCTGGAGTTCCCTGTTCGAACCCGGGCTGTGGCAATATTTTTTCACGATTTCTTCAGAAGTTAAAAATCGTCAGGTTTAGTTGCCTCATTTATTCTTAATGAATGAGTGAGGCAATCAGAGTTGACAAAAATACGTAATGATTCGATTGTTAGAGATCTTTCTGAGATCGATAACATAGGGATCTAGGTGGCGCTGACTCTAAGCGGGTTGCGAACTGCCAGAAATTCTCCATCAAAAAAAAAATTTCGTAAAATCATTTGTGGCTTAGATTTATCACTCTTAAGAAACATATGACCGCGTATAAAGGGATTAATTAATTAATCTGTAACTAAGGTGTATGATTTGACATTAAAAATAGAGATCGTGAATTGATGTTGCTAGAGCCGCGGTAGCGTAATCGGTAACGTACCAGGTTAGAATTCTGGATTTCCCGGTTCGAACCCGGGCTGTGGCAATATTTTTTCACGATTTCTTTAGAAGTTAAAAATCGTCAGGTCTAGTTGCCTCATTAATTCTTAATGGATGAGTGAGGCAATCAGAGTTGACAAAAATACGTAATGATTCGATTGCTAGAGATCTTTCTGAGATCGATAACACAGGGATCTAGAAAGCACTGAATCTAACTGGGTTGCGCACTGCCGAAAATTCTCCATAAAAAAAATTTGGTCAAATCATTTGTGGCTTAGATTTATCACTCTTAAGAAACATATGACCGCGTATAAAGGGATTAATTAATTAATCTGTAACTAAGGTGTATAATTTGACATTAAAATAGATATCGTGAATTGATGTTGCTAGAGCCGCGGTGGCGTAATTGGTAACGTACCAGGTTAGAAATCTGGAGTTCCCGGTTCGAACCCGGGCTGTGGCAATATTTTTTCATGATTTCTTCAGAAGTTAAAAATCGTCAGGTTTAGTTTCCTCATTATTCTTAATGAATGAGTGTGGCAATCAGAGTTGACAAAAATACGTAATGATTCGATTGTTAGAGATCTTTCTGAGATCGATAACACAAGGATCTAGGTGGCGCTTACTCAAACCGGGTTGCGAACTACCAAAAATTCTTCATCAAAAAAAAATTTGGTGAAATCATTTGTAGCTTAGATTTATCACTCTTAAGAAACATATGACCGTGTATAATAGGATTAATAAATTAATCTGTAACTAAGGTGTATTATTTGACACTAAAAATAGAGATCGTGAATTGATATTGCTAGAGCCGCGGTGGCGTAATTGGTAACGTACCAGGTTAGAAATCTGGAGTTCCCGGTTCGAACCCGGGCTGTGGCAATATTTTTTCATGATTTCTTCAGAAGTTAAAAATCGTCAGGTTTAGTTTCCTCATTTATTCTTAATGAATGAGTGAGGCAATCAGAGTTGACAAAAATACGTAATGATTCGATTGTTAGAGATCTTTCTGAGATCGATAACATAGGGATCTAGGTGGCGCTGACTCTAAGCGGGTTGCGAACTGCCCGAAATTCTCCATCAAAAGAAAAATTTCGTAAAATCATTTGTCGCTTAGATTTATCGCTCTTAAGAAACATATGACCGCGTATAATGGGATTAATTAATTAATGTGTAACTAGGGTGTATTTTTTTAAATTAAAAATAGAGAACGTGAATTGATGTTGCTAGAGCCACTGTGGCGTAATTTGTAACGTACCAGGCTAGAATTCTGGAGTACCCGGTTTGAACCCGGGCTGTCGCAATATTTTTTTACGATTTCTTTAGAAGTTAAAAATTGTCAGGTCTAGTTGCCTCATTAATTCTTAATGAACGAGTGAGGCAATCAGAGTTGACAAAAATACGTAATGATTCTATTGTTAGAGATCTTTCTGAGATCGATAACACAAGGATCTAGGTGGCGCTGACTCAAACCGGGTTGCGAACTACCAAAAATTCTTCATCAAAAAAAAATTTGGTGAAATCATTTGTAGCTTAGATTTATCACTCTTAAGAAACATATGACCGTGTATAATAGGATCAATTAATTAATCTGTAACTAAGGTGTATTATTTGACACTAAAAATAGAGATCGTGAATTGATATTGCTAGAGCCGCGGTGGCGTAATTGGTAACGTACCAGGTTAGAAATCTGGAGTTCCCGGTTCGAACCCGGGCTGTGGCAATATTTTTTCATGATTTCTTCAGAAGTTAAAAATCGTCAGGTTTAGTTTCCTCATTTATTCTTAATGAATGAGTGAGGCAATCAGAGTTGACAAAAATACGTAATGATTCGATTGCTAGAGAGCTTTCGGAGATCGATAACACAGGGATCTAGGTGGCGCTGACTCTAACCGGGTTGCGAACTACTAAAAATTCTGCATCAAAAAAAAATTTGGTGAAATCATTAGTAGCTTAGATTTATCACTCTTAAGAAACATATGACCGCGTACAATAGGATTAATTGATTAATCTGTAACTAATGTGTATTATTTGACATTTAAAATAAAGATCGTGAATTGATGTTGCTAGAGCCGCGGTGGCGTAATTGGTAACGTACCAGACGAGAATTCTGGAATTCCCCGTTCGAACCCGGGCTGTGGCAATATTTTTCCACGATTTCTTTAGAAGTTTAAAATCGTCAGGTCTGGTTGCCTCATTAATTCTTAATGAATGAGTGAGGCAATCAGAGTTGACAAAAATACGTAATGATTCGATTGCTAGAGATCTTTCTGAAATCGATAACACAGGGATCTAGATGGCGCTGACTCTAATCATAATGCGAACTACCAAAAATTCTCCATCAAAAAAAATTTGGTTAAATCATTTGTCGCTTAGATTTAGCACTCTCAAGAAATATATGACCGCGTATAAAAGGATTGATTAATTAATCTGTAACTAAGGTGTATTTTTTGACATTAAAAATAGAGATTGCGAATTGATGTTGCTAGAGCCGCCGTGGCCTAATTGGTAACGTACCAGGCTAGAATTTTAGAGTTCCCGGTTTGAACCCGGGCTGTGGCAATATTTTTTCACGATTTCTTTAGAAGTTAAAAATCGTGAGGTCTAGTTGCCTTATTAATTCTTAATGAATAAGTGAGGCAATCAGAGTTGACAAAAATAATTAATGATTCGATTGTTTCGAGATCTTTCTGAGATCGATAACACAGGGATTTAGGTGGCGCTGACTCTAACCGGGTTGCGAACTGCCAAGAATTCTCCATCAAAAAAAAATTTGGTCAAATCATTTGTCGCTTAGATTTATCAGTCTTAAGAAACATATGACCGCGTATAATAGGATTAATTAATTAATCTGTAACTAAGGTGTATTATTTAACATTAAAAATAGAGATCGTGAATTGATGTTGCTAGAGCCGCGGTGGCGTAATTGGTAACGTACCAGGCTAGAATTCTGGAGTTCCCGGTTCGAACCCGGGCTGTGGCAATATTTTTTCACGATTTCTTTAGAAGTTAAAAATCGTCAGGTCTGGTTGTCTTATTAATTCCTAATGAATGAGTGAGGCAATCAGAGTTTACAAAAATAATTAATGATTCGATTGTTTCGAGATCTTTCTGAGATCGATAACACAGGGATCTAGGTGGCGCTGACTCTAACCGGATTGCAAAATACCAAAAATTCTACAGCAAAAAAAAATTTGGTCAAATCATTTGTCGCTTAGATTTATCACTCTCAAGCAATATATGACCTCGTATAAAAGGATTAATTAATTAATGTGTAACTAAGGTGTTTTATTCGACATTAAAAATAGAGATCGTGAATTGATGTTGCTAGAGCCGCGGTGGCGTAATTGGTAACGTACCAGGCTAGAATTCTGAAGTTCCCGGTTCGAACCTGGGCTGTGGCAATATATTTTCACGATTTCTTTGGAAGTTAAAAATCTTCTGGTCTGGTTGTCTCATTCATTCTTAATGAATGAGTGAGGAAATCAGAATTGACAAAAATAATTAATGATTCGCTTGTTAGAGATCTTTCTGAGATCGATAACACAGGGATCTAGGTAACGCTGACTCCAACCGGGTTGCGAACTGCCAAAAATTCTCCATCAAAAAAAAATTTGGTCAAATCATTTGTCGCTTAGATTTATCACTCTTAAGAAACATATGACCGCGTATAAAAGGATTAATTAATTAATCTGTAACTAAGGTGTATTATTTGACATCAAAAATAGAGATCGTGAATTGATGTTGCTAGAGACGCGGTGGCGTAATTGGTAACGTACCAGGCAATAATTCTGGAGTTCCTGGTTCGAACCCGGGCTGTGGCAATATTTTTTCACGATTTCTTTAGAAGTTAAAAATCGTGAGGTCTGGTTGCCTCATTAATTCTTAATAAATGAGTGAGGCAATCAGAGTTGACAAAAATAATTAATGATCCGATTGGTAGAGATCTTTCTGAGATCGATAACACAGGGATCTAGGTGGCGCTGACTCTAACCGGGTTGCGAACTGACAAAAATTCTCCATCAAATAAAAATTTGGTCAAATCATTTGTCGCTTAGATTTATGAATCTCAAGAAATATATGACCTCGTATAAAAGGATTAATTAATTAATGTGTAACTAAGGTGTATTATTTGACATTAAAAATAGAGATCGTGAATTGATGTTGCTAAAGCCGCGGTGGCGTTATTGGTAACGTACCAGGCAATAATTCTGGAGTTCCTGGTTCGGACCCGGGCTGTGGCAGTATTTTTTCACGATTTCTTTAGAAGTTAAAAATCGTGAGGGCTGGTTGCCTCATTAATTCTTAATGAATGAGTGAGGCAATCAGAGTTGACAAAAATAATAAATGATCCGATTGGTAGAGATCTTTTTGAGATCGATAACACAGGGATCTAGGTGGCGCTGACTCTAACCGGGTTGCGAACTGCCGAAAATTCTCCATCAAAAAAAAATTTGGTCAAATCATTTGTCGCTTAGATTTATCACTCTTAAGAAACATATGACCGCGTATAAAAGGATTAATTAATTAATCTGTAACTAAGGTGTATTATTTGACATCAAAAATAGAGATCGTGAATTGATGTTGCTAGAGCCGCGGTGGCGTTATTCGTAACGTACCAGGCTAGAATTCTGGAATACCCGGTTTGAACCCGGGCTGTGGCAATATTTTTTCACGATTTCTTTAGAAGTTAAAAATCGTCAGGTCTAGTAGCCTCATTAATTCTTAATGAATGAGTAAGGCAATCAGAGTTAACAAAGATAATTAATGATTCGATTGTTAGAGATCTTTCTGAGATCGATAACACAGGGATCTAGGCGGCGCTGGCTCTAACGAGGTTGCGAATATCCAAAAATTCTCCATCAAAAAAAAAATTTGGTCAAATCATTTGTCGCTTAGATTTATCACTCTTAAGAAATATATGACCGCGTATAAAAGGATTGATTAATTAATCTGTAACTAAGGTGTATTTTTTGACATTAAAAATAGAGATGGTGAATTGATGTTGCTAGAGCCGCCGTGGCCTAATTGGTAACGTACCAGGCTAGAATTTTAGAGTTCCCGGTTTGAACCCGGGCTGTGGCAATATTTTTTCACGATTTCTTTAGAAGTTAAAAATCGTCAGGTCTAGTTGCCTTATTAATTCTTAATGAATGAGTGAGGCAATCAGAGTTGACAAAAATAATTAATGATTCGATTTTTTCGAGATCTTTCTGAGATCGATAACACAGGGATTTAGGTGGCGCTGACTCTAACCGGGTTGCGAACTGCCAAGAATTCTCCATCAAAAAAAAATTTGGTCAAATCATTTGTCGCTTAGATTTATCAGTCTTAAGAAACATATGACCGCGTATAATAGGATTAATTAATTAATCTGTAACTAAGGTGTATTATTTAACATTAAAAATAGAGATCGTGAATTGATGTTGCTAGAGCCGCGGTGGCGTAATTGGTAACGTACCAGGCTAGAATTCTGGAGTTCCCGGTTCGAACCCGGGCTGTGGCAATATTTTTTCACGATTTCTTTAGAAGTTAAAAATCGTCAGGTCTGGTTGTCTTATTAATTCCTAATGAATGAGTGAGGCAATCAGAGTTTACAAAAATAATTAATGATTCGATTGTTTCGAGATCTTTCTGAGATCGATAACACAGGGATCTAGGTGACGCTGACTCTAACCGGATTGCGAAATACCAAAAATTCTACAGCAAAAAAAAATTTGGTCAAATCATTTGTCGCTTAGATTTATCACTCTCAAGCAATATATGACCTCGTATAAAAGGATTAATTAATTAATGTGTAACTAAGGTGTTTTATTCGACATTAAAAATAGAGATCGTGAATTGATGTTGCTAGAGCCGCGGTGGCGTAATTGGTAACGTACCAGGCTAGAATTCTGAAGTTCCCGGTTCGAACCTGGGCTGTGGCAATATATTTTCACGATTTCTTTGGAAGTTAAAAATCTTCTGGTCTGGTTGTCTCATTCATTCTTAATGAATGAGTGAGGAAATCAGAATTGACAAAAATAATTAATGATTCGCTTGTTAGAGATCTTTCTGAGATCGATAACACAGGGATCTAGGTAACGCTGACTCCAACCGGGTTGCGAACTGCCAAAAATTCTCCACCAAAAAAAAATTTGGTCAAATCATTTGTCGCTTAGATTTATCACTCTTAAGAAACATATGACCGCGTATAAAAGGATTAATTAATTAATCTGTAACTAAGGTGTATTATTTGACATCAAAAATAGAGATCGTGAATTGATGTTGCTAGAGACGCGGTGGCGTAATTGGTAACGTACCAGGCAATAATTCTGGAGTTCCTGGTTCGAACCCGGGCTGTGGCAATATTTTTTCACGGTTTCTTTAGAAGTTAAAAATCGTGAGGTCTGGTTGCCTCATTAATTCTTAATAAATGAGTGAGGCAATCAGAGTTGACAAAAATAATTAATGATCCGATTGGTAGAGATCTTTCTGAGATCGATAACACACGGATCTAGGTGGCGCTGACTCTAACCGGGTTGCGAACTGACAAAAATTCTCCATCAAATAAAAATTTGGTCAAATCATTTGTCGCTTAGATTTATCACTCTCAAGAAATATATGACCTCGTATAAAAGGATTAATTAATTAATGTGTAACTAAGGTGTATTATTTGACATTAAAAATAGAGATCGTGAATTGATGTTGCTAAAGCCGCGGTGGCGTTATTGGTAACGTACCAGGCAATAATTCTGGAGTTCCTGGTTCGGACCCGGGCTGTGGCAGTATTTTTTCACGATTTCTTTAGAAGTTAAAAATCGTGAGGGCTGGTTGCCTCATTAATTCTTAATGAATGAGTGAGGCAATCAGAGTTGACAAAAATAATAAATGATCCGATTGGTAGAGATCTTTTTGAGATCGATAACACAGGGATCTAGGTGGCGCTGACTCTAACCGGGTTGCGAACTGCCGAAAATTCTCCATCAAAAAAAAATTTGGTCAAATCATTTGTCGCTTAGATTTATCACTCTTAAGAAACATATGACCGCGTATAAAAGGATTAATTAATTAATCTGTAACTAAGGTGTATTATTTGACATCAAAAATAGAGATCGTGAATTGATGTTGCTAGAGCCGCGGTGGCGTTATTCGTAACGTGCCAGGCTAGAATTCTGGAGTACCCGGTTTGAACCCGGGCTGTGGCAATATTTTTTCACGATTTCTTTAGAAGTTAAAAATCGTCAGGTCTAGTAGCCTCATTAATTCTTAATGAATGAGTAAGGCAATCAGAGTTAACAAAAATAATTAATGATTCGATTGTTAGAGATCTTTCTGAGATCGATAACACAGGGATCTAGGCGGCGCTGGCTCTAACGAGGTTGCGAATATCCAAAAATTCTCCATCAAAAAAAAAATTTGGTCAAATCATTTGTCGCTTAGATTTACCAGTCTTAAGAAACATATGACCGCGTATAATAGGATTAATTAATTAATCTGTAACTAAGGTGTATTATTTGACATTAAAAATAGAGATCGTGAATTGATGTTGCTAGAACCGCGGTGGCGTAATTGGTAACGTACCAGGCTAGAATTTTAGAGTTTCCGGTTTGAACCCGGGCTGTGGCAATATTTTTTCACGATTTCTTTAGAAGTTAAAAATCGTCAGGTTTAGTTTCCTCATTTATTCGTAAAGAATGAGTGAGGCAATCAGAGTTGACAAAAATACGTAATGATTCGATTGTTAGAGATCTTTCTGAGATCGATAACACAGGGATCTAGGTAGCGCTGACTCTAACCGGGTTGCGAACTGCCGAAAATTCTCAATAAAAAAAAATTTGGTCAAATCATTTGTGGCTTAGATTTATCACTCTTAAGAAACATATGACCGCGTATAAAGGGATTAATTAATTAATCTGTAACTAAGGTGTATGATTTGACATTAAAAATAGAGATCGTGAATTGATGTTGCTAGAGCCGCGGTAGCGTAATCGGTAACGTACCAGGTTAGAATTCTGGATTTCCCGGTTCGAACCCGGGCTGTGGCAATATTTTTTCACGATTTCTTTAGAAGTTAAAAATCGTCAGGTCTAGTTGCCTCATTAATTCTTAATGGATGAGTGAGGCAATCAGAGTTGACAAAAATACGTAATGATTCGATTGCTAGAGATCTTTCTGAGATCGATAACACAGGAATCTAGAAAGCGCTGAATCTAACTGGGTTGCGAACTGCCGAAAATTCTCCATAAAAAAAATTTGGTCAAATCATTTGTGGCTTAGATTTATCACTCTTAAGAAACATATGACCGCGTATAAAGGGATTAATTAATTAATCTGTAACTAAGGTGTATCATTTGACATTAAAATAGATATCGTGAATTGATGTTGCTAGAGCCGCGGTGGCGTAATTGGTAACGTACCAGGTTAGAAATCTGGAGTTCCCGGTTCGAACCCGGGCTGTGGCAATATTTTTTCATGATTTCTTCAGAAGTTAAAAATCGTCAGGTTTAGTTTCCTCATTATTCTTAATGAATGAGTGTGGCAATCAGAGTTGACAAAAATACGTAATGATTCGATTGTTAGAGATCTTTCTGAGATCGATAACACAAGGATCTAGGTGGCGCTGACTCAAACCGGGTTGCGAACTACCAAAAATTCTTCATCAAAAAAAAATTTGGTGAAATCATTTGTAGCTTAGATTTATCACTCTTAAGAAACATATGACCGTGTATAATAGGATTAATTAATTAATCTGTAACTAAGGTGTATTATTTGACACTAAAAATAGAGATCGTGAATTGATATTGCTAGAGCCGCGGTGGCGTAATTGGTAACGTACCAGGTTAGAAATCTGGAGTTCCCGGTTCGAACCCGGGCTGTGGCAATATTTTTTCATGATTTCTTCAGAAGTTAAAAATCGTCAGGTTTAGTTTCCTCATTTATTCTTAATGAATGAGTGAGGCAATCAGAGTTGACAAAAATACGTAATGATTCGATTGTTAGAGATCTTTCTGAGATCGATAACATAGGGATCTAGGTGGCGCTGACTCTAAGCGGGTTGCGAACTGCCCGAAATTCTCCATCAAAAGAAAAATTTCGTAAAATCATTTGTCGCTTAGATTTATCGCTCTTAAGAAACATATGACCGCGTATAATGGGATTAATTAATTAATGTGTAACTAGGGTGTATTTTTTTAAATTAAAAATAGAGAACGTGAATTGATGTTGCTAGAGCCGCTGTGGCGTAATTTGTAACGTACCAGGCTAGAATTCTGGAGTACCCAATTGAACCCGGGCTGTCGCAATATTTTTTTACGATTTCTTTAGAAGTTAAAAATTGTCAGGTCTAGTTGCCTCATTAATTCTTAATGAACGAGTGAGGCAATCAGAGTTGACAAAAATACGTAATGATTCTATTGTTAGAGATCTTTCTGAGATCGATAACACAAGGATCTAGGTGGCGCTGACTCAAACCGGGTTGCGAACTACCAAAAATTCTTCATCAAAAAAAAATTTGGTGAAATCATTTGTAGCTTAGATTTATCACTCTTAAGAAACATATGACCGTGTATAATAGGATCAATTAATTAATCTGTAACTAAGGTGTATTATTTGACACTAAAAATAGAGATCGTGAATTGATATTGCTAGAGCCGCGGTGGCGTAATTGGTAACGTACCAGGTTAGAAATCTGGAGTTCCCGGTTCGAACCCGGGCTGTGGCAATATTTTTTCATGACTTCTTCAGAAGTTAAAAATCGTCAGGTATAGTTTCCTCATTTATTCTTAATGAATGAGTGAGGCAATCAGAGTTGACAAAAATACGTAATGATTCGATTGCTAGAGAGCTTTCGGAGATCGATAACACAGGGATCTAGGTGGCGCTGACTCTAACCGGGTTGCGAACTACTAAAAATTCTCCATCAAAAAAAAATTTGGTGAAATCATTAGTAGCTTAGATTTATCACTCTTAAGAAACATATGACCGCGTACAATAGGATTAATTGATTAATCTGTAACTAATGTGTATTATTTGACATTTAAAATAGAGATCGTGAATTGATGTTGCTAGAGCCGCGGTGGCGTAATTGGTAACGTACCAGACGAGAATTCTGGAATTCCCCGTTCGAACCCGGGCTGTGGCAATATTTTTCCACGATTTCTTTAGAAGTTTAAAATCGTCAGGTCTGGTTGCCTCATTAATTCTTAATGAATAAGTGAGGCAATCAAAGTTGACAAAAATACATAATGATTCGATTGCTAGAGATCTTTCTGAGATCGATAAGACAGGGATCTAGATGGCGCTGACTCTAACCAGGATGTGAACTACCAAAAATTCTCCATCGAAAAAAAAATTTGGTTAAATCATTTGTAGCTTAGATTTATCACTCTTAAGAAACATATGACCGCGTATAGAAGGATTAATTAATTAATCTGTAACTGAGGTGTATTATTTGACATTAAAAATAGAGATCGTGAATTGATGTTGCTAGAGCCGTGGTAGCGTAATTGGTAACGTACCAGGTTGGAATTCTGGAGTTCCCTGTTCGAACCCGGGCTGTGGCAATATTTTTTCACGATTTCTTCAGAAGTTAAAAATCGTCAGGTTTAGTTGCCTCATTTATTCTTAATGAATGAGTGAGGCAATCAGAGTTGACAAAAATACGTAATGATTCGATTGTTGTAGATCTTTCTGAGATCGATAACACAGGGATCTAGGTGGCGCTGACTCTAACCGGGTTGCGAACTACTAAAAATTCTCCATCAAAAAAAAATTTGGTGAAATCATTTGTAGCTTAGATTTATCACTCTTAAGAAACATATAACCGCGTATAATAGGATTAATTGATTAATCTGTAACTAAGGTGTATTATTTGACATTAAAAATAGAGATCGTAAATTGATGTTGCTAGAGCCGCAGTGGCGTAATTGGTAACGTACCAGACGAGAATTCTGGAATTTCCCGTTCGAGACCAGGCTGTGGCAATATTTTTCCACGATTTCTTTAGAAGTTTAAAATCGTCAGGTCTGGTTGCCTCATTAATTCTTAATGAATGAGTGAGGCAATCAGAGTTGACAAAAATACGTAATGATTCGATTGCTAGAGATCTTTCTGAAATCGATAACACAGGGATCTAGATGGCGCTGACTCTAATCATAATGCGAACTACCAAAAATTCTCCATCAAAAAAAAATTTGGTTAAATCATTTGTCGCTTAGATTTAGCACTCTCAAGAAATATATGACCTCGTATAAAAGGATTAATTAAATAATCTGTAACTAAGGTGTATTATTTGACATTAAAAATAGAGATCGTGAATTGATGTTGCTAGAGCCGCGGTGGCGTAATTGGTAACGTACCAGGCAATAATTCTGGAGTTCCCGGTTCGAACCCGGGCTGTGGCAATATTTTTCCACGATTTCTTTAGAAGTTAAAAATAGTGAGGTCTGGTTGTCCCATTATTTCTTAATAAATGTGTGAGGAAATCAGAGTTGACAAAAATAATTAATGATCCGATTGGTAGAGATCTTTCTGAGATCGATAACACAGGGATCTAGGTGGCGCTGACTCTAACCGGGTTGCGAACTGCCAAAAATTCTCCATCAAAAAAAAATTTGGTCAAATCATTTGTCGCTTAGATTTATCACTCTTAAGAAACATATGACCGCGTATAAAAGGATTGATTAATTAATCTGTAACTAAGGTGTATTTTTTGACATTAAAAATAGAGATGGTGAATTGATGTTGCTAGAGCCGCCGTGGCCTAATTGGTAACGTACCAGGCTAGAATTTTAGAGTTCCCGGTTTGAACCCGGGCTGTGGCAATATTTTTTCACGATTTCTTTAGAAGTTAAAAATCGTCAGGTCTAGTTGCCTTATTAATTCTTAATGAATGAGTGAGGCAATCAGAGTTGACAAAAATAATTAATGATTCGATTGTTTCGAGATCTTTCTGAGATCGATAACACAGGGATTTAGGTGGCGCTGACTCTAACCGGGTTGCGAACTGCCAAGAATTCTCCATCAAAAAAAAATTTGGTCAAATCATTTGTCGCTTAGATTTATCAGTCTTAAGAAACATATGACCGCGTATAATAGGATTAATTAATTAATCTGTAACTAAGGTGTATTATTTAACATTAAAAATAGAGATCGTGAATTGATGTTGCTAGAGCCGCGGTGGCGTAATTGGTAACGTACCAGGCTAGAATTCTGGAGTTCCCGGTTCGAACCCGGGCTGTGGCAATATTTTTTCACGATTTCTTTAGAAGTTAAAAATCGTCAGGTCTGGTTGTCTTATTAATTCCTAATGAATGAGTGAGGCAATCAGAGTTTACAAAAATAATTAATGATTCGATTGTTTCGAGATCTTTCTGAGATCGATAACACAGGGATCTAGGTGGCGCTGACTCTAACCGGATATCGAAATACCAAAAATTCTACAGCAAAAAAAAATTTGGTCAAATCATTTGTCGCTTAGATTTATCACTCTCAAGCAATATATGACCTCGTATAAAAGGATTAATTAATTAATGTGTAACTAAGGTGTTTTATTCGACATTAAAAATAGAGATCGTGAATTGATGTTGCTAGAGCCGCGGTGGCGTAATTGGTAACGTACCAGGCTAGAATTCTGAAGTTCCCGGTTCGAACCTGGGCTGTGGCAATATATTTTCACGATTTCTTTGGAAGTTAAAAATCTTCTGGTCTGGTTGTCTCATTCATTCTTAATGAATGAGTGAGGAAATCAGAATTGACAAAAATAATTAATGATTCGCTTGTTAGAGATCTTTCTGAGATCGATAACACAGGGATCTAGGTAACGCTGACTCCAACCGGGTTGCGAACTGCCAAAAATTCTCCATCAAAAAAAAATTTGGTCAAATCATTTGTCGCTTAGATTTATCACTCTTAAGAAACATATGACCGCGTATAAAAGGATTAATTAATTAATCTGTAACTAAGGTGTATTATTTGACATCAAAAATAGAGATCGTGAATTGATGTTGCTAGAGACGCGGTGGCGTAATTGGTAACGTACCAGGCAATAATTCTGGAGTTCCTGGTTCGAACCCGGGCTGTGGCAATATTTTTTCACGATTTCTTTAGAAGTTAAAAATCGTGAGGTCTGGTTGCCTCATTAATTCTTAATAAATGAGTGAGGCAATCAGAGTTGACAAAAATAATTAATGATCCGATTGGTAGAGACCTTTCTGAGATCGATAACACAGGGATCTAGGTGGCGCTGACTCTAACCGGGTTGCGAACTGACGAAAATTCTCCATCAAATAAAAATTTGGTCAAATCATTTGTCGCTTGGATTTATCACTCTCAAGAAATATATGACCTCGTATAAAAGGATTAATTAATTAATGTGTAACTAAGGTGTATTATTTAACATTAAAAATAGAGATCGTGAATTGATGTTGCTAAAGCCGCGGTGGCGTTATTGGTAACGTACCAGGCAATAATTCTGGAGTTCCTGGTTCGGACCCGGGCTGTGGCAGTATTTTTTCACGATTTCTTTAGAAGTTAAAAATCGTGAGGGCTGGTTGCCTTATTAATTCTTAATGAATGAGTGAGGCAATCAGAGTTGACAAAAATAATAAATGATCCGATTGGTAGAGATCTTTTTGAGATCGATAACACAGGAATCTAGGTGGCGCTGACTCTAACCGGGTTGCGAACTGCCGAAAATTCTCCATCAAAAAAAAATTTGGTCAAATCATTTGTCGCTTAGATTTATCACTCTTAAGAAACATATGACCGCGTATAAAAGGATTAATTAATTAATCTGTAACTAAGGTGTATTATTTAACATCAAAAATAGAGATCGTGAATTGATGTTGCTAGAGCCGCGGTGGCGTTATTCGTAACGTACCAGGCTAGAATTCTGGAGTACCCGGTTTGAACCCGGGCTGTGGCAATATTTTTTCACGATTTCTTTAGAAGTTAAAAATCGTCAGGTCTAGTAGCCTCATTAATTCTTAATGAATGAGTAAGGCAATCAGAGTTAACAAAAATAATTAATGATTCGATTGGTAGAGATCTTTCTGAGATCGATAACACAGGGATCTAGGCGGCGCTGGCTCTAACGAGGTTGCGAATATCCAAAAATTCTCCATCAAAAAAAAAATTTGGTCAAATCATTTGTCGCTTAGATTTATCACTCTTAAGAAATATATGACCGCGTATAAAAGGATTGATTAATTAATCTGTAACTAAGGTGTATTTTTTGACATTAAAAATAGAGATGGTGAATTGATGTTGCTAGAGCCGCCGTGGCCTAATTGGTAACGTACCAGGCTAGAATTCTGAAGTTCCCGGTTCGAACCTGGGCTGTGGCAATATATTTTCACGATTTCTTTGGAAGTTAAAAATCTTCTGGTCTGGTTGTCTCATTCATTCTTAATGAATGAGTGAGGAAATCAGAATTGACAAAAATAATTAATGATTCGCTTGTTAGAGATCTTTCTGAGATCGATAACACAGGGATCTAGGTAACGCTGACTCCAACCGGGTTGCGAACTGCCAAAAATTCTCCATCAAAAAAAAATTTGGTCAAATCATTTGTCGCTTAGATTTATCACTCTTAAGAAACATATGACCGCGTATAAAAGGATTAATTAATTAATCTGTAACTAAGGTGTATTATTTGACATCAAAAATAGAGATCGTGAATTGATGTTGCTAGAGACGCGGTGGCGTAATTGGTAACGTACCAGGCAATAATTCTGGAGTTCCTGGTTCGAACCCGGGCTGTGGCAATATTTTTTCACGGTTTCTTTAGAAGTTAAAAATCGTGAGGTCTGGTTGCCTCATTAATTCTTAATAAATGAGTGAGGCAATCAGAGTTGACAAAAATACGTAATGATTCGATTGTTAGAGATCTTTCTGAGATCGATAACACAGGGATCTAGGTAGCGCTGACTCTAACCGGGTCGCGAACTGCCGAAAATTCTCAATAAAAAAAAATTTGGTCAAATCATTTGTGGCTTAGATTTATCACTCTTAAGAAACATATGACCGCGTATAAAGGGATTAATTAATTAATCTGTAACTAAGGTGTATGATTTGACATTAAAAATAGAGATCGTGAATTGATGTTGCTAGAGCCGCGGTAGCGTAATCGGTAACGTACCAGGTTAGAATTCTGGATTTCCCGGTTCGAACCCGGGCTGTGGCAATATTTTTTCACGATTGCTTTAGAAGTTAAAAATCGTCAGGTCTAGTTGCCTCATTAATTCTTAATGGATGAGTGAGGCAATCAGAGTTGACAAAAATACGTAATGATTCGATTGCTAGAGATCTTTCTGAGATCGATAACACAGGGATCTAGAAAGCGCTGAATCTAACTGGGTTGCAAACTGCCGAAAATTCTCCATAAAAAAAATTTGGTCAAATCATTTGTGGCTTAGATTTATCACTCTTAAGAAACATATGACCGCGTATAAAGGGATTAATTAATTAATCTGTAACTAAGGTGTATCATTTGACATTAAAATAGATATCGTGAATTGATGTTGCTAGAGCCGCGGTGGCGTAATTGGTAACGTACCAGGTTAGAAATCTGGAGTTCCCGGTTCGAACCCGGGCTGTGGCAATATTTTTTCATGATTTCTTCAGAAGTTAAAAATCGTCAGGTTTAGTTTCCTCATTATTCTTAATGAATGAGTGTGGCAATCAGAGTTGACAAAAATACGTAATGATTCGATTGTTAGAGATCTTTCTGAGATCGATAACACAAGGATCTAGGTGGCGCTGACTCAAACCGGGTTGCGAACTACCAAAAATTCTTCATCAAAAAAAAATTTGGTGAAATCATTTGTAGCTTAGATTTATCACTCTTAAGAAACATATGACCGTGTATAATAGGATTAATTAATTAATCTGTAACTAAGGTGTATTATTTGACACTAAAAATAGAGATCGTGAATTGATATTGCTAGAGCCGCGGTGGCGTAATTGGTAACGTACCAGGTTAGAAATCTGGAGTTCCCGGTTCGAACCCGGGCTGTGGCAATATTTTTTCATGATTTCTTCAGAAGTTAAAAATCGTCAGGTTTAGTTTCCTCATTTATTCTTAATGAATGAGTGAGGCAATCAGAGTTGACAAAAATACGTAATGATTCGATTGTTAGAGATCTTTCTGAGATCGATAACATAGGGATCTAGGTGGCGCTGACTCTAAGCGGGTTGCGAACTGCCCGAAATTCTCCATCAAAAAAAAAATTTCGTAAAATCATTTGTCGCTTAGATTTATCGCTCTTAAGAAACATATGACCGCGTATAATGGGATTAATTAATTAATGTGTAACTAAGGTGTATTTATTTAAATTAAAAATAGAGAACGTGAATTGATGTTGCTAGAGCCGCTGTGGCGTAATTTGTAACGTACCAGGCTAGAATTCTGGAGTACCCGGTTTGAACCCGGGCTGTCGCAATATTTTTTTACGATTTCTTTAGAAGTTAAAAATCGTCAGGTCTAGTTGCCTCATTAATTCTTAATGAACGAGTGAGGCAATCAGAGTTGACAAAAATACGTAATGATTCGATTGTTAGAGATCTTTCTGAGATCGATAACACAAGGATCTAGGTGGCGCTGACTCAAACCGGGTTGCGAACTACCAAAAATTCTTCATCAAAAAACAATTTGGTGAAATCATTTGTAGCTTAGATTTATCACTCTTAAGAAACATATGACCGTGTATAATAGGATTAATTAATTAATCTGTAACTAAGGTGTATTATTTGACACTAAAAATAGAGATCGTGAATTGATATTGCTAGAGCCGCGGTGGCGTAATTGGTAACGTACCAGGTTAGAAATCTGGAGTTCCCGGTTCGAACCCGGGCTGTGGCAATATTTTTTCATGATTTCTTCAGAAGTTAAAAATCGTCAGGTTTAGTTTCCTCATTTATTCTTAATGAATGAGTGAGGCAATCAGAGTTGACAAAAATACGTAATGATTCGATTGTTAGAGAGCTTTCGGAGATCGATAACACAGGGATCTAGGTGGCGCTGACTCTAACCGGGTTGCGAACTACTAAATATTCTCCATCAAAAAAAAATTTGGTGAAATCATTAGTAGCTTAGATTTATCACTCTTAAGAAACATATGACCGCGTATAATAGGATTAATTGATTAATCTGTAACTAATGTGTATTATTTGACATTTAAAATAGAGATCGTGAATTGATGTTGCTAGAGCCGCGGTGGCGTAATTGGTAACGTACCAGACGAGAATTCTGGAATTCCCCGTTCGAACCCGGGCTGTGGCAATATTTTTCCACGATTTCTTTAGAAGTTTAAAATCGTCAGGTCTGGTTGCCTCATTAATTCTTAATGAATAAGTGAGGCAATCAGAGTTGACAAAAATACATAATGATTCGATTGCTAGAGATCTTTCTGAGATCGATAAGACAGGGATCTAGATGGCGCTGACTCTGACCAGGATGTGAACTACCAAAAATTCTCCATCGAAAAAAAAATTTGGTTAAATCATTTGTAGCTTAGATTTATCACTCTTAAGAAACATATGACCGCGTATAAAAGGATTAATTAATTAATCTGTAACTGAGGTGTATTATTTGACATTAAAAATAGAGATCGTGGATTGATGTTGCTAGAGCCGTGGTGGCGTAATTGGTAACGTACCAGGTTGGAATTCTGGAGTTCCCTGTTCAAACCCGGGCTGTGGCAATATTTTTTCACGATTTCTTCAGAAGTTAAAAATCGTCAGGTTTAGTTGCCTCATTTATTCTTAATGAATGAGTGAGGCAATCAGAGTTGACAAAAATACGTAATGATTCGATTGTTGTAGATCTTTCTGAGATCGATAACACAGGGATCTAGGTGGCGCTGACTCTAACCGGGTTGCGAACTACTAAAAATTCTCCATCAAAAAAAAATTTGGTGAAATCATTTGTAGCTTAGATTTATCACTCTTAAGAAACATATAACCGCGTATAATAGGATTAATTGATTAATCTGTAACTAAGGTGTATTATTTGACATTAAAAATAGAGATCGTAAATTGATGTTGCTAGAGCCGCAGTGGCGTAATTGGTAACGTACCAGACGAGAATTCTGGAATTTCCCGTTCGAGACCAGGCTGTGGCAATATTTTTCCACGATTTCTTTAGAAGTTAAAAATCGTCAGGTCTGGTTGCCTCATTAATTCTTAATGAATGAGTGAGGCAATCAGAGTTGACAAAAATACGTAATGATTCGATTGCTAGAGATCTTTCTGAAATCGATAACACAGGGATCTAGATGGCGCTGACTCTAATCATAATGCGAACTACCAAAAATTCTCCATCAAAAAAAAATTTGGTTAAATCATTTGTCGCTTAGATTTAGCACTCTCAAGAAATATATGACCTCGTATAAAAGGATTAATTAAATAATCTGTAACTAAGGTGTATTATTTGACATTAAAAATAGAGATCGTGAATTGATGTTGCTAGAGCCGCGGTGGCGTAATTGGTAACGTACCAGGCAATAATTCTGGAGTTCCTGGTTCGAACCCGGGCTGTGGCAATAATTTTCCACGATTTCTTTAGAAGTTAAAAATAGTGAGGTCTGGTTGTCTCATTATTTCTTAATAAATGTGTGAGGAAATCAGAGTTGACAAAAATAATTAATGATCCGATTGGTAGAGATCTTTCTGAGATCGATAACACAGGGATCTAGGTGGCGCTGACTCTAACCGGGTTGCGAACTGCCAAAAATTCTCCATCAAAAAAAAATTTGGTCAAATCATTTGTCGCTTAGATTTATCACTCTTAAGAAACATATGACCGCGTATAAAAGGATTGATTAATTAATCTGTAACTAAGGTGTATTTTTTGACATTAAAAATAGAGATGGTGAATTGATGTTGCTAGAGCCGCCGTGGCCTAATTGGTAACGTACCAGGCTAGAATTTTAGAGTTCCCGGTTTGAACCCGGGCTGTGGCAATATTTTTTCACGATTTCTTTAGAAGTTAAAAATCGTCAGGTCTAGTTGCCTTATTAATTCTTAATGAATGAGTGAGGCAATCAGAGTTGACAAAAATAATTAATGATTCGATTGTTTCGAGATCTTTCTGAGATCGATAACACAGGGATTTAGGTGGCGCTGACTCTAACCGGGTTGCGAACTGCCAAGAATTCTCCATCAAAAAAAAATTTGGTCAAATCATTTGTCGCTTAGATTTATCAGTCTTAAGAAACATATGACCGCGTATAATAGGATTAATTAATTAATCTGTAACTAAGTCGTATTATTTAACATTAAAAATAGAGATCGTGAATTGATGTTGCTAGAGCCGCGGTGGCGTAATTGGTAACGTACCAGGCTAGAATTCTGGAGTTCCCGGTTCGAACCCGGGCTGTGGCAATATTTTTTCACGATTTCTTTAGAAGTTAAAAATCGTCAGGTCTGGTTGTCTTATTAATTCCTAATGAATGAGTGAGGCAATCAGAGTTTACAAAAATAATTAATGATTCGATTGTTTCGAGATCTTTCTGAGATCGATAACACAGGGATCTAGGTGGCGCTGACTCTAACCGGATTGCGAAATACCAAAAATTCTACAGCAAAAAAAAATTTGGTCAAATCATTTGTCGCTTAGATTTATCACTCTCAAGCAATATATGACCTCGTATAAAAGGATTAATTAATTAATGTGTAACTAAGGTGTTTTATTCGACATTAAAAATAGAGATCGTGAATTGATGTTGCTAGAGCCGCGGTGGCGTAATTGGTAACGTACCAGGCTAGAATTCTGAAGTTCCCGGTTCGAACCTGGGCTGTGGCAATATATTTTCACGATTTCTTTGGAAGTTAAAAATCTTCTGGTCTGGTTGTCTCATTCATTCTTAATGAATGAGTGAGGAAATCAGAATTGACAAAAATAATTAATGATTCGCTTGTTAGAGATCTTTCTGAGATCGATAACACAGGGATCTAGGTAACGCTGACTCCAACCGGGTTGCGAACTGCCAAAAATTCTCCATCAAAAAAAAATTTGGTCAAATCATTTGTCGCTTAGATTTATCACTCTTAAGAAACATATGACCGCGTATAAAAGGATTAATTAATTAATCTGTAACTAAGGTGTATTATTTGACATCAAAAATAGAGATCGTGAATTGATGTTGCTAGAGACGCGGTGGCGTAATTGGTAACGTACCAGGCAATAACTCTGGAGTTCCTGGTTCGAACCCGGGCTGTGGCAATATTTTTTCACGATTTCTTTAGAAGTTAAAAATCGTGAGGTCTGGTTGCCTCATTAATTCTTAATAAATGAGTGAGGCAATCAGAGTTGACAAAAATAATTAATGATCCGATTGGTAGAGATCTTTCTGAGATCGATAACACAGGGATCTAGGTGGCGCTGACTCTAACCGGGTTGCGAACTGACAAAAATTCTCCATCAAATAAAAATTTGGTCAAATCATTTGTCGCTTAGATTTATCACTCTCAAAAAATATATGACCTCGTATAAAAGGATTAATTAATTAATGTGTAACTAAGGTGTATTATTTGACATTAAAAATAGAGATCGTGAATTGATGTTGCTAAAGCCGCGGTGGCGTTATTGGTAACGTACCAGGCAATAATTCTGGAGTTCCTGGTTCGGACCCGGGCTGTGGCAGTATTTTTTTACGATTTCTTTAGAAGTTAAAAATCGTGAGGGCTGGTTGCCTCATTAATTCTTAATGAATGAGTGAGGCAATCAGAGTTGACAAAAATAATAAATGATCCGATTGGTAGAGATCTTTTCGAGATCGATAACACAGGGATCTAGGTGGCGCTGACTCTAACCGGGTTGCGAACTGCCGAAAATTCTCCATCAAAAAAAAATTTGGTCAAATCATTTGTCGCTTAGATTTATCACTCTTAAGAAACATATGACCGCGTATAATAGGATTAATTAATTAATCTGTAACTAAGTCGTATTATTTAACATTAAAAATAGAGATCGTGAATTGATGTTGCTAGAGCCGCGGTGGCGTAATTGGTAACGTACCAGGCTAGAATTCTGGAGTTCCCGGTTCGAACCCGGGCTGTGGCAATATTTTTTCACGATTTCTTTAGAAGTTAAAAATCGTCAGGTCTAGTTGCCTTATTAATTCTTAATGAATGAGTGAGGCAATCAGAGTTGACAAAAATAATTAATGATTCGATTGTTTCGAGATCTTTCTGAGATCGATAACACAGGGATCTAGGTGGCGCTGACTCTAACCGGATTGCGAAATACCAAAAATTCTACAGCAAAAAAAAATTTGGTCAAATCATTTGTCGCTTAGATTTATCACTCTCAAGCAATATATGACCTCGTATAAAAGGATTAATTAATTAATGTGTAACTAAGGTGTTTTATTCGACATTAAAAATAGAGATCGTGAATTGATGTTGCTAGAGCCGCGGTGGCGTAATTGGTAACGTACCAGGCTAGAATTCTGAAGTTCCCGGTTCGAACCTGGGCTGTGGCAATATATTTTCACGATTTCTTTGGAAGTTAAAAATCTTCTGGTCTGGTTGTCTCATTCATTCTTAATGAATGAGTGAGGAAATCAGAATTGACAAAAATAATTAATGATTCGCTTGTTAGAGATCTTTCTGAGATCGATAACACAGGGATCTAGGTAACGCTGACTCCAACCGGGTTGCGAACTGCCAAAAATTCTCCATCAAAAAAAAATTTGGTCAAATCATTTGTCGCTTAGATTTATCACTCTTAAGAAACATATGACCGCGTATAAAAGGATTAATTAATTAATCTGTAACTAAGGTGTATTATTTGACATCAAAAATAGAGATCGTGAATTGATGTTGCTAGAGCCGCGGTGGCGTTATTCGTAACGTACCAGGCTAGAATTCTGGAGTACCCGGTTTGAACCCGGGCTGTGGCAATATTTTTTCACAATTTCTTTAGAAGTTAAAAATCGTCAGGTCTAGTAGCCTCATTAATTCTTAATGAATGAGTAAGGCAATCAGAGTTAACAAAAATAATTAATGATTCGATTGTTAGAGATCTTTCTGAGATCGATAACACAGGGATCTAGGCGGCGCTGGCTCTAACGAGGTTGCGAATATCCAAAAATTCTCCATCAAAAAAAAAATTTGGTCAAATCATTTGTCGCTTAGATTTACCAGTCTTAAGAAACATATGACCGCGTATAATAGGATTAATTAATTAATCTGTAACTAAGGTGTATTATTTGACATTAAAAATAGAGATCGTGAATTGATGTTGTTAGAGCCGCGGTGGCGTTATTCGTAACGTACCAGGCTAGAATTTTAGAGTTTCCGGTTTGAACCCGGGCTGTGGCAATATTTTTTCACGATTTCTTTAGAAGTTAAAAATCGTCAGGTCTGGTTGTCTCATTAATTCCTAATGAATGAGTGAGGCAATCAGAGTTTACAAAAATAATTAATGATTCGACTGTTTCGAGATCTTTCTGAGATCGATAACACAGGGATCTAGGTGGCGCTGACTCTAGCCGGATTGCGAAATACCAAAAATTCTACAGCAAAAAAAAATTTAGTCAAATCATTTGTCGCTTAGATTTATCACTCTCAAGCAATATATGACCTCGTATAAAAGGATTAATTAATTAATGTGTAACTAAGGTGTTTTATTTGACATTAAAAATAGAGATCGTGAATTGATGTTGCTAGAGCCGCGGTGGCGTAATTGGTAACGTACCAGGCAATAATTCTGGAGTTCCTGGTTCGAACCCGGGCTGTGGCAATATTTTTCCACGATTTCTTTAGAAGTTAAAAATAGTGAGGTCTGGTTGTCTCATCATTTCTTAATAAATGTGTGAGGCAATCAGAGTTGACAAAAATAATTAATGATCCGATTGGTAGAGATCTTTCTGAGATCGATAACACAGGGATCTAGGTGGCGCTGACTCTAACCGGGTTGCGAACTGCCAAAAATTCTCCATCAAAAAAAAATTTGGTCAAATCATTTGTCGCTTAGATTTATCACTCTTAAGAAACATATGACCGCGTATAAAAGGATTGATTAATTAATCTGTAACTAAGTTGTATTTTTTGACATTAAAAATAGAGATGGTGAATTGATGTTGCTAGAGCCGCCGTGGCCTAATTGGTAACGTACCAGGCTAGAATTTTAGAATTCCCGGTTTGAACCCGGGCTGTGGCAATATTTTTTCACGATTTCTTTAGAAGTTAAAAATCGTGAGGTCTGGTTGCCTCATTAATTCTTAATGAATGAGTGAGGCAATCAGAGTTGACAAAAATAATTAATGATTCGATTGTTAGAGATCTTTCTGAGATCGATAACACAGGGATCTAGGCAGCGCTGGCTCTAACGAGGTTGCGAATTGCCAAAAATTCTCCATCAAAAAAAAAATTTGGTCAAATCATTTGTCGCTTAGATTTATCAGTCTTAAGAAACATATGACCGCGTATAATAGGATTAATTAATTAATCTGTAACTAAGGTGTATTATTTGACATTAAAAATAGAGATCGTGAATTGATGTTGCTACAGCCGCGGTGGCGTAATTGGTAATGTACCAGGCTAGAATTTTAGAGTTCCCGGTTTGAACCCGGGCTGTGGCAATATTTTTTCACGATTTCTTTAGAAGTTAAAAATCGTCAGGTCTAGTTGCCTCATTAATTCTTAATGAATGAGTGAGGCAATCAGAGTTGACAAAAATAATTAATGATTCGATTGTTTCGAGATCTTTCTGAGATCGATAACACAGGGATCTAGGTGGCGCTGACTCTAACCGGGTTGCGAACTGCCAAGAATTCTCCATCAAAAAAAAATTTGGTCAAATCATTTGTCGCTTAGATTTATCAGTCTTAAGAAACATATGACCGCGTATAATAGGATTAATTAATTAATCTGTAACTAAGGTGTATTATTTAACATTAAAAATAGAGATCGTGAATTGATGTTACTAGAGCCGCGGTGGCGTAATTGGTAACGTACCAGGCTAGAATTCTGGAGTTCCCGGTTCGAACCCGGGCTGTGGCAATATTTTTTCACGATTTCTTTAGAAGTTAAAAATCGTCAGGTCTGGTTGTCTCATTAATTCCTAATGAATGAGTGAGGCAATCAGAGTTTACAAAAATAATTAATGATTCGACTGTTTCGAGATCTTTCTGAGATCGATAACACAGGGATCTAGGTGGCGCTGACTCTAACCGGGTTGCGAACTGCCAAAAATTCTCCATCAAAAAAAAATTTGGTCAAATCATTTGTCGCTTAGATTTATCACTCTTAAGAAACATATGACCGCGTATAAAAGGATTGATTAATTAATCTGTAACTAAGGTGTATTTTTTGACATTAAAAATAGAGATGGTGAATTGATGTTGCTAGAGCCGCCGTGGCCTAATTGGTAACGTACCAGGCTAGAATTTTAGAGTTCCCTGTTTGGACCCGGGCTTTGGCAATATTTTTTCACGATTTCTTTAGAAGTTTAAAATCGTCAGGTCTAGTTGCCTCATTAATTCTTAATGAATGAGTGAGGCAATTGGAGTTGGCAAAAATAATTAATGATTCGATTGTTAGAGATCTTTCTGAGATCGATAACACCGGGATCAAGGCGGCGCTGGCTCTAACGAGGTTGCGAATTGCCAAAAATTCTCCATCAAAAAAAAAATTTGGTAAAATCATTTGTCGCTTAGATTTATCAGTCTTAAGAAACATATGACCGCGTATAATAGGATTAATTAGTTAATCTGTAACTAAGGTGTATTATTTGACATTAAAAAAAGAGATCGTGAATTGATGTTGCTAGAGCCGCGGTGGCGTCATTGGTAACGTACCAGGCTAAAATTCTGGAGTACCCGGTTTGAACCCGGGCTGTGGCAATATTTTTTCACGATTTCTTTAGAAGTTAAAAATCGTCAGGTCTAGTTGCCTCATTAATTCTTAATGAATGAGTGAGGCAATCGGAGTTGGCAAAAATAATTAATGATTCGATTGTTAGAGATCTTTCTGAGATCGATAACACCGGGATCAAGGCGGCGCTGGCTCTAACGAGGTTGCGAATTGCCAAAAATTCTCCATCAAAAAAAAAATTTGGTAAAATCATTTGTCGCTTAGATTTATCAGTCTTAAGAAACATATGACCGCGTATAATAGGATTAATTAATTAATCTGTAACTAAGGTGTATTATTTGACATTAAAAAAAGAGATCGTGAATTGATGTTGCTAGAGCCGCGGTGGCGTCATTGGTAACGTACCAGGCTAAAATTCTGGAGTACCCGGTTTGAACCCGGGCTGTGGCAATATTTTTTCACGATTTCTTTAGAAGTTAAAAATCGTCAGGTCTAGTTGCCTCATTAATTCTTAATGAATGAGTGAGGCAATCAGAGTTGACAAAAATAATTAATGATTCGATTGTTAGAGATCTTTCTGAGATCGATAACACAGGGATCTAGGTGGCGCTGACTCTAACCAGGTTGCGAACTACCAAAAATTCTCCATCAAAAAAAAATTTGGTCAAATCATTTGTCGCTTAGATTTATCACTCTTAAGAAACATATGACCGCGTATAAAAGGATTAATTAATTAATCTGTAACTAAGGTGTATTATTTGACATTAAAAATAGAGATCGTGAATTGATGTTGCTGGAGCCGTAGTGGCGTACTTGGTAACGTACCAGGCTAGAATTCTGAAGTTCCCGGTTCGAACCCGGGCTGTGGCAATATATTTTCACGATTTCTTTGGAAGTTAAAAATCTTCTGGTCTGGTTGTCTCATTCATTCTTAATGAATGAGTGAGGCAATCAGAATTGACAAAAATAATTAATGATTCGCTTGTTAGAGATCTTTCTGAGATCGATAAGACAGGGATCTAGGTAACGCTGACTCCAACCGGGTTGCGAACTGCCAAAAATTCTCCATCAAAAAAAAATTTGGTCAAATCATTTGTCGCTTAGATTTATCACTCTTAAGAAACATATGACCGCGTATAAAAGGATTAATTAATTAATCTGAAACTAAGGTGTATTATTTGACATCAAAAATAGAGATCGTGAATTGATGTTGCTAGAGCCGCGGTGGCGTAATTGGTAACGTACCAGGCAATAATTCTGGAGTTCCTGGTTCGAACCCGGGCTGTGGCAATATTTTTTCACGATTTCTTTAGAAGTTAAAAATCGTGAGGTCTGGTTGCCTCATTAATTCTTAATAAATGAGTGAGGCAATCAGAGTTGACAAAAATAATTAATGATCCGATTGGTAGAGATCTTTCTGAGATCGATAACACAGGGATCTAGGTGGCGCTGACTCTAACCGGGTTGCGAACTGACAAAAATTCTCCATTAAATAAAAATTTGGTCAAATCATTTGTCGCTTAGATTTATCACTCTCAAGAAATATATGACCTCGTATAAAAGGATTAATTAATTAATGTGTAACTAAGGTGTATTATTTGACATTAAAAATAGAGATCGTGAATTGATGTTGCTAAAGCCGCGGTGGCGTAATTGGTAACGTACCAGGCGATAATTCTGGAGTTCCTGGTTCGGACCCGGGCTGTGGCAGTATTTTTTCACGATTTCTTTAGAAGTTAAAAATCGTTAGGGCTGGTTGCCTCATTAATTCTTAATGAATGAGTGAGGCAATCAGAGTTGACAAAAATAATAAATGATCCGATTAGTAGAGATCTTTTTGAGATCGATAACACAGGGATCTAGGTGGCGCTGACTCTGACCGGGTTGCGAACTGCCAAAAATTCTCCATCATAAAAAAATTTGGTCAAATCATTTGTCGCTTAGATTTATCACTCTTAAGAAACATATGACCGCGTATAAAAGGATTAATTAATTAATCTGTAACTAAGGTGTATTATTTGACATCAAAAATAGAGATCGTGAATTGATGTTGCTAGAGCCGCGGTGGCGTTATTCGTAACGTACCAGGCTAGAATTCTGGAGTACCCGGTTTGAACCCGGGCTGTGGCAATATTTTTTCACGATTTCTTTAGAAGTTAAAAATCGTCAGGTCTAGTTGCCTCATTAATTCTTAATGAATGAGTAAGGCAATCAGATTCAACAAAAATAATTAATGATTCGTTTGCTAGAGATCTTTCTGAGATCGATAACACAGGGATCTAGGCGGCGCTGGCTCTAACGAGATTGCGAATTGCCAAAAATTCTTCATCAAAAAAAAAATTTGGTCAAATCATTTGTCGCTTAGATTTACCAGTCTTAAGAAACATATGACCGCGTATAATAGGATTAATTAATTAATCTGTAACTAAGGTGTATTATTTGACATTAAAAATAGAGATCGTGAATTGATGTTGCTAGAGCCGCGGTGGCGTAATTGGTAACGTACCAGGCTAGAATTTTAGAGTTCCCGGTTTGAACCCGGGCTGTGGCAATATTTTTTCACGATTTCTTTAGAAGTTTAAAATCGTCAGGTCTAGTTTCCTCATTTATTCTTAATGAATGAGTGAGGCAATCAGAGTTGACAAAAATACGTAATGATTCGATTGTTAGAGATCTTTCTGAGATCGATAACATAGGGATCTAGGTGGCGCTGACTCTAAGCGGGTTGCGAACTGCCCGAAATTCTCCATCAAAAAAAAAATTTCGTAAAATCATTTGTCGCTTAGATTTATCGCTCTTAAGAAACATATGACCGCGTATAATGGGATTAATTAATTAATGTGTAACTAAGGTGTATTTATTTAAATTAAAAATAGAGAACGTGAATTGATGTTGCTAGAGCCGCTGTGGCGTAATTTGTAACGTACCAGGCTAGAATTCTGGAGTACCCGGTTTGAACCCGGGCTGTCGCAATATTTTTTTACGATTTCTTTAGAAGTTAAAAATCGTCAGGTCTAGTTGCCTCATTAATTCTTAATGAACGAGTGAGGCAATCAGAGTTGACAAAAATACGTAATGATTCGATTGTTAGAGATCTTTCTGAGATCGATAACACAAGGATCTAGGTGGCGCTGACTCAAACCGGGTTGCGAACTACCAAAAATTCTTCATCAAAAAACAATTTGGTGAAATCATTTGTAGCTTAGATTTATCACTCTTAAGAAACATATGACCGTGTATAATAGGATTAATTAATTAATCTGTAACTAAGGTGTATTATTTGACACTAAAAATAGAGATCGTGAATTGATATTGCTAGAGCCGCGGTGGCGTAATTGGTAACGTACCAGGTTAGAAATCTGGAGTTCCCGGTTCGAACCCGGGCTGTGGCAATATTTTTTCATGATTTCTTCAGAAGTTAAAAATCGTCAGGTTTAGTTTCCTCATTTATTCTTAATGAATGAGTGAGGCAATCAGAGTTGACAAAAATACGTAATGATTCGATTGTTAGAGAGCTTTCGGAGATCGATAACACAGGGATCTAGGTGGCGCTGACTCTAACCGGGTTGCGAACTACTAAATATTCTCCATCAAAAAAAAATTTGGTGAAATCATTAGTAGCTTAGATTTATCACTCTTAAGAAACATATGACCGCGTATAATAGGATTAATTGATTAATCTGTAACTAATGTGTATTATTTGACATTTAAAATAGAGATCGTGAATTGATGTTGCTAGAGCCGCGGTGGCGTAATTGGTAACGTACCAGACGAGAATTCTGGAATTCCCCGTTCGAACCCGGGCTGTGGCAATATTTTTCCACGATTTCTTTAGAAGTTTAAAATCGTCAGGTCTGGTTGCCTCATTAATTCTTAATGAATAAGTGAGGCAATCAGAGTTGACAAAAATACATAATGATTCGATTGCTAGAGATCTTTCTGAGATCGATAAGACAGGGATCTAGATGGCGCTGACTCTGACCAGGATGTGAACTACCAAAAATTCTCCATCGAAAAAAAAATTTGGTTAAATCATTTGTAGCTTAGATTTATCACTCTTAAGAAACATATGACCGCGTATAAAAGGATTAATTAATTAATCTGTAACTGAGGTGTATTATTTGACATTAAAAATAGAGATCGTGGATTGATGTTGCTAGAGCCGCGGTGGCGTAATTGGTAACGTACCAGGTTGGAATTCTGGAGTTCCCTGTTCAAACCCGGGCTGTGGCAATATTTTTTCACGATTTCTTCAGAAGTTAAAAATCGTCAGGTTTAGTTGCCTCATTTATTCTTAATGAATGAGTGAGGCAATCAGAGTTGACAAAAATACGTAATGATTCGATTGTTGTAGATCTTTCTGAGATCGATAACACAGGGATCTAGGTGGCGCTGACTCTAACCGGGTTGCGAACTACTAAAAATTCTCCATCAAAAAAAAATTTGGTGAAATCATTTGTAGCTTAGATTTATCACTCTTAAGAAACATATAACCGCGTATAATAGGATTAATTGATTAATCTGTAACTAAGGTGTATTATTTGACATTAAAAATAGAGATCGTAAATTGATGTTGCTAGAGCCGCAGTGGCGTAATTGGTAACGTACCAGACGAGAATTCTGGAATTTCCCGTTCGAGACCAGGCTGTGGCAATATTTTTCCACGATTTCTTTAGAAGTTAAAAATCGTCAGGTCTGGTTGCCTCATTAATTCTTAATGAATGAGTGAGGCAATCAGAGTTGACAAAAATACGTAATGATTCGATTGCTAGAGATCTTTCTGAAATCGATAACACAGGGATCTAGATGGCGCTGACTCTAATCATAATGCGAACTACCAAAAATTCTCCATCAAAAAAAAATTTGGTTAAATCATTTGTCGCTTAGATTTAGCACTCTCAAGAAATATATGACCTCGTATAAAAGGATTAATTAAATAATCTGTAACTAAGGTGTATTATTTGACATTAAAAATAGAGATCGTGAATTGATGTTGCTAGAGCCGCGGTGGCGTAATTGGTAACGTACCAGGCAATAATTCTGGAGTTCCTGGTTCGAACCCGGGCTGTGGCAATATTTTTCCACGATTTCTTTAGAAGTTAAAAATAGTGAGGTCTGGTTGTCTCATTATTTCTTAATAAATGTGTGAGGAAATCAGAGTTGACAAAAATAATTAATGATCCGATTGGTAGAGATCTTTCTGAGATCGATAACACAGGGATCTAGGTGGCGCTGACTCTAACCGGGTTGCGAACTGCCAAAAATTCTCCATCAAAAAAAAATTTGGTCAAATCATTTGTCGCTTAGATTTACCAGTCTTAAGAAACATATGACCGCGTATAAAAGGATTGATTAATTAATCTGTAACTAAGGTGTATTTTTTGACATTAAAAATAGAGATGGTGAATTGATGTTGCTAGAGCCGCCGTGGCCTAATTGGTAACGTACCAGGCTAGAATTTTAGAGTTCCCGGTTTGAACCCGGGCTGTGGCAATATTTTTTCACGATTTCTTTAGAAGTTAAAAATCGTCAGGTCTAGTTGCCTTATTAATTCTTAATGAATGAGTGAGGCAATCAGAGTTGACAAAAATAATTAATGATTCGATTGTTTCGAGATCTTTCTGAGATCGATAACACAGGGATTTAGGTGGCGCTGACTCTAACCGGGTTGCGAACTGCCAAGAATTCTCCATCAAAAAAAAATTTGGTCAAATCATTTGTCGCTTAGATTTATCAGTCTTAAGAAACATATGACCGCGTATAATAGGATTAATTAATTAATCTGTAACTAAGTCGTATTATTTAACATTAAAAATAGAGATCGTGAATTGATGTTGCTAGAGCCGCGGTGGCGTAATTGGTAACGTACCAGGCTAGAATTCTGGAGTTCCCGGTTCGAACCCGGGCTGTGGCAATATTTTTTCACGATTTCTTTAGAAGTTAAAAATCGTCAGGTCTGGTTGTCTTATTAATTCCTAATGAATGAGTGAGGCAATCAGAGTTTACAAAAATAATTAATGATTCGATTGTTTCGAGATCTTTCTGAGATCGATAACACAGGGATCTAGGTGGCGCTGACTCTAACCGGATTGCGAAATACCAAAAATTCTACAGCAAAAAAAAATTTGGTCAAATCATTTGTCGCTTAGATTTATCACTCTCAAGCAATATATGACCTCGTATAAAAGGATTAATTAATTAATGTGTAACTAAGGTGTTTTATTCGACATTAAAAATAGAGATCGTGAATTGATGTTGCTAGAGCCGCGGTGGCGTAATTGGTAACGTACCAGGCTAGAATTCTGAAGTTCCCGGTTCGAACCTGGGCTGTGGCAATATATTTTCACGATTTCTTTGGAAGTTAAAAATCTTCTGGTCTGGTTGTCTCATTCATTCTTAATGAATGAGTGAGGAAATCAGAATTGACAAAAATAATTAATGATTCGCTTGTTAGAGATCTTTCTGAGATCGATAACACAGGGATCTAGGTAACGCTGACTCCAACCGGGTTGCGAACTGCCAAAAATTCTCCATCAAAAAAAAATTTGGTCAAATCATTTGTCGCTTAGATTTATCACTCTTAAGAAACATATGACCGCGTATAAAAGGATTAATTAATTAATCTGTAACTAAGGTGTATTATTTGACATCAAAAATAGAGATCGTGAATTGATGTTGCTAGAGACGCGGTGGCGTAATTGGTAACGTACCAGGCAATAACTCTGGAGTTCCTGGTTCGAACCCGGGCTGTGGCAATATTTTTTCACGATTTCTTTAGAAGTTAAAAATCGTGAGGTCTGGTTGCCTCATTAATTCTTAATAAATGAGTGAGGCAATCAGAGTTGACAAAAATAATTAATGATCCGATTGGTAGAGATCTTTCTGAGATCGATAACACAGGGATCTAGGTGGCGCTGACTCTAACCGGGTTGCGAACTGACAAAAATTCTCCATCAAATAAAAATTTGGTCAAATCATTTGTCGCTTAGATTTATCACTCTCAAGAAATATATGACCTCGTATAAAAGGATTAATTAATTAATGTGTAACTAAGGTGTATTATTTGACATTAAAAATAGAGATCGTGAATTGATGTTGCTAAAGCCGCGGTGGCGTTATTGGTAACGTACCAGGCAATAATTCTGGAGTTCCTGGTTCGGACCCGGGCTGTGGCAGTATTTTTTTACGATTTCTTTAGAAGTTAAAAATCGTGAGGGCTGGTTGCCTCATTAATTCTTAATGAATGAGTGAGGCAATCAGAGTTGACAAAAATAATAAATGATCCGATTGGTAGAGATCTTTTTGAGATCGATAACACAGGGATCTAGGTGGCGCTGACTCTAACCGGGTTGCGAACTGCCGAAAATTCTCCATCAAAAAAAAATTTGGTCAAATCATTTGTCGCTTAGATTTATCACTCTTAAGAAACATATGACCGCGTATAATAGGATTAATTAATTAATCTGTAACTAAGTCGTATTATTTAACATTAAAAATAGAGATCGTGAATTGATGTTGCTAGAGCCGCGGTGGCGTAATTGGTAACGTACCAGGCTAGAATTCTGGAGTTCCCGGTTCGAACCCGGGCTGTGGCAATATTTTTTCACGATTTCTTTAGAAGTTAAAAATCGTCAGGTCTAGTTGCCTTATTAATTCTTAATGAATGAGTGAGGCAATCAGAGTTGACAAAAATAATTAATGATTCGATTGTTTCGAGATCTTTCTGAGATCGATAACACAGGGATTTAGGTGGCGCTGACTCTAACCGGGTTGCGAACTGCCAAGAATTCTCCATCAAAAAAAAATTTGGTCAAATCATTTGTCGCTTAGATTTATCAGTCTTAAGAAACATATGACCGCGTATAATAGGATTAATTAATTAATCTGTAACTAAGTCGTATTATTTAACATTAAAAATAGAGATCGTGAATTGATGTTGCTAGAGCCGCGGTGGCGTAATTGGTAACGTACCAGGCTAGAATTCTGGAGTTCCCGGTTCGAACCCGGGCTGTGGCAATATTTTTTCACGATTTCTTTAGAAGTTAAAAATCGTCAGGTCTGGTTGTCTTATTAATTCCTAATGAATGAGTGAGGCAATCAGAGTTTACAAAAATAATTAATGATTCGATTGTTTCAAGATCTTTCTGAGATCGATAACACAGGGATCTAGGTGGCGCTGACTCTAACCGGATTGCGAAATACCAAAAATTCTACAGCAAAAAAAAATTTGGTCAAATCATTTGTCGCTTAGATTTATCACTCTCAAGCAATATATGACCTCGTATAAAAGGATTAATTAATTAATGTGTAACTAAGGTGTTTTATTCGACATTAAAAATAGAGATCGTGAATTGATGTTGCTAGAGCCGCGGTGGCGTAATTGGTAACGTACCAGGCTAGAATTCTGAAGTTCCCGGTTCGAACCTGGGCTGTGGCAATATATTTTCACGATTTCTTTGGAAGTTAAAAATCTTCTGGTCTGGTTGTCTCATTCATTCTTAATGAATGAGTGAGGAAATCAGAATTGACAAAAATAATTAATGATTCGCTTGTTAGAGATCTTTCTGAGATCGATAACACAGGGATCTAGGTAACGCTGACTCCAACCGGGTTGCGAACTGCCAAAAATTCTCCATCAAAAAAAAATTTGGTCAAATCATTTGTCGCTTAGATTTATCACTCTTAAGAAACATATGACCGCGTATAAAAGGATTAATTAATTAATCTGTAACTAAGGTTTATTATTTGACATCAAAAATAGAGATCGTGAATTGATGTTGCTAGAGACGCGGTGGCGTAATTGGTAACGTACCAGGCAATAACTCTGGAGTTCCTGGTTCGAACCCGGGCTGTGGCAATATTTTTTCACGATTTCTTTAGAAGTTAAAAATCGTGAGGTCTGGTTGCCTCATTAATTCTTAATAAATGAGTGAGGCAATCAGAGTTGACAAAAATAATTAATGATCCGATTGGTAGAGATCTTTCTGAGATCGATAACACAGGGATCTAGGTGGCGCTGACTCTAACCGGGTTGCGAACTGACAAAAATTCTCCATCAAATAAAAATTTGGTCAAATCATTTGTCGCTTAGATTTATCACTCTCAAGAAATATATGACCTCGTATAAAAGGATTAATTAATTAATGTGTAACTAAGGTGTATTATTTGACATTAAAAATAGAGATCGTGAATTGATGTTGCTAAAGCCGCGGTGGCGTTATTGGTAACGTACCAGGCAATAATTCTGGAGTTCCTGGTTCGGACCCGGGCTGTGGCAGTATTTTTTTACGATTTCTTTAGAAGTTAAAAATCGTGAGGGCTGGTTGCCTCATTAATTCTTAATGAATGAGTGAGGCAATCAGAGTTGACAAAAATAATAAATGATCCGATTGGTAGAGATCTTTTTGAGATCGATAACACAGGGATCTAGGTGGCGCTGACTCTAACCGGGTTGCGAACTGCCGAAAATTCTCCATCAAAAAAAAATTTGGTCAAATCATTTGTCGCTTAGATTTATCACTCTTAAGAAACATATGACCGCGTATAAAAGGATTAATTAATTAATCTGTAACTAAGGTGTATTATTTGACATCAAAAATAGAGATCGTGAATTGATGTTGCTAGAGCCGCGGTGGCGTTATTCGTAACGTACCAGGCTAGAATTCTGGAGTACCCGGTTTGAACCCGGGCTGTGGCAATATTTTTTCACGATTTCTTTAGAAGTTAAAAATCGTCAGGTCTAGTAGCCTCATTAATTCTTAATGAATGAGTAAGGCAATCAGAGTTAACAAAAATAATTAATGATTCGATTGTTAGAGATCTTTCTGAGATCGATAACACAGGGATCTAGGCGGCGCTGGCTCTAACGAGGTTGCGAATATCCAAAAATTCTCCATCAAAAAAAAAATTTGGTCAAATCATTTGTCGCTTAGATTTACCAGTCTTAAGAAACATATGACCGCGTATAATAGGATTAATTAATTAATCTGTAACTAAGGTGTATTATTTGACATTAAAAATAGAGATCGTGAATTGATGTTGTTAGAGCCGCGGTGGCGTTATTCGTAACGTACCAGGCTAGAATTTTAGAGTTTCCGGTTTGAACCCGGGCTGTGGCAATATTTTTTCACGATTTCTTTAGAAGTTAAAAATCGTCAGGTCTGGTTGTCTCATTAATTCCTAATGAATGAGTGAGGCAATCAGAGTTTACAAAAATAATTAATGATTCGACTGTTTCGAGATCTTTCTGAGATCGATAACACAGGGATCTAGGTGGCGCTGACTCTAGCCGGATTGCGAAATACCAAAAATTCTACAGCAAAAAAAAATTTAGTCAAATCATTTGTCGCTTAGATTTATCACTCTCAAGCAATATATGACCTCGTATAAAAGGATTAATTAATTAATGTGTAACTAAGGTGTTTTATTTGACATTAAAAATAGAGATCGTGAATTGATGTTGCTAGAGCCGCGGTGGCGTAATTGGTAACGTACCAGGCAATAATTCTGGAGTTCCTGGTTCGAACCCGGGCTGTGGCAATATTTTTCCACGATTTCTTTAGAAGTTAAAAATAGTGAGGTCTGGTTGTCTCATCATTTCTTAATAAATGTGTGAGGCAATCAGAGTTGACAAAAATAATTAATGATCCGATTGGTAGAGATCTTTCTGAGATCGATAACACAGGGATCTAGGTGGCGCTGACTCTAACCGGGTTGCGAACTGCCAAAAATTCTCCATCGAAAAAAAATTTGGTCAAATCATTTGTCGCTTAGATTTATCACTCTTAAGAAACATATGACCGCGTATAAAAGGATTGATTAATTAATCTGTAACTAAGTTGTATTTTTTGACATTAAAAATAGAGATGGTGAATTGATGTTGCTAGAGCCGCCGTGGCCTAATTGGTAACGTACCAGGCTAGATTTTTAGAATTCCCGGTTTGAACCCGGGCTGTGGCAATATTTTTTCACGATTTCTTTAGAAGTTAAAAATCGTGAGGTCTGGTTGCCTCATTAATTCTTAATGAATGAGTGAGGCAATCAGAGTTGACAAAAATAATTAATGATTCGATTGTTAGAGATCTTTCTGAGATCGATAACACAGGGATCTAGGCAGCGCTGGCTCTAACGAGGTTGCGAATTGCCAAAAATTCTCCATCAAAAAAAAAATTTGGTCAAATCATTTGTCGCTTAGATTTATCAGTCTTAAGAAACATATGACCGCGTATAATAGGATTAATTAATTAATCTGTAACTAAGGTGTATTATTTGACATTAAAAATAGAGATCGTGAATTGATGTTGCTACAGCCGCGGTGGCGTAATTGGTAACGTACCAGGCTAGAATTTTAGAGTTCCCGGTTTGAACCCGGGCTGTGGCAATATTTTTTCACGATTTCTTTAGAAGTTAAAAATCGTCAGGTCTAGTTGCCTCATTAATTCTTAATGAATGAGTGAGGCAATCAGAGTTGACAAAAATAATTAATGATTCGATTGTTTCGAGATCTTTCTGAGATCGATAACACAGGGATCTAGGTGGCGCTGACTCTAACCGGGTTGCGAACTGCCAAGAATTCTCCATCAAAAAAAAATTTGGTCAAATCATTTGTCGCTTAGATTTATCAGTCTTAAGAAACATATGACCGCGTATAATAGGATTAATTAATTAATCTGTAACTAAGGTGTATTATTTAACATTAAAAATAGAGATCGTGAATTGATGTTGCTAGAGCCGCGGTGGCGTAATTGGTAACGTACCAGGCTAGAATTCTGGAGTTCCCGGTTCGAACCCGGGCTGTGGCAATATTTTTTCACGATTTCTTTAGAAGTTAAAAATCGTCAGGTCTGGTTGTCTCATTAATTCCTAATGAATGAGTGAGGCAATCAGAGTTTACAAAAATAATTAATGATTCGACTGTTTCGAGATCTTTCTGAGATCGATAACACAGGGATCTAGGTGGCGCTGACTCTAACCGGATTGCGAAATACCAAAAATTCTACAGCAAAAAAAAATTTGGTCAAATCATTTGTCGCTTAGATTTATCACTCTCAAGCAATATATGACCCCGTATAAAAGGATTAATTAATTAATGTGTAACTAAGGTGTTTTATTTGACATTAAAAATAGAGATCGTGAATTGATGTTGCTAGAGCCGCGGTGGCGTAATTGGTAACGTACCAGGCAATAATTCTGGAGTTCCTGGTTCGAACCCGGGCTGTGGCAATATTTTTCCACGATTTCTTTAGAAGTTAAAAATAGTGAGGTCTGGTTGTCTCATCATTTCTTAATAAATGTGTGAGGCAATCAGAGTTGACAAAAATAATTAATGATCCGATTGGTAGAGATCTTTCTGAGATCGATAACACAGGGATCTAGGTGGCGCTGACTCTAACCGGGTTGCGAACTGCCAAAAATTCTCCATCAAAAAAAAATTTGGTCAAATCATTTGTCGCTTAGATTTATCACTCTTAAGAAACATATGACCGCGTATAAAAGGATTGATTAATTAATCTGTAACTAAGTTGTATTTTTTGACATTAAAAATAGAGATGGTGAATTGATGTTGCTAGAGCCGCCGTGGCCTAATTGGTAACGTACCAGGCTAGAATTTTAGAATTCCCGGTTTGAACCCGGGCTGTGGCAATATTTTTTCACGATTTCTTTAGAAGTTAAAAATCGTGAGGTCTGGTTGCCTCATTAATTCTTAATGAATGAGTGAGGCAATCAGAGTTGACAAAAATAATTAATGATTCGATTGTTAGAGATCTTTCTGAGATCGATAACACAGGGATCTAGGCAGCGCTGGCTCTAACGAGGTTGCGAATTGCCAAAAATTCTCCATCAAAAAAAAAATTTGGTCAAATCATTTGTCGCTTAGATTTATCAGTCTTAAGAAACATATGACCGCGTATAATAGGATTAATTAATTAATCTGTAACTAAGGTGTATTATTTGACATTAAAAATAGAGATCGTGAATTGATGTTGCTACAGCCGCGGTGGCGTAATTGGTAACGTACCAGGCTAGAATTTTAGAGTTCCCGGTTTGAACCCGGGCTGTGGCAATATTTTTTCACGATTTCTTTAGAAGTTAAAAATCGTCAGGTCTAGTTGCCTCATTAATTCTTAATGAATGAGTGAGGCAATCAGAGTTGACAAAAATAATTAATGATTCGATTGTTTCGAGATCTTTCTGAGATCGATAACACAGGGATCTAGGTGGCGCTGACTCTAACCGGGTTGCGAACTGCCAAGAATTCTCCATCAAAAAAAAATTTGGTCAAATCATTTGTCGCTTAGATTTATCAGTCTTAAGAAACATATGACCGCGTATAATAGGATTAATTAATTAATCTGTAACTAAGGTGTATTATTTAACATTAAAAATAGAGATCGTGAATTGATGTTGCTAGAGCCGCGGTGGCGTAATTGGTAACGTACCAGGCTAGAATTCTGGAGTTCCCGGTTCGAACCCGGGCTGTGGCAATATTTTTTCACGATTTCTTTAGAAGTTAAAAATCGTCAGGTCTGGTTGTCTCATTAATTCCTAATGAATGAGTGAGGCAATCAGAGTTTACAAAAATAATTAATGATTCGACTGTTTCGAGATCTTTCTGAGATCGATAACACAGGGATCTAGGTGGCGCTGACTCTAACCGGATTGCGAAATACCAAAAATTCTACAGCAAAAAAAAATTTGGTCAAATCATTTGTCGCTTAGATTTATCACTCTCAAGCAATATATGACCCCGTATAAAAGGATTAATTAATTAATGTGTAACTAAGGTGTTTTATTTGACATTAAAAATAGAGATCGTGAATTGATGTTGCTAGAGCCGCGGTGGCGTAATTGGTAACGTACCAGGCAATAATTCTGGAGTTCCTGGTTCGAACCCGGGCTGTGGCAATATTTTTCCACGATTTCTTTAGAAGTTAAAAATAGTGAGGTCTGGTTGTCTCATCATTTCTTAATAAATGTGTGAGGCAATCAGAGTTGACAAAAATAATTAATGATCCGATTGGTAGAGATCTTTCTGAGATCGATAACACAGGGATCTAGGTGGCGCTGACTCTAACCGGGTTGCGAACTGCCAAAAATTCTCCATCAAAAAAAAATTTGGTCAAATCATTTGTCGCTTAGATTTATCACTCTTAAGAAACATATGACCGCGTATAAAAGGATTGATTAATTAATCTGTAACTAAGTTGTATTTTTTGACATTAAAAATAGAGATGGTGAATTGATGTTGCTAGAGCCGCCGTGGCCTAATTGGTAACGTACCAGGCTAGAATTTTAGAATTCCCGGTTTGAACCCGGGCTGTGGCAATATTTTTTCACGATTTCTTTAGAAGTTAAAAATCGTGAGGTCTGGTTGCCTCATTAATTCTTAATGAATGAGTGAGGCAATCAGAGTTGACAAAAATAATTAATGATTCGATTGTTAGAGATCTTTCTGAGATCGATAACACAGGGATCTAGGCAGCGCTGGCTCTAACGAGGTTGCGAATTGCCAAAAATTCTCCATCAAAAAAAAAATTTGGTCAAATCATTTGTCGCTTAGATTTATCAGTCTTAAGAAACATATGACCGCGTATAATAGGATTAATTAATTAATCTGTAACTAAGGTGTATTATTTGACATTAAAAATAGAGATCGTGAATTGATGTTGCTACAGCCGCGGTGGCGTAATTGGTAACGTACCAGGCTAGAATTTTAGAGTTCCCGGTTTGAACCCGGGCTGTGGCAATATTTTTTCACGATTTCTTTAGAAGTTAAAAATCGTCAGGTCTAGTTGCCTCATTAATTCTTAATGAATGAGTGAGGCAATCAGAGTTGACAAAAATAATTAATGATTCGATTGTTTCGAGATCTTTCTGAGATCGATAACACAGGGATCTAGGTGGCGCTGACTCTAACCGGGTTGCGAACTGCCAAGAATTCTCCATCAAAAAAAAATTTGGTCAAATCATTTGTCGCTTAGATTTATCAGTCTTAAGAAACATATGACCGCGTATAATAGGATTAATTAATTAATCTGTAACTAAGGTGTATTATTTAACATTAAAAATAGAGATCGTGAATTGATGTTGCTAGAGCCGCGGTGGCGTAATTGGTAACGTACCAGGCTAGAATTCTGGAGTTCCCGGTTCGAACCCGGGCTGTGGCAATATTTTTTCACGATTTCTTTAGAAGTTAAAAATCGTCAGGTCTGGTTGTCTCATTAATTCCTAATGAATGAGTGAGGCAATCAGAGTTTACAAAAATAATTAATGATTCGACTGTTTCGAGATCTTTCTGAGATCGATAACACAGGGATCTAGGTGGCGCTGACTCTAACCGGGTTGCGAACTGCCAAAAATTCTCCATCAAAAAAAAATTTGGTCAAATCATTTGTCGCTTAGATTTATCACTCTTAAGAAACATATGACCGCGTATAAAAGGATTGATTAATTAATCTGTAACTAAGGTGTATTTTTTGACATTAAAAATAGAGATGGTGAATTGATGTTGCTAGAGCCGCCGTGGCCTAATTGGTAACGTACCAGGCTAGAATTTTAGAGTTCCCTGTTTGGACCCGGGCTTTGGCAATATTTTTTCACGATTTCTTTAGAAGTTTAAAATCGTCAGGTCTAGTTGCCTCATTAATTCTTAATGAATGAGTGAGGCAATTGGAGTTGGCAAAAATAATTAATGATTCGATTGTTAGAGATCTTTCTGAGATCGATAACACCGGGATCAAGGCGGCGCTGGCTCTAACGAGGTTGCGAATTGCCAAAAATTCTCCATCAAAAAAAAAATTTGGTAAAATCATTTGTCGCTTAGATTTATCAGTCTTAAGAAACATATGACCGCGTATAATAGGATTAATTAATTAATCTGTAACTAAGGTGTATTATTTGACATTAAAAAAAGAGATCGTGAATTGATGTTGCTAGAGCCGCGGTGGCGTCATTGGTAACGTACCAGGCTAAAATTCTGGAGTACCCGGTTTGAACCCGGGCTGTGGCAATATTTTTTCACGATTTCTTTAGAAGTTAAAAATCGTCAGGTCTAGTTGCCTCATTAATTCTTAATGAATGAGTGAGGCAATCGGAGTTGGCAAAAATAATTAATGATTCGATTGTTAGAGATCTTTCTGAGATCGATAACACCGGGATCAAGGCGGCGCTGGCTCTAACGAGGTTGCGAATTGCCAAAAATTCTCCATCAAAAAAAAAATTTGGTAAAATCATTTGTCGCTTAGATTTATCAGTCTTAAGAAACATATGACCGCGTATAATAGGATTAATTAATTAATCTGTAACTAAGGTGTATTATTTGACATTAAAAAAAGAGATCGTGAATTGATGTTGCTAGAGCCGCGGTGGCGTCATTGGTAACGTACCAGGCTAAAATTCTGGAGTACCCGGTTTGAACCCGGGCTGTGGCAATATTTTTTCACGATTTCTTTAGAAGTTAAAAATCGTCAGGTCTAGTTGCCTCATTAATTCTTAATGAATGAGTGAGGCAATCAGAGTTGACAAAAATAATTAATGATTCGATTGTTAGAGATCTTTCTGAGATCGATAACACAGGGATCTAGGTGGCGCTGACTCTAACCAGGTTGCGAACTACCAAAAATTCTCCATCAAAAAAAAATTTGGTCAAATCATTTGTCGCTTAGATTTATCACTCTTAAGAAACATATGACCGCGTATAAAAGGATTAATTAATTAATCTGTAACTAAGGTGTATTATTTGACATTAAAAATAGAGATCGTGAATTGATGTTGCTGGAGCCGTAGTGGCGTACTTGGTAACGTACCAGGCTAGAATTCTGAAGTTCCCGGTTCGAACCCGGGCTGTGGCAATATATTTTCACGATTTCTTTGGAAGTTAAAAATCTTCTGGTCTGGTTGTCTCATTCATTCTTAATGAATGAGTGAGGCAATCAGAATTGACAAAAATAATTAATGATTCGCTTGTTAGAGATCTTTCTGAGATCGATAACACAGGGATCTAGGTAACGCTGACTCCAACCGGGTTGCGAACTGCCAAAAATTCTCCATCAAAAAAAAATTTGGTCAAATCATTTGTCGCTTAGATTTATCACTCTTAAGAAACATATGACCGCGTATAAAAGGATTAATTAATTAATCTGAAACTAAGGTGTATTATTTGACATCAAAAATAGAGATCGTGAATTGATGTTGCTAGAGCCGCGGTGGCGTAATTGGTAACGTACCAGGCAATAATTCTGGAGTTCCTGGTTCGAACCCGGGCTGTGGCAATATTTTTTCACGATTTCTTTAGAAGTTAAAAATCGTGAGGTCTGGTTGCCTCATTAATTCTTAATAAATGAGTGAGGCAATCAGAGTTGACAAAAATAATTAATGATCCGATTGGTAGAGATCTTTCTGAGATCGATAACACAGGGATCTAGGTGGCGCTGACTCTAACCGGGTTGCGAACTGACAAAAATTCTCCATTAAATAAAAATTTGGTCAAATCATTTGTCGCTTAGATTTATCACTCTCAAGAAATATATGACCTCGTATAAAAGGATTAATTAATTAATGTGTAACTAAGGTGTATTATTTGACATTAAAAATAGAGATCGTGAATTGATGTTGCTAAAGCCGCGGTGGCGTAATTGGTAACGTACCAGGCGATAATTCTGGAGTTCCTGGTTCGGACCCGGGCTGTGGCAGTATTTTTTCACGATTTCTTTAGAAGTTAAAAATCGTTAGGGCTGGTTGCCTCATTAATTCTTAATGAATGAGTGAGGCAATCAGAGTTGACAAAAATAATAAATGATCCGATTAGTAGAGATCTTTTTGAGATCGATAACACAGGGATCTAGGTGGCGCTGACTCTGACCGGGTTGCGAACTGCCAAAAATTCTCCATCATAAAAAAATTTGGTCAAATCATTTGTCGCTTAGATTTATCACTCTTAAGAAACATATGACCGCGTATAAAAGGATTAATTAATTAATCTGTAACTAAGGTGTATTATTTGACATCAAAAATAGAGATCGTGAATTGATGTTGCTAGAGCCGCGGTGGCGTTATTCGTAACGTACCAGGCTAGAATTCTGGAGTACCCGGTTTGAACCCGGGCTGTGGCAATATTTTTTCACGATTTCTTTAGAAGTTAAAAATCGTCAGGTCTAGTTGCCTCATTAATTCTTAATGAATGAGTAAGGCAATCAGAGTTAACAAAAATAATTAATGATTCGTTTGCTAGAGATCTTTCTGAGATCGATAACACAGGGATCTAGGCGGCGCTGGCTCTAACGAGATTGCGAATTGCCAAAAATTCTTCATCAAAAAAAAAATTTGGTCAAATCATTTGTCGCTTAGATTTACCAGTCTTAAGAAACATATGACCGCGTATAATAGGATTAATTAATTAATCTGTAACTAAGGTGTATTATTTGACATTAAAAATAGAGATCGTGAATTGATGTTGCTAGAGCCGCGGTGGCGTAATTGGTAACGTACCAGGCTAGAATTTTAGAGTTCCCGGTTTGAACCCGGGCTGTGGCAATATTTTTTCACGATTTCTTTAGAAGTTTAAAATCGTCAGGTCTAGTTGCCTTATTAATTCTTAATGAATGAGTGAGGCAATCGGAGTTGGCAAAAATAATTAATGATTCGATTGTTAGAGATCTTTCTGAGATCGATAACACAGGGATCTAGGTGGCGCTGACTCTAGCCGGATTGCGAAATACCAAAAATTCTACAGCAAAAAAAAATTTAGTCAAATCATTTGTCGCTTAGATTTATCACTCTCAAGCAATATATGACCTCGTATAAAAGGATTAATTAATTAATGTGTAACTAAGGTGTTTTATTTGACATTAAAAATAGAGATCGTGAATTGATGTTGCTAGAGCCGCGGTGGCGTAATTGGTAACGTACCAGGCTAAAATTCTGGAGTACCCGGTTCGAACCCGGGCTGTGGCAATATTTTTCCACGATTTCTTTAGAAGTTAAAAATCGTAAGGTCTGGTTGTCTCATTATTTCTTAATAAATGAGTGAGGCAATCAGAGTTGACAAAAATAATTAATGATCCGATTGGTAGAGATCTTTCTGAGATCGATAACACAGGGATCTAGGTGGCGCTGACTCTAACCGGGTTGCGAACTGCCAAAAATTCTCCATCAAAAAAAAATTTGGTCAAATCATTTGTCGCTTAGATTTATCACTCTTAAGAAACATATGACCGCGTATAAAAGGATTGATTAATTAATCTGTAACTAAGGTGTATTTTTTGACATTAAAAATAGAGATGGTGAATTGATGTTGCTAGAGCCGCCGTGGCCTAATTGGTAACGTACCAGGCTAGAATTTTAGAGTTCCCTGTTTGGACCCGGGCTTTGGCAATATTTTTTCACGATTTCTTTAGAAGTTTAAAATCGTCAGGTCTAGTTGCCTCATTAATTCTTAATGAATGAGTGAGGCAATCGGAGTTGGCAAAAATAATTAATGATTCGATTGTTAGAGATCTTTCTGAGATCGATAACACCGGGATCAAGGCGGCGCTGGCTCTAACGAGGTTGCGAATTGCCAAAAATTCTCCATCAAAAAAAAAAATTTGGTAAAATCATTTGTCGCTTAGATTTATCAGTCTTAAGAAACATATGACCGCGTATAATAGGATTAATTAATTAATCTGTAACTAAGGTGTATTATTTGACATTAAAAAAAGAGATCGTGAATTGATGTTGCTAGAGCCGCGGTGGCGTCATTGGTAACGTACCAGGCTAAAATTCTGGAGTACCCGGTTTGAACCCGGGCTGTGGCAATATTTTTTCACGATTTCTTTAGAAGTTAAAAATCGTCAGGTCTAGTTGCCTCATTAATTCTTAATGAATGAGTGAGGCAATCGGAGTTGGCAAAAATAATTAATGATTCGATTGTTAGAGATCTTTCTGAGATCGATAACACCGGGATCAAGGCAGCGCTGGCTCTAACGAGGTTGCGAATTGCCAAAAATTCTCCATCAAAAAAAAAATTTGGTAAAATCATTTGTCGCTTAGATTTATCAGTCTTAAGAAACATATGACCGCGTATAATAGGATTAATTAATTAATCTGTAACTAAGGTGTATTATTTGACATTAAAAAAAGAGATCGTAAATTTATGTTGCTAGAGCCGCGGTGGCGTCATTGGTAACGTACCAGGCTAAAATTCTGGAGTACCCGGTTTGAACCCGGGCTGTGGCAATATATTTTCACGATTTCTTTGGAAGTTAAAAATCTTCTGGTCTGGTTGTCTCATTCATTCTTAATGAATGAGTGAGGCAATCAGAATTGACAAAAATAATTAATGATTCGCTTGTTAGAGATCTTTCTGAGATCGATAACACAGGGATCTAGGTAACGCTGACTCCAACCGGGTTGCGAACTGCCAAAAATTCTCCATCAAAAAAAAATTTGGTCAAATCATTTGTCGCTTAGATTTATCACTCTTAAGAAAGGTATGACCGCGTATAAAAGGATTAATTAATTAATCTGTAACTAAGGTGTATTATTTGACATCAAAAATAGAGATCGTGAATTGATGTTGCTAGAGCCGCGGTGGCGTAATTGGTAACGTACCAGGCAATAATTCTGGAGTTCCTGGTTCGAACCCGGGCTGTGGCAATATTTTTTCACGATTTCTTTAGAAGATAAAAATCGTGAGGTCTGGTTGCGTCATTAATTCTTAATAAATGAGTGAGGCAATCAGAGTTGACAAAAATAATTAATGATCCGATTGGTAGAGATCTTTCTGAGATCGATAACACAGGGATCTAGGTGGCGCTGACTCTAACCGGGTTGCGAACTGCCAAAAATTCTCCATCAAATAAAAATTTGGTCAAATCATTTGTCGCTTAGATTTATCACTCTCAAGAAATATATGACCTCGTATAAAAGGATTAATTAATTAATGTGTAACTAAGGTGTATTATTTGACATTAAAAATAGAGATCGTGAATTGATGTTGCTAGAGCCGCGGTGGCGTAATTGGTAACGTACCAGGCAATAATTCTGGAGTTCCTGGTTCGAACCCGGGCTGTGGCAATATTTTTTCACGATTTCTTTAGAAGTTAAAAATCGTGAGGTCTGGTTGCGTCATTAATTCTTAATAAATGAGTGAGGCAATCAGAGTTGACAAAAATAATTAATGATCCGATTGGTAGAGATCTTTCTGAGATCGATAACACAGGGATCTAGGTGGCGCTGACTCTAACCGGGTTGCGAACTGCCAAAAATTCTCCATCAAATGAAAATTTGGTCAAATCATTTGTCGCTTAGATTTATCACTCTCAAGCAATATATGACCTCGTATAAAAGGATTAATTAATTAATGTGTAACTAAGGTGTTTTATTCGACATTAAAAATAGAGATCGTGAATTGATGTTGCTAGAGCCGCAGTGGCGTAATTGGTAACGTACCAGGCTAGAATTCTGAAGTTCCTGGTTCGAACCCGGGCTGTGGCAATATTTTTTCACGATTTCTTTAGAAGTTAAAAATCGTGAGGTCTGGTTGCGTCATTAATTCTTAATAAATGAGTGAGGCAATCAGAGTTGACAAAAATAATTAATGATCCGATTGGTAGAGATCTTTCTGAGATCGATAACACAGGGATCTAGGTGGCGCTGACTCTAACCGGGTTGCGAACTGCCAAAAATTCTCCATCAAATGAAAATTTGGTCAAATCATTTGTCGCTTAGATTTATCACTCTCAAGCAATATATGACCTCGTATAAAAGGATTAATTAATTAATGTGTAACTAAGGTGTTTTATTCGACATTAAAAATAGAGATCGTGAATTGATGTTGCTAGAGCCGCAGTGGCGTAATTGGTAACGTACCAGGCTAGAATTCTGAAGTTCCCGGTTCGAACCCGGGCTGTGGCAATATATTTTCACGATTTCTTTGGAAGTTAAAAATCTTCTGGTCTGGTTGTCTCATTCATTCTTAATGAATGAGTGAGGCAATCAGAATTGACAAAAATAATTAATGATTCGCTTGTTAGAGATCTTTCTGAGATCGATAACACAGGGATCTAGGTAACGCTGACTCCAACCGGGTTGCGAACTGCCAAAAATTCTCCATCAAAAAAAAATTTGGTCAAATCATTTGTCGCTTAGATTTATCACTCTTAAGAAACATATGACCGCGTATAAAAGGATTAATTAATTAATCTGTAACTAAGGTGTATTATTTGACATCAAAAATAGAGATCGTGAATTGATGTTGCTAGAGCCGCGGTGGCGTAATTGGTAACGTACCAGGCAATAATTCTGGAGTTCCTGGTTCGAACCCGGGCTGTGGCAATATTTTTTCACGATTTCTTTAGAAGTTAAAAATCGTGAGGTCCGGTTGCCTCATTAATTCTTAATAAATGAGTGAGGCAATCAGAGTTGACAAAAATAATTAATGATCCGATTGGTAGAGATTTTTCTGAGATCGATAACACAGGGATCTAGGTGGCGCTGACTCTAACCGGGTTGCGAACTGACAAAAATTCTCCATCAAATAAAAATTTGGTCAAATCATTTGTCGCTTAGATTTATCACTCTCAAGAAATATATGACCTCGTATAAAAGGATTAATTAATTAATGTGTAACTAAGGTGTATTATTTGACATTAAAAATAGAGATCGTGAATTGATGTTGCTAAAGCCGCGGTGGCGTAATTGGTAACGTACCAGGCAATAATTCTGGAGTTCCTGGTTCGGACCCGGGCTGTGGCAGTATTTTTTCACGATTTCTTTAGAAGTTAAAAATCGTTAGGGCTGGTCGCCTCATTAATTCTTAATAAATGAGTGAGGCAATCAGAGTTGACAAAAATAATAAATGATCCGATTGGTAGAGATCTTTTTGAAATCGATAACACAGGGATCTAGGTGGCGCTGACTCTAACCGGGTTGCGAACTGCCAAAAATTCTCCATCATAAAAAAATTTGGTCAAATCATTTGTCGCTTAGATTTATCACTCTTAAGAAACATATGACCGCGTATAAAAGGATTGATTAATTAATCGGTAACTAAGTTGTATTTTTTGACATTAAAAATAGAGATGGTGAATTGATGTTGCTAGAGCCGCCGTGACCTAATTGGTAACGTACCAGGCTAGAATTTTAGAGTTCCCGGTTTGAACCCGGGCTGTGGCAATATTTTTTCACGATTTCTTTAGAAGTTAAAAATCGTGAGGTCTGGTTGCCTCATTAATTCTTAATGAATGAGTGAGGCAATCAGAGTTGACAAAAATAATTAATGATTCGATTGTTAGAGATCTTTCTGAGATCGGTAACACAGGGATCTAGGCAGCGCTGGCTCTAACGAGGTTGCGAATTGCCAAAAATTCTCCATAAAAAAAAAAATTTGGTCAAATCATTTGTCGCTTAGATTAATCACTCTTAAGAAACATATGACCGCGTATAAAAGGATTAATTAATTAATCTGTAACTAAGGTGTATTATTTGACATTAAAAATAGAGATCGTGAATTGATGTTGCTGGAGCCGTAGTGGCGTACTTGGTAACGTATCAGGCTAGAATTCTGAAGTTCCCGGTTCGAACCCGGGCTGTGGCAATATATTTTCACGATTTCTTTGGAAGTTAAAAATCTTCTGGTCTGGTTGTCTCATTCATTCTTAATGAATGAGTGAGGCAATCAGAATTGACAAAAATAATTAATGATTCGCTTGTTAGAGATCTTTCTGAGATCGATAACACAGGGATCTAGGTAACGCTGACTCCAACCGGGTTGCGAACTGCCAAAAATTCTCCATCAAAAAAAAATTTGGTCAAATCATTTGTTGCTTAGATTTATCACTCTTAAGAAACATATGACCGCGTATAAAAGGATTAATTAATTAATCTGTAACTAAGGTGTATTATTTGACATTAAAAATAGAGATCGTGAATTGATGTTGCTAGAGCCGCGGTGGCGTAATTGGTAACGTACCAGGCAATAATTCTGGAGTTCCTGGTTCGAACCCGGGCTGTGGCAATATTTTTTCACGATTTCTTTAGAAGTTAAAAATCGTGAGGTCTGGTTGCGTCATTAATTCTTAATAAATGAGTGAGGCAATCAGAGTTGACAAAAATAATTAATGATCGGATTGGTAGAGATCTTTCTGAGATCGATAACACAGGGATCTAGGTGGCGCTGACTCTAACCGGGTTGCGAACTGCCAAAAATTCTCCATCAAATAAAAATTTGGTCAAATCATTTGTCGCTTAGATTTATCACTCTCAAGAAATATATGACCTCGTATAAAAAGATTAATTAATTAATGTGTAACTAAGGTGTATTATTTGATATCAAAAATAGAGATCGTGAATTGATGTTGCTAGAGCCGCGGTGGCGTAATTGGTAACGTACCAGGCTAGAATTTTAGAGTTCCCGGTTTGAACTCGGGCTGTGGCAATATTTTTTCACGATTTCTTTAGAAGTTAAAAATCGTCAGGTCTAGTTGCCTCATTAATTCTTAATGAATGAGTGAGGCAATCAGAGTTGACAAAAATAATTAATGATTCGATTGTTTCGAGATCTTTCTGAGATCGATAACACAGGGATCTAGGTGGCGCTGACTCTAACCGGGTTGCGAACTGCCAAGAATTCTCCATCAGAAAAAAATTTGGTCAAATCATTTGTCGCTTAGATTTATCAGTCTTAAGAAACATATGACCGCGTATAATAGGATTAATTAATTAATCTGTAACTAAGGTGTATTATTTAACATTAAAAATAGAGATCGTGAATTGATGTTGCTAGAGCCGCGGTGGCGTAATTGGTAACGTACCAGGCTAGAATTCTGGAGTTCCCGGTTCGAACCCGGGCTGTGGCAATATTTTTTCACGATTTCTTTAGAAGTTAAAAATCGTCAGGTCTGGTTGTCTCATTAATTCCTAATGAATGAGTGAGGCAATCAGAGTTTACAAAAATAATTAATGATTCGACTGTTTCGAGATCTTTCTGAGATCGATAACACAGGGATCTAGGTGGCGCTGACTCTAACCGGATTGCGAAATATCAAAAATTCTACAGCAAAAAAAAATTTGGTCAAATCATTTGTCGCTTAGATTTATCACTCTCATGCAATATATGACCTCGTATAAAAGAATTAATTAATTAATGTGTAATTAAGGTGTTTTATTCGACATTAAAAAAAGAGATCGTGAATTGATGTTGCTAGAGCCGCGGTGGCGTAATTGGTAACGTACCAGGCAATAATTCTGGAGTTCCTGGTTCGAACCCGGGCTGTGGCAATATTTTTCCACGATTTCTTTAGAAGTTAAAAATCGTGAGGTCTGGTTGTCTCATTATTTCTTAATAAATGAGTGAGGCAATCAGAGTTGACAAAAATAATTAATGATCCGATTGGTAGAGATCTTTCTGAGATCGATAACACAGGGATCTAGGTGGCGCTGACTCTAACCGGGTTGCGAACTGCCAAAAATTCTCCATCAAAAAAAAATTTGGTCAAATCATTTGTCGCTTAGATTTATCACTCTTAAGAAACATATGACCGCGTATAAAAGGATTGATTAATTAATCTGTAACTAAGGTGTATTTTTTGACATTAAAAATAGAGATGGTGAATTGATGTTGCTAGAGCCGCCGTGGCCTAATTGGTAACGTACCAGGCTAGAATTTTAGAGTTCCCTGTTTGGACCCGGGCTTTGGCAATATTTTTTCACGATTTCTTTAGAAGTTTAAAATCGTCAGGTCTAGTTGCATCATTAATTCTTAATGAATGAGTGAGGCAATCGGAGTTGGCAAAAATAATTAATGATTCGATTGTTAGAGATCTTTCTGAGATCGATAACACCGGGATCAAGGCGGCGCTGGCTCTAACGAGGTTGCGAATTGCCAAAAATTCTCCATCAAAAAAAAAATTTGGTAAAATCATTTGTCGCTTAGATTTATCAGTCTTAAGAAACATATGACCGCGTATAATAGGATTAATTAATTAATCTGTAACTAAGGTGTATTATTTGACATTAAAAAAAGAGATCGTGAATTGATGTTGCTAGAGCCGCGGTGGCGTCATTGGTAACGTACCAGGCTAAAATTCTGGAGTACCCGGTTTGAACCCGGGCTGTGGCAATATTTTTTCACGATTTCTTTAGAAGTTAAAAATCGTCAGGTCTAGTTGCCTCATTAATTCTTAATGAATGAGTGAGGCAATCGGAGTTGGCAAAAATAATTAATGATTCGATTGTTAGAGATCTTTCTGAGATCGATAACACCGGGATCAAGGCGGCGCTGGCTCTAACGAGGTTGCGAATTGCCAAAAATTCTCCATCAAAAAAAAAATTTGGTAAAATCATTTGTCGCTTAGATTTATCAGTCTTAAGAAGCATATGACCGCGTATAATAGGATTAATTAATTAATCTGTAACTAAGGTGTATTATTTGACATTAAAAAAAGAGATCGTAAATTTATGTTGCTAGAGCCGCGGTGGCGTCATTGGTAACGTACCAGGCTAAAATTCTGGAGTACCCGGTTTGAACCCGGGCTGTGGCAATATATTTTCACGATTTCTTTGGAAGTTAAAAATCTTCTGGTCTGGTTGTCTCATTCATTCTTAATGAATGAGTGAGGCAATCAGAATTGACAAAAATAATTAATGATTCGCTTGTTAGAGATCTTTCTGAGATCGATAACACAGGGATCTAGGTAACGCTGACTCCAACCGGGTTGCGAACTGCCAAAAATTCTCCATCAAAAAAAAATTTGGTCAAATCATTTGTCGCTTAGATTTATCACTCTTAAGAAAGGTATGACCGCGTATAAAAGGATTAATTAATTAATCTGTAACTAAGGTGTATTATTTGACATCAAAAATAGAGATCGTGAATTGATGTTGCTAGAGCCGCGGTGGCGTAATTGGTAACGTACCAGGCAATAATGCTGGAGTTCCTGGTTCGAACCCGGGCTGTGGCAATATTTTTTCACGATTTCTTTAGAAGATAAAAATCGTGAGGTCTGGTTGCGTCATTAATTCTTAATAAATGAGTGAGGCAATCAGAGTTGACAAAAATAATTAATGATCCGATTGGTAGAGATCTTTCTGAGATCGATAACACAGGGATCTAGGTGGCGCTGACTCTAACCGGGTTGCGAACTGCCAAAAATTCTCCATCAAATAAAAATTTGGTCAAATCATTTGTCGCTTAGATTTATCACTCTCAAGAAATATATGACCTCGTATAAAAGGATTAATTAATTAATGTGTAACTAAGGTGTATTATTTGACATTAAAAATAGAGATCGTGAATTGATGTTGCTAGAGCCGCGGTGGCGTAATTGGTAACGTACCAGGCAATAATTCTGGAGTTCCTGGTTCGAACCCGGGCTGTGGCAATATTTTTTCACGATTTCTTTAGAAGTTAAAAATCGTGAGGTCTGGTTGCGTCATTAATTCTTAATAAATGAGTGAGGCAATCAGAGTTGACAAAAATAATTAATGATCCGATTGGTAGAGATCTTTCTGAGATCGATAACACAGGGATCTAGGTGGCGCTGACTCTAACCGGGTTGCGAACTGCCAAAAATTCTCCATCAAATGAAAATTTGGTCAAATCATTTGTCGCTTAGATTTATCACTCTCAAGCAATATATGACCTCGTATAAAAGGATTAATTAATTAATGTGTAACTAAGGTGTTTTATTCGACATTAAAAATAGAGATCGTGAATTGATGTTGCTAGAGCCGCAGTGGCGTAATTGGTAACGTACCAGGCTAGAATTCTGAAGTTCCCGGTTCGAACCCGGGCTGTGGCAATATATTTTCACGATTTCTTTGGAAGTTAAAAATCTTCTGGTCTGGTTGTCTCATTCATTCTTAATGAATGAGTGAGGCAATCAGAATTGACAAAAATAATTAATGATTCGCTTGTTAGAGATCTTTCTGAGATCGATAACACAGGGATCTAGGTAACGCTGACTCCAACCGGGTTGCGAACTGCCAAAAATTCTCCATCAAAAAAAAATTTGGTCAAATCATTTGTCGCTTAGATTTATCACTCTTAAGAAACATATGACCGCGTATAAAAGGATTAATTAATTAATCTGTAACTAAGGTGTATTATTTGACATCAAAAATAGAGATCGTGAATTGATGTTGCTAGAGCCGCGGTGGCGTAATTGGTAACGTACCAGGCAATAATTCTGGAGTTCCTGGTTCGAACCCGGGCTGTGGCAATATTTTTTCACGATTTCTTTAGAAGTTAAAAATCGTGAGGTCCGGTTGCCTCATTAATTCTTAATAAATGAGTGAGGCAATCAGAGTTGACAAAAATAATTAATGATCCGATTGGTAGAGATTTTTCTGAGATCGATAACACAGGGATCTAGGTGGCGCTGACTCTAACCGGGTTGCGAACTGACAAAAATTCTCCATCAAATAAAAATTTGGTCAAATCATTTGTCGCTTAGATTTATCACTCTCAAGAAATATATGACCTCGTATAAAAGGATTAATTAATTAATGTGTAACTAAGGTGTATTATTTGACATTAAAAATAGAGATCGTGAATTGATGTTGCTAAAGCCGCGGTGGCGTAATTGGTAACGTACCAGGCAATAATTCTGGAGTTCCTGGTTCGGACCCGGGCTGTGGCAGTATTTTTTCACGATTTCTTTAGAAGTTAAAAATCGTCAGGTCTAGTTGCCTCATTAATTCTTAATGAATGAGTAAGGCATTCAGAGTTAACAAAAATAATTAATGATTCGATTGTTAGAGATCTTTCTGAGATCGATAACACAGGGATCTAGGCGGCGCTGGCTCTAACGAGATTGCTAATTGCCAAAAATTCTCCATCAAAAAAAAAATTTGGTCAAATCATTTGTCGCTTAGATTTACCAGTCTTAAGAAACATATGACCGCGTATAATAGGATTAATTAATTAATCTGTAACTAAGGTGTATTATTTGACATTAAAAATAGAGATCGTGAATTGATGTTGCTAGAGCCGCAGTGGCGTAATTGGTAACGTACCAGGCAATAATTCTGGAGTTCCTGGTTCGAACCCGGGCTGTGGCAATATTTTTCCACAATTTCTTTAGAAGTTAAAAATAGTGAGGTCTGGTTGTCTCATTATTTCTTAATAAATGTGTGAGGCAATCAGAGTTGACAAAAATAAATAATGATCCGATTGGTAGAGATCTTTCTGAGATCGATAACACAGGGATCTAGGTGGCGCTGACTCTAACCGGGTTGCGAACTGCCAAAAATTCTCCATCAAAAAAAAATTTGGTCAAATCATTTGTCGCTTAGATTTATCACTCTTAAGAAACATATGACCGCGTATAAAAGGATTGATTAATTAATCTGTAAATAAGTTGTATTTTTTGACATTAAAAATAGAGATGGTGAATTGATGTTGCTAGAGCCGCCGTGGCCTAATTGGTAACGTACCAGGTTAAAATTTTAGAGTTCCCTGTTTGGACCCGGGCTGTGGCAATATTTTTTCACGATTTCTTTAGAAGTTTAAAATCGTCAGGTCTAGTTGCCTCATTAATTCTTAATGAATGAGTGAGGCAATCGGAGTTGGCAAAAATAATTAATGATTCGATTGTTAGAGATCTTTCTGAGATCGATAACACCGGGATCAAGGCGGCGCTGGCTCTAACGAGGTTGCGAATTGCCAAAAATTCTCCATCAAAAAAAAAATTTGGTAAAATCATTTGTCGCTTAGATTTATCAGTCTTAAGAAACATATGACCGCGTATAATAGGATTAATTAATTAATCTGTAACTAAGGTGTATTATTTGACATTTAAAAAAGAGATCGTGAATTGATGTTGCTAGAGCCGCGGTGGCGTCATTGGTAACGTACCAGGCTAAAATTCTGGAGTACCCGGTTTGAACCCGGGCTGTGGCAATATTTTTTCACGATTTCTTTAGAAGTTAAAAACCGTCAGGTCTAGTTGCCTCATTAATTCTTAATGAATGAGTGCGGCAATCAGAGTTGACAAAAATAATTAATGATTCGATTGTTAGAGATCTTTCTGAGATCGATAACACAGGGATCTAGGTGGCGCTGACTCTAACCAGGTTGCGAACTACCAAAAATTCTCCATCAAAAAAAAATGTGGTCAAATCATTTGTCGCTTAGATTTATCACTCTTAAGAAACATATGACCGCGTATAAAAGGATTAATTAATTAATCTGTAACTAAGGTGCATTATTTGACATTAAAAATAGAGATCGTGAATTGATGTTGCTGGAGCCGTAGTGGCGTACTTGGTAACGTACCAGGCTAGAATTCTGAAGTTCCCGGTTCGAACCCGGGCTGTGGCAATATATTTTCACGATTTCTTTGGAAGTTAAAAATCTTCTGGTCTGGTTGTCTCATTCATTCTTAATGAATGAGTGAGGCAATCAGAATTGACAAAAATAATTAATGATTCGCTTGTTAGAGATCTTTCTGAGATCGATAACACAGGGATCTAGGTAACGCTGACTCCAACCGGGTTGCGAACTGCCAAAAATTCTCCATCAAAAAAAAATTTGGTCAAATCATTTGTCGCTTAGATTTATCACTCTTAAGAAGCATATGACCGCGTATAAAAAGATTAATTAATTAATCTGTAACTAAGGTGTATTATTTGACATCAAAAATAGAGATCGTAAATTGATGTTGCTAGAGCCGCGGTGGCGTAATTGGTAACGTACCAGGCAATAATTCTGAAGTTCCTGGTTCGAACCCGGGCTGTGGCAAGATTTTTTCACGATTTCTTTAGAAGTTTAAAATTGTCATGTTTAGTTGCCTCATTAATTCTTAATGAATAAGTGAGGCAATCGGAGTTGACAAAAATAATTAATGATTCGATTGTTTTGAGATCTTTTTCAGATCGATAACACAGGGATCTAGGTGGCGCTGACTCTACCCGGGTTGCGAACTACCAAAAATTCTCCATCAAAAAAAAATTTGGTCAAATCATTTGTCGCTTAGATTTATCACTCTCAAGAAATATATGACCTCGTATAAAGGATTTATTAAATAATCTGTAACTAAGGTGTATTATTTGACATTAAAAATAGAGATCGTGAATTGATGTTGCTAGAGCTGCCGTGGCGTAATTGGTAACGTGTCAGGCTAGAATTTTAGAGTTCCCGGTTTGAACCCGGGCTGTGGCAATATTTTTTCACGATTTCTTTAGAAGTTAAAAATCGTCAGGTCTAGTTGCCTCATTAATTCTTAATGAATGAGTGAGGCAATCAGAGTTAACAAAAATAATGAATGATTCGATTGTTAGAGATCTTTTTGAGATCGATAACACCGGGATCTAGGCGGCGCTGGCTCTAACCAGGTTGCGAATTGCCAAAAATTCTCCATCAAAAAAAAAATTTGGTCAAATCATTTGTCGCTTAGATTTATCAGTCTTAAGAAACATATGACCGCGTATAATAGGATTAATTAATTAATCTATAACTAAGGTGTTTTATTTGACATTAAAAATAGAGATCATGAATTGATGTTGCTAGAGCCGCGGTGGCGTAATTGGTAACGTACTAGGCAATAATTCTGGAGTTCCTGGTTCGGACCCGGGCTGTGGCAATATTTTTTCACGATTTCTTTAGAAGTTAAAAATCGTGAGGTCTGGTTGCCTCATTAATTCTTAATGAATGAGTGAGGCAATCAGAGTTGACAAAAATAATTAATGATCCGATTGGTAGAGATCTTTCTGAGATCGATAACACAGGGATCTAGGTGGCGCTGACTCTAACCGGGTTGCGAACTGCCAAAAATTCTTCATCAAAAAAAAATTTGGTCAAATCATTTGTCGCTTAGATTTATCACTCTTAAGAAACATATGACCGCGTATAAAAGGATTGATTAATTAATCTGTAACTAAGGTGTATTATTTGACATTAAAAATAGAGATCGTGAATTGATGTTGCTAGAGCCGCGGTGGCGTAATTGGTAACGTACCAGGCTAGAATTCTGGAGTTCCCGGTTCGAACCCGGGCTGTGGCAATATTTTTTCACGATTTCTTTAGAAGTTAAAAATCGTCAGGTCTGGTTGTCTCATTAATTCCTAATGAATGAGTGAGGCAATCAGAGTTTACAAAAATAATTAATGATTCGACTGTTTCGAGATTTTTCTGAGATCGATAACACAGGGATCTAGGTGGCGCTGACTCTAACCGGATTGCGAAATACCAAAAATTCTACAGCAAAAAAAAATTTGGTCAAATCATTTGTCGCTTAGATTTATCACTCTCGAGCAATATATGACCTCGTATAAAAGGATTAATTAATTAATGTGTAACTAAGGTGTTTTATTCGACATTAAAAATAGAGATCGTGAATTGATGTTGCTAGAGCCGCGGTGGCGTAATTGGTAACGTACCAGGCAATAATTCTGGAGTTCCTGGTTCGAACCCGGGCTGTGGCAATAATTTTCCACGATTTCTTTAGAAGTTAAAAATCGTGAGGTCTGGTTGTCTCATTATTTCTTAATAAATGAGTGAGGCAATCAGAGTTGACAAAAATAATTAATGATCCGATTGGTAGAGATCTTTCTGAGATCGATAACACAGGGATCTAGGTGGCGCTGACTCTAGCCGGGTGCGAACTGCCAAAAATTCTCCATCAAAAAAAAATTTGGTCAAATCATTTGTCGCTTAGATTTATCACTCTTAAGAAACATATGACCGCGTATAAAAGGATTGATTAATTAATCTGTAACTAAGGTGTATTTTTTGACATTAAAAATAGAGATGGTGAATTGATGTTGCTAGAGCCGCCGTGGCCTAATTGGTAACGTACCAGGCTAGAATTTTAGAGTTCCCTGTTTGAACCCGGGCTGTGGCAATATTTTTTCACGATTTCTTTAGAAGTTTAAAATCGTCAGGTCTAGTTGCCTCATTAATTCTTAATGAATGAGTGAGGCAATCGGAGTTGGCAAAAATAATTAATGATTCGATTGTTAGAGATCTTTCTGAGATCGATAACACCGGGATCAAGGCGGCGCTGGCTCTAACGAGGTTGCGAATTGCCAAAAATTCTCCATCAAAAAAAAAATTTGGTAAAATCATTTGTCGCTTAGATTTATCAGTCTTAAGAAACATATGACCGCGTATAATAGTATTAATTAATTAATCTGTAACTAAAGTGTATTATTTGACATTAAAAAAAGAGATCGTGAATTGATGTTGCTAGAGCCGCGGTGGCGTCATTTGTAACGTACCAGGCTAAAATTCTGGAGTACCCGGTTTGAACCCGGGCTGTGGCAATATTTTTTCACGATTTCTTTAGAAGTTAAAAATCGTCAGGTCTAGTTGCCTCATTAATTCTTAATGAATGAGTGAGGCAATCAGAGTTGACAAAAATAATTAATGATTCGATTGTTAGAGATCTTTCTGAGATCGATAACACCGGGATCTAGGCGGCGCTGACTCTAACCAGGTTGCGAACTGCCAAAAATTCTCCATCAAAAAGAAAATTTGGTCAAATCATTTGTCGCTTAAATTTATCACTCTTAAGAAACATATGACCGCGTGTAATAGGATTAATTAATTAATGTGTAACTGAGGTGTTTTATTTGACATTAAAAATAGAGATCGTGAATTGATGTTGCTAGAGCCGCGGTGGCGCAATTGGTAACGTACCAGGCAATAATTCTGAAGTTCCTGGTTCGAACCCGGGCTGTGGCAATATTTTTTCACGATTTCTTTAGAAGTTTAAAATCGTCAGGTCTAGTTGCCTCATTAATTCTTAATGAATAAGTGAGGCAATCGGAGTTGGCAAAAATAATTAATGATTCGATTGTTTCGAGATCTTTTTCAGATCGATAACACAGGGATCTAGGTGGCGCTGACTCTACCCGGGTTGCGAACTACCAAAAATTCTCCATCAAAAAAAATTTGCCCAAATCATTTGTCGCTTAGATTTATCACTCTCAAGAAATATATGACCTCGTATAAAAGGATTTATTAAATAATCTGTAACTAAGGTGTATTATTTGACATTAAAAATAGAGATCGTGAATTGATGTTGCTAGAGCCGCGGTGGCGTAATTGGTAACGTACCAGGCTAGAATTTTAGAGTTCCGGGTTTGAACCCGGGCTGTGGCAATATTTTTTCACGATTTCTTTAGAAGTTAAAAATCGTCAGGTCTAGTTGCCTCATTAATTCTTAATGAATGAGTGAGGCAATCAGAGTTTACAAAAATAATTAATGATTCGACTGTTTCGAGATCTTTCTGAGATCGATAACACAGGGATCTAGGTGGCGCTGACTCTAACCGGATTGCGAAATACCAAAAATTCTACAGCAAAAAAAAATTTGGTCAAATCATTTGTCGCTTAGATTTATCACTCTCAAGCAATATATGACCTCGTATAAAAGGATTAATTGATTAATGTGTAATTAATGTGTTTTATTCGACATTAAAAATAGAGATCGTGAATTGATGTTGCTAGAGCTGCGGTGGCGTAATTGGTAACGTACCAGGCAATAATTCTGGAGTTCCTGGTTCGAACCCGGGCTGTGGCAATATTTTTCCACGATTTCTTTAGAAGTTAAAAATCGTGAGGTCTGGTTGTCTCATTATTTCTTAATAAATGAGTGAGGCAATCAGAGTTGACAAAAATAATTAATGATCCGATTGGTAGAGATCTTTCTGAGATCGATAACACAGGGATCTAGGTGGCGCTGACTCTAACCGGGTTGCGAACTGCCAAAAATTCTCCATCAAAAAAAAATTTGGTCAAATCATTTGTCGCTTAGATTTATCACTCTTAAGAAACTTATGACCGCGTGTAAAAGGATTGATTAATTAATCTGTAACTAAGGTGTATTTTTTGACATTAAAAATAGAGATGGTGAATTGATGTTGCTAGAGCCGCCGTGGCCTAATTGGTAACGTACCAGGCTAGAATTTTAGAGTTCCCTGTTTGAACCCGGGCTGTGGCAATATTTTTTCACGATTTCTTTAGAAGTTCAAAATCGTCAGGTCTAGTTGCCTCATTAATTCTTAATGAATGAGTGAGGCAATCGGAGTTGGCAAAAATAATTAATGATTCGATTGTTAGAGATCTTTCTGAGATCGATAACACCGGGATCAAGGGGGCGCTGGCTCTAACGAGGTTGCGAATTGCCAAAAATTCTCCATCAAAAACAAAATTTGGTAAAATCATTTGTCGCTTAGATTTATCAGTCTTAAGGAACATATGACCGCGTATAATAGGATTAATTAATTAATCTGTAACTAAGGTGTATTATTTGACATTAAAAAAAGAGATCGTGAATTGATGTTGCTGGAGCCGTGGTGGCGTACTTGGTAACGTACCAGGCTAGAATTCTGGAGTTCCCGGTTCGAACCCGGGCTGTGGCAATATATTTTCACGATTTCTTTAGAAGTTAAAAATCGTCTGGTCTGGTTGTCACATTCATTCTTAATAAATGAGTGAGGCAATCAGAGTTGACAAAAATAATTAATGATCCTATTGGTAGAGATATTTCTGAGATCGATAACACAGGGATCTAGGTGGCGCTGTATCTAACCGGGTTGCGAACTGTTAAAAATTTTCCATCAAAAAAAAATTTGGTCAAATCATTTGTCGCTTAGATTTATCACGCTTAAGAAACATATGACCGCGTATAAAAGGATTAATTAATTAATCTGTAACGAAGGTGTATTATTTGACATCAAAAATAGAGATCGTGAATTGATGTTGCTAGAGCCGCGGTGGCGTAATTGGTAACGTACCAGGCAATATTTCTGAAGTTCCTGGTTCGAACCCGGGCTGTGGCAATATTTTTTCACGATTTCTTTAGAAGTTTAAAATCGTCAGGTCTAGATGCCTCATTAATTCTTAATGAATAAGTGAGGCAATCGGAATTGGCAAAAATAATTAATGATTCGATTGTTAGAGATCTTTCTGAGATCGATAAAACAGGGATCTAGGTGGCGCTGACTCTAACCGGATTGCGAAATACCAAAAATTCTACAGCAAAAAAAAATTTGGTCAAATCATTTGTCGCTTAGATTTATCACTCTCAAGCAATATATGACCTCGTATAAAAGGATTAATTAATTAATGTGTAACTGAGGTGTTTTATTTGACATTAAAAATAGAGATCGTGAATTGATGTTGCTAGAGCCGCGGTGGCGTAATTGGTAACGTACCAGGCAATAATTCTGAAGTTCCTGGTTCGAACCCGGGCTGTGGCAATATTTTTTCACGATTTCTTTAGAAGTTCAAAATCGTCAGGTCTAGTTGCCTCATTAATTCTTAATGAATGAGTGAGGCAATCCAAGTTGACAAAAATAATTAATGATTCGATTGTTAGAGATCTTTCTGATATCGATAACACAGGGATCTAGGTGGCGCTGACTCTAACCAGGTTGCGAACTGCTAAAGATTCTCCATCAAAAAAAAAATTTGGTCAAATCATTTGTCGCTTAGATTTATCACTCTTTAGAAACATATGACTGCGTATAAGAGGATTAATTAATTAATGTGTAACTAAGCTGTATTATTTGACATTTAAAATAGAGATCGTGAATTAATGTTGCTAGAGCCGCGGTGGCGTAATTCGTAACGTACCAGGTTAGAATTCTGGAGTTCCCGGTTCGAACCCGGTCTGTGGCAATATTTTTTCACGATTTCTTTAGAAGTTAAAAATCGTCAGGTCTGGTTGTCTCATTAATTCTTAATGAATGAGTGAGGCAATCAGAATTGACAAAAATAATTAATGATTCGATTGTTTCGAGATCTTTTTCATATCGATAACACAGGGATCTAGGTGGCGCCGACTCTAGCCAGGTTGCGAACTGCTAAAAATTCTCCATCAAAAAAAAAAATTGGTCAAATCATTTGTCGCTTAGATTTATCACTCTTAAGAAACATATGACCGCGTATAAAAGGATTAATTAATTAATCTGTAACTAAGGTGTATTATTTAAAATCAAAAATAGAGATCGTGAATTGATGTTGCTAAAGCCGCGGTGGCGTCATTCGTAACGTACCAGGCTAGAATTCTGGAGTACCCGGTTTGAACCCGGGCTGTGGCAATATTTTTTCACGATTTCTTTAGAAGTTAAAAATCGTGAGGTCTGGTTGCCTCATTAATTCTTAATGAATGAGTGAGGCAATCAGAGTTGACAAAAATAATTAATGATCCGATTGGTAGAGATCTTTCTGAGATCGATAACATAGGGATCTAGGTGGCGCTGACTCTAACCGGGTTGCGAACTGCCGAAAATTCTCCATCAAAAAAAAATTTGGTTAATTCATTTGTCGCTTAGATTTATCACTCTTAAGAAACATATGACCGCGTATAAAAGGATTGATTAATTAATCTGTAACTAAGGTGTATTATTTGACATTAAAAATAGAGATCGTGAATTGATGTTGCTAGAGCCGCGGTGGCGTAATTGGTAACGTACCAGGCTAGAATTCTGGAGTTCCCGGTTCGAACCCGGGCTGTGGCAATATTTTTTCACGATTTCTTTAGAAGTTAAAAATCGTCAGGTCTGGTTGTCTCATTAATTCCTAATGAATGAGTGAGGCAATCAGAGTTTACAAAAATAATTAATGATTCGACTGTTTCGAGATTTTTCTGAGATCGATAACACAGGGATCTAGGTGGCGCTGACTCTAACCGGATTGCGAAATACCAAAAATTCTACAGCAAAAAAAAATTTGGTCAAATCATTTGTCGCTTAGATTTATCACTCTCGAGCAATATATGACCTCGTATAACAGGATTAATTAATTAATGTGTAACTAAGGTGTTTTATTCGACATTAAAAATAGAGATCGTGAATTGATGTTGCTAGAGCCGCGGTGGCGTAATTGGTAACGTACCAGGCAATAATTCTGGAGTTCCTGGTTCGAACCCGGGCTGTGGCAATAATTTTCCACGATTTCTTTAGAAGTTAAAAATCGTGAGGTCTGGTTGTCTCATTATTTCTTAATAAATGAGTGAGGCAATCAGAGTTGACAAAAATAATTAATGATCCGATTGGTAGAGATCTTTCTGAGATCGATAACACAGGGATCTAGGTGGCGCTGACTCTAGCCGGGTGCGAACTGCCAAAAATTCTCCATCAAAAAAAAATTTGGTCAAATCATTTGTCGCTTAGATTTATCACTCTTAAGAAACATATGACCGCGTATAAAAGGATTGATTAATTAATCTGTAACTAAGGTGTATTTTTTGACATTAAAAATAGAGATGGTGAATTGATGTTGCTAGAGCCGCCGTGGCCTAATTGGTAACGTACCAGGCTAGAATTTTAGAGTTCCCTGTTTGAACCCGGGCTGTGGCAATATTTTTTCACGATTTCTTTAGAAGTTTAAAATCGTCAGGTCTAGTTGCCTCATTAATTCTTAATGAATGAGTGAGGCAATCGGAGTTGGCAAAAATAATTAATGATTCGATTGTTAGAGATCTTTCTGAGATCGATAACACCGGGATCAAGGCGGCGCTGGCTCTAACGAGGTTGCGAATTGCCAAAAATTCTCCATCAAAAAAAAAATTTGGTAAAATCATTTGTCGCTTAGATTTATCAGTCTTAAGAAACATATGACCGCGTATAATAGTATTAATTAATTAATCTGTAACTAAAGTGTATTATTTGACATTAAAAAAAGAGATCGTGAATTGATGTTGCTAGAGCCGCGGTGGCGTCATTTGTAACGTACCAGGCTAAAATTCTGGAGTACCCGGTTTGAACCCGGGCTGTGGCAATATTTTTTCACGATTTCTTTAGAAGTTAAAAATCGTCAGGTCTAGTTGCCTCATTAATTCTTAATGAATGAGTGAGGCAATCAGAGTTGACAAAAATAATTAATGATTCGATTGTTAGAGATCTTTCTGAGATCGATAACACCGGGATCTAGGCGGCGCTGACTCTAACCAGGTTGCGAACTGCCAAAAATTCTCCATCAAAAAGAAAATTTGGTCAAATCATTTGTCGCTTAAATTTATCACTCTTAAGAAACATATGACCGCGTGTAATAGGATTAATTAATTAATGTGTAACTGAGGTGTTTTATTTGACATTAAAAATAGAGATCGTGAATTGATGTTGCTAGAGCCGCGGTGGCGCAATTGGTAACGTACCAGGCAATAATTCTGAAGTTCCTGGTTCGAACCCGGGCTGTGGCAATATTTTTTCACGATTTCTTTAGAAGTTTAAAATCGTCAGGTCTAGTTGCCTCATTAATTCTTAATGAATAAGTGAGGCAATCGGAGTTGGCAAAAATAATTAATGATTCGATTGTTTCGAGATCTTTTTCAGATCGATAACACAGGGATCTAGGTGGCGCTGACTCTACCCGGGTTGCGAACTACCAAAAATTCTCCATCAAAAAAAATTTGCCCAAATCATTTGTCGCTTAGATTTATCACTCTCAAGAAATATATGACCTCGTATAAAAGGATTTATTAAATAATCTGTAACTAAGGTGTATTATTTGACATTAAAAATAGAGATCGTGAATTGATGTTGCTAGAGCCGCGGTGGCGTAATTGGTAACGTACCAGGCTAGAATTTTAGAGTTCCGGGTTTGAACCCGGGCTGTGGCAATATTTTTTCACGATTTCTTTAGAAGTTAAAAATCGTCAGGTCTAGCTGCCTCATTAATTCTTAATGAATGAGTGAGGCAATCAGAGTTTACAAAAATAATTAATGATTCGACTGTTTCGAGATCTTTCTGAGATCGATAACACAGGGATCTAGGTGGCGCTGACTCTAACCGGATTGCGAAATACCAAAAATTCTACAGCAAAAAAAAATTTGGTCAAATCATTTGTCGCTTAGATTTATCACTCTCAAGCAATATATGACCTCGTATAAAAGGATTAATTGATTAATGTGTAATTAAGGTGTTTTATTCGACATTAAAAATAGAGATCGTGAATTGATGTTGCTAGAGCTGCGGTGGCGTAATTGGTAACGTACCAGGCAATAATTCTGGAGTTCCTGGTTCGAACCCGGGCTGTGGCAATATTTTTCCACGATTTCTTTAGAAGTTAAAAATCGTGAGGTCTGGTTGTCTCATTATTTCTTAATAAATGAGTGAGGCAATCAGAGTTGACAAAAATAATTAATGATCCGATTGGTAGAGATCTTTCTGAGATCGATAACACAGGGATCTAGGTGGCGCTGACTCTAACCGGGTTGCGAACTGCCAAAAATTCTCCATCAAAAAAAAATTTGGTCAAATCATTTGTCGCTTAGATTTATCACTCTTAAGAAACTTATGACCGCGTGTAAAAGGATTGATTAATTAATCTGTAACTAAGGTGTATTTTTTGACATTAAAAATAGAGATGGTGAATTGATGTTGCTAGAGCCGCCGTGGCCTAATTGGTAACGTACCAGGCTAGAATTTTAGAGTTCCCTGTTTGAACCCGGGCTGTGGCAATATTTTTTCACGATTTCTTTAGAAGTTCAAAATCGTCAGGTCTAGTTGCCTCATTAATTCTTAATGAATGAGTGAGGCAATCGGAGTTGGCAAAAATAATTAATGATTCGATTGTTAGAGATCTTTCTGAGATCGATAACACCGGGATCAAGGGGGCGCTGGCTCTAACGAGGTTGCGAATTGCCAAAAATTCTCCATCAAAAACAAAATTTGGTAAAATCATTTGTCGCTTAGATTTATCAGTCTTAAGGAACATATGACCGCGTATAATAGGATTAATTAATTAATCTGTAACTAAGGTGTATTATTTGACATTAAAAAAAGAGATCGTGAATTGATGTTGCTGGAGCCGTGGTGGCGTACTTGGTAACGTACCAGGCTAGAATTCTGGAGTTCCCGGTTCGAACCCGGGCTGTGGCAATATATTTTCACGATTTCTTTAGAAGTTAAAAATCGTCTGGTCTGGTTGTCACATTCATTCTTAATAAATGAGTGAGGCAATCAGAGTTGACAAAAATAATTAATGATCCTATTGGTAGAGATATTTCTGAGATCGATAACACAGGGATCTAGGTGGCGCTGTATCTAACCGGGTTGCGAACTGTTAAAAATTTTCCATCAAAAAAAAATTTGGTCAAATCATTTGTCGCTTAGATTTATCACGCTTAAGAAACATATGACCGCGTATAAAAGGATTAATTAATTAATCTGTAACGAAGGTGTATTATTTGACATCAAAAATAGAGATCGTGAATTGATGTTGCTAGAGCCGCGGTGGCGTAATTGGTAACGTACCAGGCAATATTTCTGAAGTTCCTGGTTCGAACCCGGGCTGTGGCAATATTTTTTCACGATTTCTTTAGAAGTTTAAAATCGTCAGGTCTAGATGCCTCATTAATTCTTAATGAATAAGTGAGGCAATCGGAATTGGCAAAAATAATTAATGATTCGATTGTTAGAGATTTTTCTGAGATCGATAAAACAGGGATCTAGGTGGCGCTGACTCTAACCGGATTGCGAAATACCAAAAATTCTACAGCAAAAAAAAATTTGGTCAAATCATTTGTCGCTTAGATTTATCACTCTCAAGCAATATATGACCTCGTATAAAAGGATTAATTAATTAATGTGTAACTGAGGTGTTTTATTTGACATTAAAAATAGAGATCGTGAATTGATGTTGCTAGAGCCGCGGTGGCGTAATTGGTAACGTACCAGGCAATAATTCTGAAGTTCCTGGTTCGAACCCGGGCTGTGGCAATATTTTTTCACGATTTCTTTAGAAGTTCAAAATCGTCAGGTCTAGTTGCCTCATTAATTCTTAATGAATGAGTGAGGCAATCCAAGTTGACAAAAATAATTAATGATTCGATTGTTAGAGATCTTTCTGATATCGATAACACAGGGATCTAGGTGGCGCTGACTCTAACCAGGTTGCGAACTGCTAAAGATTCTCCATCAAAAAAAAAATTTGGTCAAATCATTTGTCGCTTAGATTTATCACTCTTTAGAAACATATGACTGCGTATAAGAGGATTAATTAATTAATGTGTAACTAAGCTGTATTATTTGACATTTAAAATAGAGATCGTGAATTAATGTTGCTAGAGCCGCGGTGGCGTAATTCGTAACGTACCAGGTTAGAATTCTGGAGTTCCCGGTTCGAACCCGGTCTGTGGCAATATTTTTTCACGATTTCTTTAGAAGTTAAAAATCGTCAGGTCTGGTTGTCTCATTAATTCTTAATGAATGAGTGAGGCAATCAGAATTGACAAAAATAATTAATGATTCGATTGTTTCGAGATCTTTTTCATATCGATAACACAGGGATCTAGGTGGCGCCGACTCTAGCCAGGTTGCGAACTGCTAAAAATTCTCCATCAAAAAAAAAAATTGGTCAAATCATTTGTCGCTTAGATTTATCACTCTTAAGAAACATATGACCGCGTATAAAAGGATTAATTAATTAATCTGTAACTAAGGTGTATTATTTAAAATCAAAAATAGAGATCGTGAATTGATGTTGCTAAAGCCGCGGTGGCGTCATTCGTAACGTACCAGGCTAGAATTCTGGAGTACCCGGTTTGAACCCGGGCTGTGGCAATATTTTTTCACGATTTCTTTAGAAGTTAAAAATCGTGAGGTCTGGTTGCCTCATTAATTCTTAATGAATGAGTGAGGCAATCAGAGTTGACAAAAATAATTAATGATCCGATTGGTAGAGATCTTTCTGAGATCGATAACATAGGGATCTAGGTGGCGCTGACTCTAACCGGGTTGCGAACTGCCGAAAATTCTCCATCAAAAAAAAATTTGGTTAATTCATTTGTCGCTTAGATTTATCACTCTTAAGAAACATATGACCGCGTATAAAAGGATTAATTAATTAATCTGTAACTAAGGTGTTTTATTTGACATCAAAAATAGAGATCGTGAATTGATGTTGCTAGAGCTGCGGTGGCGTCATTCGTAACGTACCAGGCTAGAATTCTGGAGTACCCGGTTTGAACCCGGGCTGTGGCAATATTTTTTCACGATTTCTTTAGAAGTTAAAAATCGTCAGGTCTAGTTGCCTCATTAATTCTTAATGAATGAGTGAGGCAATCAGAGTTGACAAAAATAATTAATGATTCGATTGTTAGAGATCTTTCTGAGATCGATAACACAGGGATCTAGGTGGCGCTGACTCTCACCCGGTATCGAACTGCTAAAAATTCTCCATCAAAAAAAAAATTTGGTCAAATCATTTGTCGCTTAGATTTATCACTCTTTAGAAACATATGACCGCGTATAAGAGGATTAATTGATTAATGTGTAACTAAGGTGTATCATTTGACATTTAAAATAGAGATCGTGAATTAATGTTGCTAGAGCCGCGGTGGCGTAATTGGTAACGTATCAGGCTAGAATTCCGGAGTTCCCGGTTCGAACCCGGGCTGTGGCAATATTTTTTCACGATTTATTTATCAGGAGTACAAATTGAAAATGCGGGATTTTTTTCTATTTTTGAACGTTTATTCTGAAAAAATGATAACAAATGAATTATTCAAAGTATTGTCCATCGCTAGCCACAACTTTTTCCCATCTTTCTGGCAATTTACGGATACCGTCGCGAAAAAATTCGGCCGGCTTGGCTGCTATCCAGTCATCGACCCATTTTTGGGCTTCTTCGTAAGAATGGAAGCGCTGGTCAGCTAGGCCATGTGTCATCGATCGGAAAAGGTGGTAATCGGAAGGAGCAATATCTGGGCTATACGGCGGGTGGGGTAAGACTTCCCATTTCAGCGTTTGTAGGTATGTTTTGACCGGCGCTGCAACATGTGGCCGAGCGTTGTCATGTTGCAAAATTACTTTGTCGTGTCTTTGCTCGTATTGTGGCCGTTTTTCTTTGAGTGCGCGGCTCAAACGCATCAATTGAGTTCGGTATAGTGCTCCTGTGATGGTTTCGTTCGATTTCAATAGCTCATAATACACCACACCCAGCTGGTCCCACCAAATACAGAGCATGAGCTACGCGCCGTGAATATTTGGTTTGGCCGTCGATGATGATGCATGGCCGGGGTAACCATATGATTTTTTGCGCTTCGGGTTATCGTAATGGATCCACTTTTCATCACCAGTGACAATGCGATGCAAAAAACCCTTCCGTTTTTGCCGTTCGAGCAGCAGTTCGCATGCAAAAAAACGGCGCTCGACGTCTCTCGGCTTCAGCTCATACGGCACCCAATGTCCTTGCTTTTGGATCATTCCGAGGGCTTTTATACGATGGGAAATGGCTTGTTGTGTCACTCCCAATGAATCTGCGAGCTCTTGTTGAGTTTGACACGAGTCTTCATTGAGTATTGCCTCCAATTCAGCATTCTCAAACTTTTTCACTTGGCCCGGCCGCTCTTTGTCCTCAACGTCAAAATCACCACTTCTAAACCGCACAAACCATCTCTCGCACGTTGAAACCGATGGAACATGACTCGGATAAGCCTCGGAGACCAATCGATGTGCTTCAGCAGCACTTTTCTTCAAATTAAAGAAGTAAATTAAAACTTCCCGCAAATGCTGTTTTGTTGGCACGAAACTCGACATATTGAGAGCTCAAAAAAACTATGAATTTGACACTGCGACAAATTGACACATACTGAAAATTAAAGCTATAAGACGTAGCTTTGACATGAACATAGTCACAGTACTGCCTGATGCGTATAGCGTTAGTAACGCCATCTGTTATCAAACCCGCATTTTCAATTTGTACCCCTGATAGAAGTTAAAAATCGTCAGGTCTGGTTGTCTCATTAATTCTTAATGAATGAGTGAGGCAATCAGAATTGACAAAAATAATTAATGATTCGATTGTTTCGAGATCTTTTTCAGATCGATAACACAGGGATCTAGGTGGCGCTGACTCTAACCGGGTTGCGAACTACCAAAAATTCTCCATCAAAAAAAAATTTGGTCAAATGATTTGTCGCTTAGATTTATCATTCTCAAGAAATATATGACCTCGTATAAAAGGATTAATTAAATAATCTATAACTAAGGTGTATTATTTGACATTAAAAATAGAGATCGTGAATTGATGTTGCTAGAGCCGCCGTGTCGTAATTGGTAACGTACCAGGCTAGAATTTTAGAATTCCCGGTTTGAACCCGGGCTGTGGCAATATTTTTTCACGATTTCTTTAGAAGTTAAAAATCGTCAGGTCTAGTTGCCTCATTAATTCTTAATGAATGAGGCAATCAGAGTTGACAAAAATAATTAATGATTCGATAGTTAGAGATCTTTATGAGATCGATAACACAGGGATCCAGGTGGCGCTGACTCTAATCGGGTTGCGAACTGCCAAAAATTCTCCATCAAAAAAAAATTTGGTCAAATCATTTGTCGCTTAGATTTATCACTCTTAAGAAACATATGACCGCGTATAAAAGGATTAATTAATTAATCTGTAACTAAGGTGTATTATTTGACATCAAAAATAGAGATCGTGAATTGATGTTGCCAGAGCCGCGGTGGCGTCATTCGTAACGTACCAGGCTAGAATTCTGGAGTACCCGGTTTAAACCCGGGCTGTGGCAATATTTTTTCACGATTTCTTTAGAAGTTAAAAATCGTCAGGTTTAGTTGCCTCATCAATTCTTAATGAATGAGTGAGGCAATCAGAGTTGACAAAAATAATTAATGATTCGATTGTTAGAGATCTTTCTGAGATCGATAACACAGGGATCTAGGTAGCGCTGACTCTAACCAGGTTGCGAACTGCTAAAAAATCTCCTTAAAAAAAAAAAATTTGGTCAATCCATTTGTCGCTTTGATTTATCACTCTTAAGAAACATATGACCGCGTATAAG